>JAXDDW010000009.1:502500-740000 GCA_034670385.1 Hoplostethus mediterraneus
TGTTAACGGTGTCGTGGAGAAACAGCCTGGACAACCTCCGTCTGCCGTTCTGCACACCCGGCGGCGGGCGGGGCGGGGGGGGGGAACAAATCCTCCGCCGCACAGGAAGCGATGCGTTTTACATCGAGGTGGAAGTGGGTGGTCGGCGTGAGCAGCGATAGCCACCGTGACTGAACAGACAAAGACAAGAGCGCCACCTGCAGGAACTCAAACTGCATCAAGGAAAAGGATATACAGGTAGAAAACAGTCTCGGTACCGCACCGCACCTACAGTCGTCCCAGTGCAGGTAAAGCCCGGTGCTTTCTGGGTAATAACAGACCGCTTCCTGTCAAACTGCTAGAAAAAGATCAACCCGGGTCCTCAGCATTCGGCCCCGTTCAGAAACCTTTTTGACGCTCCTTGCTTCGCTCCCTCGCCTCCCTGGGTAGCCGACTTGACGCCACTCAACGTTGTCGGGGGGGGGGGGGGGAGGAGAGAGGAGATACATTCAGACGGGGTCTCTATTCTACTCCTCTCTCTCCTCCCTACCTCCCTCTCTCCTCTTTTCTCTCTCTATCCTATCGCTTTCTCCCTCCCCATTTTCTTCTCTCTATCCATACTTCCTACTCTCTCTCTCTCTCTCTTTCTATCTCCCCCCTCTCTCCCCCCTCTCTCTCTCTCTCTCAGTGTGACCTAGTTTGATCCTGGATGGTTTGGGGGCTGTCTGTCTCAGAGATAAACTCATTTGCTCTGGATCATTTGGAGAGCAACGCCATTTCAGTTCCCCCTCGATGCTATTTGGGGAAACAAGCAGTGTGTGTGTGTGTGTGTGTGTGTGTGTGTGTGAGTGTGTGTGTGTGCTTCTAATCTGTTAAGTGGGCAGACATATGGGGAGGAAACACACACAGGACTGTCAGAAAATGAAAGGAGGTCTCTGGCTAAAGACGTTTGAAGTGCTGCAAAGATAAAGATCCATCACACACAGACGGCAGCGAGACTTATTCTGAAAGGTCACGCCACATGACGCGTGTGTGTGTGTGTGTGTGTGTTAACTATAGTGAGCTACGGCACAACATGAGACTTTGAAGATCCCATCAGACCTGCTTCCCCATTAGCATTAGCGCCTGTGTGTGTGTGTGTGTGATCAAACCCACGAACGCCACGTCGATACCTGCGTCCTCGTTTCCCGTCGTTGTTTGTTGTGTTTGTTGTGTTTGTTGTGTTTGTTGTGTTTGTTGTGTTTGTTGTGGCCATTAAGCCACACGCACGTTGGTGCACGTCAAGCGCGCCTCACATCTCGCTGTGCGTCTTTATTCGTAAAGCACTTTCACACACAAGGCAGGTGAAAGTGCTTTACGTTGATGAAGACATTTTCAAAACAAATAAAATCACAGAGCAAAAGAAAATAAAAGTGGTCGTGTTTGGAGTTCAGCAGAAAGCGGTGAACAGAAACGTTGTTGGTCTGTTATCGAGTCTCAGTTCCTCTGGAGGTCTGATCCACCTATTTGTTGCATCGTAACTCAACGCTGCTTCACCCTGCTTGGTTTTGACTCAGTTAGCAGACCTGAGGGGTCTGGAGGGTCAGCGATGTAGACCAGTACAGTAGTCTACTGGTAGTAAAGGAGACCCGAGACCAGTACAGTAGTCTACTGGTAGTAAAGGAGACCTGAGACCAGTACAGTAGTCTACTGGTAGTAAAGGAGACCTGAGACCATTACAGTAGTCTACTGGTAGTAAAGGAGACCTGAGACCATTACAGTAGTCTACTGGTAGTAAAGGAGACCTGAGACCATTACAGTAGTCTACTGGTAGTAAAGGAGACCCGAGACCATTACAGTAGTCTACTGGTAGTAAAGGAGACCTGAGACCAGTACAGTAGTCTACTGGTAGTAAAGGAGACCTGAGACCATTACAGTAGTCTACTGGTAGTAAAGGAGACCCGAGACCATTACAGTAGTCTACTGGTAGTAAAGGAGACCCGAGACCAGTACAGTAGTCTACTGGTAGTAAAGGAGACCCGAGAGACCATTACAGTAGTCTACTGGTAGTAAAGGAGACCTGAGACCATTACAGTAGTCTACTGGTAGTAAAGGAGACCCGAGACCATTACAGTAGTCTACTGGTAGTAAAGGAGACCCGAGACCATTACAGTAGTCTACTGGTAGTAAAGGAGACCCGAGACCAGTACAGTAGTCTACTGGTAGTAAAGGAGACCTGAGACCATTACAGTAGTCTACTGGTAGTAAAGGAGACCCGAGAGACCATTACAGTAGTCTACTGGTAGTAAAGGAGACCTGAGACCATTACAGTAGTCTACTGGTAGTAAAGGAGACCCGAGACCATTACAGTAGTCTACTGGTAGTAAAGGAGACCCGAGACCATTACAGTAGTCTACTGGTAGTAAAGGAGACCCGAGACCAGTACAGTAGTCTACTGGTAGTAAAGGAGACCCGAGACCATTACAGTAGTCTACTGGTAGTAAAGGAGACCCGAGACCAGTACAGTAGTCTACTGGTAGTAAAGGAGACCCGAGACCATTACAGTAGTCTACTGGTAGTAAAGGAGACCTGAGACCAGTACAGTAGTCTACTGGTAGTAAAGGAGACCTGAGACCATTACAGTAGTCTACTGGTAGTAAAGGAGACCCGAGACCAGTACAGTAGTCTACTGGTAGTAAAGGAGACCCGAGACCATTACAGTAGTCTACTGGTAGTAAAGGAGACCCGAGACCATTACAGTAGTCTACTGGTAGTAAAGGAGACCTGAGACCAGTACAGTAGTCTACTGGTAGTAAAGGAGACCTGAGACCATTACAGTAGTCTACTGGTAGTAAAGGAGACCTGAGACCATTACAGTAGTCTACTGGTAGTAAAGGAGACCAGAGACCATTACAGTAGTCTACTGGTAGTAAAGGAGACCTGAGACCATTACAGTAGTCTACTGGTAGTAAAGGCGTGACTGAGTTCTTCCAGGTCTTGTTTGACACGAGTCCTCTGAGCCATGCTGCGTTTTTAAGATGATAGTGGACTCGTTTTGTTACAAACGTGATGCGGCTGGTAAAACGTGTACGGTACGGTGTCTCATCTGGGCCAACGCTGCGTCTTTACCGTAATTACACAAGTAGACGCGCCGCAAAAGTGAAAGTGGGTGATTCAACCTGACTGGATGATACACGTGACAGGTTGACGTTACAGTGCCGAGTGCTGCACCACCATCATAACTCCATCCATTATGGCTCTGTCTCCTGTCCCTCCCATTGTCTCTCTCTCTCTCTCTCTCTCTCTCTCTCTCTCTCTCTCTCTCTCTCTCTACCTTAAGTGCCTCGCTGAAGGGAATAAAAAAGAAAAGCTTTTAGCCTCTGAGATTTGAATCGTTCCTTATTTTGTCGTCATAATTGCTTAATGATTGGAGTAACTTTGCCGCTTAATTTTAGCATCATTTTCGGGGCCTGATGGTCGCACGCTGCGCTCACTGTGTGTGTGTGTGTGTGTGTGTGTGTGTGTGTGTGTGTGTGAGTCACGCTGTAGGTGTTTATGAGATGGAAGGACGAAGCAACATCGTTTTTCCACGTTAGCAAGCGAACGGGTGGCGCGAGGACGAGACAGAGGTTTCAACTGGAGGCGTACGAAGGGGGGATGAAAGGTCTGATGAAAGAGAGAAGGAGGAAGAGGAGGATGGAGAGAGAGAGAAGGGAGAGGAAGGGCAGAGGGAAAGTGGAAAAGTTAAACAACAGAATGAGAGAAAAAGATGGAGGGCTGGAGGGAGGTGAAGAGGGCGAGAGAGAGAGAGAGAGAGAGAGAGGCGGTTGTTGTTCCAGTGTCACTCATGTCCTCCCTCAGGAGTGTTTAGACCTTTAAATTCTCCTGCTCTGCCTCCTTCTCCTCTACAGGCCACTCACACTGCAGTCACCCTCCCTCCTCCTCCTCCTCCTCCCTCGCTGGAGTATCTGTCCTCATCCCTCCATCCCTCCCTCCCTCCTCCTCGAACCCCCAAAGCCTGCTCTGTTCATCCTCTCCACCTCCATAGCTGCTCTCTCTTTCCCTCCCTTCTTCTCGTCCTGTAGCACCTTCCTCCCTGCCTCGCGTCCTTCCTTCCTTCCTTTGATTTCATTCCATCTCTCCTCGCTCGTTTCCTTTCCCACCCTCGTTCGGATCCTCCTTTTCTTCTCTCTTCTTCCCACCTTCCCTCCCTTACAAAGGATTCTATTTATAAGGGACTTACTGTAATATGTGACTGAGGCAGAATGAAAGGAAGTGTGTGTGTGTGTGTGTGTGTGTGTGTGTGTGTGTGTGTGTGTGTGTGTGTGTGTGTGTGTGTGTACTCGCTCTTCCATCTTATCCATGTATCTGATGCTCTCATCCAGGGTGATTTGCAAAGTAGCAGTATTGACCTTATTCCCGTGGCGGCCGGTTTGAACTTGAATCACACTCGGGGTGGGAAGCAACCGGAAGAGAGACGAGTCACAAGTCACAAGTTGAAATGAATGGATCTGGAGAATCCAGAGGGATATGGGTTCACATGTGATGCTGAACACTGAAACAAAACAGATTTTCACCCACTCAAAAAATGGGACCTCAACTTGACACCCAGTCTGAAAGGGTGCAATCAACACGTCCGACTGAGTACTCGGATTTACAGTGAGTCCTGAACGCCTCACTGGGATTCACACATACGGTGCAGCTCAGAACTGAACGTACTTTTTCTTCTTTTGCGGCGTGCTCCTCAGAGAGATGAGCGTCGCTATGACGACGGCACGTGCAGCTTGCAACGGTGGCTATGGACAAATCGGTGTTCAGCTAGCTACCGTAGCGTAGCCTAGGTAGCTAGCTAGTAGCAAACTAGATGCCTAGTTAACTGGCTGCTAAGATCGCTACCGTCTCGTTTCTTGTTCAGCCGGTTTCGTCTCCATCACCGGCCCGTCTGCCAGGTGGCGGTTCCCACCACGACTGTGACACAAGTTCAAAATGGCCGCTGTGGAAATCAGGTCGGGGATGAGCTCAAGTTCCTAAAATGCCAACATTTCAAGCAACCGATAATAAACCACTTAGTCGTAGTTGAGTGTGTGTGTGTGTGTGTGTGTGTGTGTGTGTGTGTGTGTGTGTGTGTGTGTGTGTGTGAAGCGTAGGCCTACAGCACAGTGTGTCTCCGTGACGGCTAATGCAGCCCACACACTCACAGCCGTTGATGCGAGAGAGTGACCGGGCGCCAGAGAGAGAGAGAGAGAGAGAGAGAGAGAGAGAGAGAGAGAGAGAGAGAGAGAGAGAGAGAGAGAGAGAGAGAGAGAGAGAGAGAGAGAGAGAGAGAGAGAGAGAGAGAGAGAGAGAGAGAGAGAGAGAGAGAGAGAGAGAGAGAGAGAGATTTCAGTTTCATTTAAAGAGTGCGTGACATTGCGGGATGATGACATCACACCTGTGGATGTGTGTGTGGTTTCCCAGCTGTTTTAACTCTGAGCAGCAGATGCTGTGAAGTCGGGCGGTTATTGATCTTGCAGTATAAATGTTTGATCATCTGTATCAATATTGTAGAAGTGCAGCGCGAGCCGACGAGGAAACCGAGCGGTTAGAGGAGGGTGGAGTCTGATGGATGGATGGACGGAGAGAGAGAGAGAGAGAGAGAGAGTTGGATCGCCCTAGGTGAAGGGGTGTGTGTGTGTGTGTGTGTTCTCTACTGAGTGATCATTACCACCACACCCCATTCTTGCATTGACACTCATTGAATCTCTCTCTCTCTCTCTCTCTCTCTCTCTCTCTCTCTCTCTCTCTCTCCTTTGTCCTTTTGACTCACCCCTCCATTTCTTTTTCTCCTCCCCTTTTTCTTTTCATGCAGCAACACGACTCATTGTTTATTGACGAGGCAGTTTGTTATCAACTACGAACATCAATGGTAAACATTTCCAGACTTTGATGACGGGCACACATCAAGGTTCCTCAACACACACACACACACACACACACACACGCACGTACGCACGCACACACACGCACACACACACACAGTAATTCAGATGCTCTGTGTGTGAATGTGCTGTGAGGAAAGACCAGTTGAGGACAAAGAGAGAGACTCTTCCAGCAACATGCATCTCTCTCTCTCTCTCTCTCTCTTGTCTATTCCTCCCATTTTCTCGCCACACCTTTTCCAGTGGCATCCCTTTTTCCTTGTATCTGTCTTTTCTACCTCCCTACCTCCTCTCTACCTCCCTCCTTCCTTCCCTACCTCGTCCTCCCTCCCTCCACACCATCCACCTTTCCCCTTCCTCTTCTATCCCTTTCCTCCTTCGTTTTCTCCCTCCCTCCCTCTCTCCTCCCTCCCTCTGTCTCTCCTCCCTCCCTCTCTCCTCCCTCCCTCCCTATCTCACAGCATTGCTGTGTATTTGTGATCATGCATAATTGAGACCTGCTCCCTGTTCTGTCTGCGACCATTGTGGCAGACACGGTAACTAAACTGAGACACACACACACACACACACACACACACACACACACACACACACACACACACACACACACACACACACACACACACACACACACACACACACACACACACAGCTGTAGCTAGCTGGCTGCTGGTCCTCTCCCAGTGGAGTCTCAGAGAATAAGTGATAAACATGCAAGGCTGGTCAGGGAGTCTCCAGTCGCCCTGTCTAATCTGTATATTCACCTGTCTGTCTGCCTGCCTGTCTGTCTGTTTGCCTGTATGTCTGTCTGTCTGTTTGCCTGTCTGTCTGTCTGTCTGCCTGTCTGTCTGTCTGCCTGTCTGTCTGTTTGCCTGTCTGTCTGTCTGTCTGCCTGCCTGCCTGTCTGTCTGTCTGTCTACCTGCCTGCCTGCCTGCCTGTCTGCCTGCCTGCCTGCCTGCCTGCCTGTCTGTCTGCCTGCCTGCCTGCCTATCTGTCTGTCTGGCTGTCTGTCTGTCTGTCTGCCTGTCTGCCTGTCTGCCTGTCTGTCTGTCTGTCTGTCTGCCTGCCCATCCATCCATCCATCCACACCATCACTGATTCACTCTCCTTGAAGACTTTGCTAGTCTGGTAACTCCACCTGGTGGCCAGACGAGGGAGTGCAGTCAGGCAGAATCTCAGATCACCAAGATGTAGTGGAGACGGATCAGGATCAGGATCAGGATCAGGATCAGGATCAGGATCAGGATCAGGATCAGGATCAGGATCAGGATCAGGATCAGGATCAGGATCAGGATTAGGTCCAGCTCCTCGGTCAAACACACCCAGCACCTCCACATGCTGGGGACGGTTCCTGTGCTTTGTTTATAGTTGGATATTCAAACTGTTGTTTGGCGTGAGAATGGAAGGTGGAAGGTGATAGTAGCAGATGAAAGACTATGAGGATTTGAGGAACGAATAAAGGAAGATGTATTTGTTTGACTGATGCGGGTGTAGTTTTGACGGGCATACAGGTTTCAAGGGCTCAGGGTGGAGGGGAGACTCACTCCACCAGCTGGGTGGAAAACACAAGGGACAATCTTCCTTTTACAATATATCATTTCCACTGTATATCAAACCCACTGGAGGAGATAGTCTCAAAACAAAGAGCTGTCTTAGTCCGATGATAAAGATGAAATAAGAAAAACAAAAAGGCAGTAAAGAATCAGTGAAAACCGCTCAACCCTGCCTCTGTTATTCCTGTATCTGTGATTGTATCTGCGGTGGAGGCTGCTGCTGCTGCCGCTGTCAGCCTGTTGGGTTTTTTTTTACTAAATTGATTTATTATTATTTTTTATAAAAGCGCCACGGTAATGAGAGGCTTTTACAGTCAATTTAGAAGCATCGCCGCCCTCCGGAAACCATAAACGGGCTCTTAATTGAAGGGAGACGGCGAGGTCAGCGCTGAATGAGGCGCCGCGCGGCGGAGATTGATGGCGCGCGCGAGAGCGAGGGTAAAGCTTTCAGCCTCGCTTTCATTTGACTACAACTCACGTTTAATTTCCTTCTGTGCTCCGCGGTTACCCATCACCAGAACGCGTCTCTGAATGGGCCGCGTTGAAATTGAATAGAAGCTTGACTTTTGATTACCTGCATCACATTCGCTCTGGGGGGTCTTCCTCCCTCCTTCCTCCCTCCTTCCTCCCGCCGGCTCATTATTCTCACATTTCATTAAAAACAAACATTTTCTCACGCATTTTGTTGCTCATTTACAGGTAATAATGAAATAGTGCTGACTGGTAAACCCACAATTACATCCACTCGTGAAGCCTCGAGCGGCAAAACGCATGCACACAATTATTGCGAGTGCAACATTAAAACGCCAGGAGCGACGGAATTTAGATGAAGTGGTGATAAATCTCTCTCTCTCTCTCTCTCTCTCTCTCTCTCTCTCTCACCCATACAGAGAAGCAGAAGTCCACCACGGGCCCAGCGACGGGCGCCATTATCGGTGGCATCATCGGTGCCCTCGTCCTCATCGCCGTCATCATCGCCATTGTGCTCTTCATCCGCAAGCGCCAGGAGGACGGAGAGTAAGTCCCTCAACTATTTCATCTTCTAAGTGTTTTGGGGGTTTTTTCAGCCAAAATGAGAAATTGAATCCGGACCCCCCGGGACCCAGGCTCAGGACATGTTGCTGGTCTGGTGGGGGATCACCAGGAAGCAGCTCTGCCACACATCTTGATAAAACCTGACCTGAAGTTTTAGAAAATAGAAAAGCAGAAAATGTCCTTCCTCCCTCCTCGTATTCCGGACTATTTTTAAGTCCCACCAGCCCAGTCTCCCGAGATATCGTAAAGCGAGTCTGAAATAAAAAATAAAATGATAAGTGACAGAAGGAACAATGTAAGAAAAGGGAAAAGGCACGACTAGAAACAGGAAGTAGTTTGGCATCGCAACAGCGTTTACCTTCAGCCACGACGACCCGGGTTCAAGTCCTAACTCACACACAGATTATTTTATACCATGAGTGAAGTTTTTCGTTTTCAGTGACCACAACCTTACCACCAACCTTGTGTGTACTTGTACTTGACTGAACTGTCACATACTTCTTTCTTGGTTGGAGGAACAAAATCTTCACGTTATTCGTGTCCACAAAACAGGAAGTCCAACCAGGAAGTTTCATTAAACCGGGGCAACAGAGTGACTCCTCCACTTACTGACAAACCAGTGAGTCTGTCAGAGACTTCGACATGGAGACATTCATCATCCAGCAGAACACCTTCAGCCACTAATAAGCCCCGCCGCCGCCGTCGGGGGCCGCGCCATATTTCTGTGACCGTAAATCGATTTGCGTTTAAAGTGAAACGCCTGGAAAACAAATGGAACGAGAGCTGAGAGAGATGGAAGGGATTGTTTTTGGAGTGGAGAGGGAATATCACTCTCACGGGAGGTATTTGTTGAGAAGATGAGTTTTCAGTAACTCTGCAGGTTCAGCCGGGAGTAGAAAGGTCACCGGGAAACGGGGGGGGGTGGTGGAGCCCCAGAAGCGTGCATGCTGGGGTTTTTTTTTTTCCAGCGACGCCGTTCAACATTTTCATAGTTATGCACATATTTGTACCTCAGAGCTCAACCACAATACAACCACAGGGCCTTGCACCTCGGTGGTCGCTGTGGAGGGAGGGGACAACATGGCGTCTCTGCTTTAGCTCTCATATCGCCCAGGATGTTCTTGGCTGTGCGTTACCCAGCAGAAAACATTATTATAGCTGTCCATACCAGAAATATGCACCTGATAAGTCCGTATGTGCAAGATAACGCTTTCATTTTTAGCACTCTTAGCAGCCTAATTTCAGCCCAGTAAACCATTTCGACGTCTTTTTAAATGGCTAATCAATGTGAAATTGCTCCAGTTGCAAACCCACTGACTCAACAAGCAAAACCTTGAAAAACCCACAAAACTCACCACTTAAGATGAAAATGCTTCTTTTTCTCTGAACAGTCAACCCACTAGACATGAGCCATCTGAAAAGAGGAGCCATTTGATTGGATGGTGGCACAATGGGGCATCTTCAACCTTTTAACACTACCTAACTTGTTGCTTTCAATCAAAAAAAATAAAGAAATCGATCAATAGGCTGCTCTCTTTCTCTTTCGTCCAATCAGGGGCCCTCCCAAGCACAAGCCCCCGCCCCCGGTGAAGATGGGCAGCTCTACGGAGATGGTGAGTGGCCGACGCGCCTGCTGATCAATGCTTACTGTCCTCATGATCATACTCAACACACAGTCACAATGGGGCTAATGGTTATTGATCGGCGATCGGAGCAGGCTTGTGTGTGATCAAAATAATTAGTTTCAGTTGTAAAGAGGTCCATTAGGCAGCCCCCCCCCCCCCACCTGTTCTCTTCTATTCACTATAGTGTATGACATACTGCTGTCTTTGTGCTGTCAGTTTGTGAAACTCAGTTTAGAATACGTTATGTCTCTAATGTTACTCTATTCTATAATACTCTCCTCTATTATCTTCTCCTCTCGTCCTGTGGTGTCTCTCCATGCAGCTGAACAAGCCATCAGAGCCTCCCATGTCCACAGAGACAGCTCCGCTCAGTGGAGAGGTTTACTACGAGACCACAGGGGGCGAGCCTGTCACGGTAACACACACACACACACACACACACACACACACACACACACACGATCGTGTACAGGACCCAAGTGCAAACCACAGAACACAGAGACGGAGTTAGGAACAAAAACCAGGTTTACTCGGAGACAGTACAAAGGGTGGCATGGTAGGGATGGTAAGGGGAAGACGGGCTGGTGCAGGAGCAGGATGAACAGAGTTGGGAGACAGGCAGACAGGCGACAAGCAGGGAACCGGGAGACAGACAGACAAGCAGGCAGGGTAGACGGGCGGTGGTGAGGTTGGCAGGCGGGGTCAGGGAAGGAGACTGGATCTGGGTAGAAGATAATCAGGATTAGTAGGTGAAAGGGAACTCTGAGAGAACGAGACTGACGGGGCAGTACAAACAACGATCTGGTGATGAGTTGATGGATGGCAGGTGTGCGGGGTAGAGCAGGTGAGCGGGAGGTGGTGATGATGCAGGGAGGAGCCGGAGCCTGGAGCCATGCCCACCAACACACACACACACACACACACACACACAGACAGACAGAGACAGACAGGTAGAGACTGCTAGGAGGAAGAAGTGGAGGGAGTGACACACACACACACACACACACTTACAATGTCCTCTGTAACTATTGTACACACACACATACTCATGACCACATACAGCTCTGAGTATATTTCTTTCATGGTTTGGTACAAATCAACTGTCCTTTATTGGGAAGTAGATAGTTATTAATACAAAGTAAAAGTTGGATTATTGTTAACATATAAATCTTCACTTTAGCTCTTATTTTAATCTCCCATAATCCTCTTCAATGATGTCACATGACGGGAGGATTTACTTCTGGGTCCTGAGAGCCGAGATCATTCAAATAAATGAATCATTAATGGTGCATTCCAGTGTACTCGGAACTCGGAAAAAAACGACCTCCGACACGGAAAAGTGCAACAGAACAGTCATTCAAGTCGGAATTCCCAGTCGGAAACTTTGTTCAGTCGTTCGCCGATATAATATGATAGAAGTCTTTACTACTTTTATTAGCGTGTGGTACTAGCCTAGTGACGTTAACATTACTAGTTCACTGATATCATAGAAGTCTTTAATAGCGTGCGGTGCTAGCCTACTAACGTTAACGTTACTAGTTCACCGATATGATAGAAGTCTTTACTAGCATGTGGTACTAGCCTACTGATGTTAACGTTACTAGTTCACTGATATCATAGAAGTCTTTAATAGCGTGCGGTGCTAGCCTACTAACGTTAACGTTACTAGTTCACCGATATGATAGAAGTCTTTACTAGCATGTGGTACTAGCCTACTGATATTAACGTTATGAGTTCACCAATATGATAGAAGTCTTTAATAGCGTGTGGTACTAGCCTACTAACGTTAACGTTACTAGTTCACCGATATGATAGAAGTCTTTACTAGCATGTGGTACTAGCCTACTGACGTTAACGTTATGAGTTCACCGATATGATAGAAGTCTTTACTAGCATGTGGTACTCGCCTACTGATGTTAACGTTACTAGTTCACTGATATGATAGAAGTCTTTAATAGCGTGCGGTGCTAGCCTACTAACGTTAACGTTACTAGTTCACTGATATGATAGAAGTCTTTACCAACGTGCGGTACTAGCCTACTGACGTTAACGTTACTAGTTCACCGATATGATAGAAGTCTTTACCAACGTGCGGTACTAGCCTACTGACGTTAACGTTACTAGTTCACCGATATGATAGAAGTCTTTACCAACGTGCGGTACTAGCCTACTAACGTTAATGTTACTAGTTCACCGATATGATAGAAGTCTTTACCAACGTGTGGTACTAGCCTACTGACTTTAACGTTATGAGTTCACCGATATGATAGAAGTCTTTACTAGCGTGTGGTACTAGCCTACTGACGTTAACGTTATGAGTTCACCGATATGATAGAAGTCTTTACCAGCGTGTGGTACTAGCCTACTGATGTTAACGTTACTAGTTCACCGATATGATAGAAGTCTTTACCAGCGTGTGGTACTAGCCTACTGACTTTAACGTTATGAGTTCACCGATATGATAGAAGTCTTTACTAGCGTGTGGTACTAGCCTACTGACGTTAACGTTATGAGTTCACCGATATGATAGAAGTCTTTACCAACGTGCGGTACTAGCCTACTGACATTAACGTTACTAGTTCACCGATATGATAGAAGTCTTTACCAGCGTGTGGTACTAGCCTACTGATGTTAACGTTACTAGTTCACTGATATGATAGAAGTCTTTAATAGCGTGCGGTGCTAGCCTACTAACGTTAACGTTACTAGTTCACTGATATGATAGAAGTCTTTACCAACGTGCGGTACTAGCCTACTGACGTTAACGTTACTAGTTCACTGATATGATAGAAGTCTTTACCAACGTGCGGTACTAGCCTACTGACGTTAACGTTACTAGTTCACTGATATGATAGAAGTCTTTACCAGCGTGTGGTACTAGCCTACTGATGTTAACGTTACTAGTTCACTGATATGATAGAAGTCTTTAATAGCGTGCGGTGCTAGCCTACTAACGTTAACGTTACTAGTTCACTGATATGATAGAAGTCTTTACCAGCGTGTGGTACTAGCCTACTGACGTTAACGTTACTAGTTCACTGATATGATAGAAGTCTTTACCAACGTGCGGTACTAGCCTACTGACATTAACGTTACTAGTTCACTGATATGATAGAAGTCTTTACCAACGTGCGGTACTAGCCTACTAACATTAATGTTACTAGTTCACCGATTTGATAGAAGTCTTTACCAACGTGCGGTACTAGCCTACTGACGTTAACGTTACTAGTTCACCGATATGATAGAAGTCTTTACCAACGTGCGGTACTAGCCTACTAACGTTAATGTTACTAGTTCACTGATATGATAGAAGTCTTTACCAATGTGCGGTACTAGCCTACTAACGTTAACGTTACTAGTTCACTGATATGATAGAAGTCTTTACCAGCGTGTGGTACTAGCCTACTGATGTTAACGTTACGAGTTCACCGATATGATAGAAGTCTTTACTAGCGCGCAGTACTAGCCTACTGACGTTACTAGTTCACTGATCGTTCGTTTCTCTTCACTAATGGCTCTGTAGTAGTTGATGTAGGTCTTCGGAGACTTGCCATACAAACATGAGTTTGCTGCCATGTTTTCCCGAGCAGATGCACTGGAACGCATTTGATTGGAAGTCAGGAATACCGACTTGGAACTATCAACTTCCGACATGCAATGGATTGCACCATTATTAGATCTGTGTGTCATTCCTGTGAACGTGGCTGATGTCTGTCCAAACCTGCAGAACCTGGATGACGACGCCAACAACCCAGGCGGGGGAGCCCTGAACGGCGGCGCCCTGGCAGGTCTGGAGGACTCGGTGAAATACGACAACAGCAACGAACTCGCCGCCGACGGTCACCACGGAAACGACTTGGAATCTTCCAATCGTGAGCCACCAGCTGCCAACATCTCTCGCGGCGAGAGCTTCGTATCTGCCGCCATGTACGTGTAGCCGTGGCAACCAGAGAACGTCACAGGCA
This sequence comes from Hoplostethus mediterraneus, assembly GCA_034670385.1. NCBI lineage: Eukaryota > Metazoa > Chordata > Actinopteri > Trachichthyiformes > Trachichthyidae > Hoplostethus > Hoplostethus mediterraneus. The sequence continues at coordinate 516,556 of JAXDDW010000009.1, forward strand.
TACGGGCGAGTTCCAGGTCACCTAAATTTGCAAATCAACCTCCAGTCTACTTTACAGACTTTCTCATTTTGACTTTTTCAATTCTAGTCGTTATTTTTCTTGACCAGGCGCTGTGGGGGGGCGGGGGGGGTGTTAGGAGGACACATGGAGGTAATGGGAACTAGTTTGGATGAGGCATGGTAACAAGCGTTTTTTAAAACAAAAAAAACAAAAAATTGAAAACCTAGTCAGAATATAATCTAACCTGGTGAAGAAAAATACAACTAAAATACAAAATACCAAGTTGCCCCCTAGGTGTAATTTTAGATATACCGAGTCAGATGTGCTTTTGTGTAAATCCCCGTTCTCAGAGACGACAGCTCTTGCAATGTAGGTGAACTGGAACATTCCCCTGAGCCAATCAACACACAGCGCTTTGCCTGTGCTCTAGTGCGATGCTAGCAAATCTAAATTTACAGCTTTTTCAGCAAATCAAGCATGAAATATTGTATGCAACATGGTATTTTGTGCAACGACCACACCCTCCCGCACTCCAGACAAAACAAAAAAATCATTTTCTTGTGTTTGCTTGAGTTGGGTTGGCAGTCCTGGCTGCTCTGAGTTTATTATTTCTAATTCTATAGATAAAACATCAGGCTGCTGCAGTCTCATACCAGAGGCAAATCAAAATACTGTCTTTGAAATCCTTTCAGTTCTCTGCGGTTGGTTGGGTTTGAATCTGGTCCCAAGAAGTCCAAAGCCTGTTCGTCTGGCTCGCCAGGCAGCTTCAATTAATCGCTCAAGATGTTTGAAAGTATTTCAATAATTGTTGGACTCCAGTAACTCTGAAATCAGCCTTTCCCACTCTTGTGAAGCCCAGGCTTCGCTCCAATAAAGACACATTCCACTTTGATTATTACGTCGTCAAAGGGCCTCTTCTGTGCTCGGACCGCAGCGCCGGGCTGCTCGTTAGCGTTAACGAAGGGGAAGTGACATCGTTTTGGAGCGCAGTAACCTGGCAACATGACGTCATTTCAGAGCCCACCATTCACATTTTCAGTTGTAAATTGCAAGAGTTGGTAAGGCTGTGTTAGGGAGATAAAACCGGGTTTACAGCAAAGCACATGCCAATGTACGCACAGTGCTTGCATGCACACACACACACACACACACACACAAACAAAAAGACCAATGTTGTGTTCAGTCCTCTAAAGAAGTCATCACCAATTTTGTGAAAATATAAGGAATGTATTTTCAGTGTCAGAATATTCAGCATATATTGGAATATACTGCCATTGCTACCATTTTAACGGTCAGATTAAAATGGTCTCGCTCTCTAATGAATGCTGAACATTTTGGATTTTAGCTGATTGTCCACAAAACAAACAAACATGCAAAAAAAAGAAAAGAGTCACAGACGAGCAACAACTATGCCTGGCTGTATCAAAAATTGGTCTTTAATAGATGTCAGAGAGAACCAAATGATGAACAGTGTAAATAATATTGATTATATTGATGATTAATATATTGTTGGTGAAACGTGTACACATTAAAAAAACAAGTAGGTGTTACCAGTGCCTCTGTACAGGGGATGGCAGTTTGTCAAATGTCAAATTGAGAGAAAAAAAAAGTGTATATTACTATTTTACTTTTCACGGGTACATTGAGGTCGTCACTTACCGCTAAAATGTTTTATTTGAGTATATAAAAAAAGAGACGGTGTGGATTTTACTCCTTTTTCTTATTACTCTGCATGGCATGATCGGTGGCTTGTCGAAACACTTTCCCAAGGCTGTTTGAGGAATATCATTTTATTCGTAGAAACGTTTTGAATGTCCAAACAAAACAAAACAAAAAGTTTTTTATTCCGTCGTCGTTTCTCTCACTCACCTGCACACGCCACAAGCACAACTTTCTGATTTAAGTAGAGAGAGAGAGAGAGAGGTGGCGGTTGGTGTTTAACACCGGTACAAAAATGCAGTCAGCATGGGGTCTTAACCTCTCACCGCCACAGAGATGCAATCCTCCTCCTCACTTCACCTGGAGCTCTTCCACAGAGCTCGAGGAGCACAAATCGTCGGGAGTTGTCACGTGGCTCGCCGACCGGGCTCGCCACAAATCATCCACAATGCACACTTAGATACACGTAGATTCAGTTTGTAGGCCGACGGGTACGGATGAAGGAAGTAGGAAGTAGGAAGGGAAGGAAACAAGAACGCGAGCCGTCAGAATGTCACCTCACGTCTGCGAGGTCGGCGCACCGATGCAATATTTCAGTTTTTCTGATGTGTTAGTATTTATCTGTCACTGGCTTCGGTGGAGGGCCTCTGGTTTCATGCACATGTAGTTGTTGTAGAAGTCCCACTTTTTTTGCAACATGCCGATTTTGGTTGTCCTGCGTAACGTTCAAGAGCGAGCAGGCTGCAGCGTTGAGGCAGGATGAACGCATGAAGCGGGACTTCTGCAAATCGCTACCGCTGTAAATGTTTCTTTTGTGTGTCTGCTTTGGTCTCCGAGGTGTTTATTGTCATTAAAGGGAACGTCTGCATGCTGCATGGACCTATGGGAAAAAAAGAAATGTCCTTGTTTTGCAAGAAGAGTCGTGCCCCATTACAAGTATATGGCTTTTTGACTCGCTAACATGGTGCAGTGTCAGACAATCACACGTTATGTATTTTATAGCTCTGCCACGGAGCAAAAGCTGTCAGGTGCAGGGTGGTGGTGGTGGTGGTGGTGGGGGGGGGATTGTGATTATTACTCTTTTGTCTGTAACTTGATTTTCAGAGATTTTATTTTTCAGTTTACTTTGCGTTTTGTGTGTTTTGATCCAGTCCGTGCCATAACACACCGTTCAGCGTGTTCGCCAGCAGCCGTTGCTGATAGAAAAGAGCAAAAAGAACAAAAAAAAGACAATCATCGGGGCCCGTGAGACCCGAGGCCAACGACTCCGCATTCGGTGTTCAGTCTCGTGTGAGGGAGCGTGCGGTCGGACCCAGAGCCCCACAGTTTAGAGAGTCGCGTCACTGGGAAGTCTCTGGGCTAAACTGTGTTCAGTTGAGTGAGCGCTCGTGAGGAAGCGATGGGGCGACGGCGGTGATTCCACATGGATTCACTGACATCACTGAGAACTGCAGTGTTGCATTTCGTGGCCAAGGCGCTTTCCTCCACCCCCCCCCCCTCCTCCATACCGTGGGTTTGATGCCAGAAATCCAAGCTGTGGATGTCAGCGATAAGGCTTTGCTGGTCCTCTCCCCACCACACCCTCCCTCTTTTTTTTTCTCCCCCTCCCCTCCCTCTCGATTCGCTCCGTCCTCTCTTGTTCATTCATCGGCATCGCAGCTTTTTCATCACGGAGCCAGACGTGCCTTCTTTACGTTATTTTTGGGGCTTTTTTCCGATTCTCGCATTTTCTTCTCTGTCGCTGGAATGGATGATGAAAGGGAGAACACACACACACACACACACACACACACACACACACACACACACACACACACACAGAGGGAGGGGTTCACCTTTGATGATGGCAATGCTAAAAACACTGGAGATGTAATCACTTTGTTGTTTATTGATTTCCCTTCATTTACTTTGTTTATCACCGATCTATATTCATTTTGTATGCTTTTTGGGAAACTTGTTACTGTACATGTTTTACAGATCATTGTCTTGTCAAATAAAATGTAAACCAAAAGGAAAGGAGGACTTGGTTCATTATTACTTCATCCCTGGCTCGGCTTCCCACAGGCACCAATTAACCTGAAGGTGTCGAGGTGTCGGGGCTTACCGGGTCTCGCCCTCAGATGAGACCAGATTCTGCTGCTGTTGAAGGGCTCGCTGTATGGGAAGAGTTTCGCTTTCAATTAAGGGCTCGCTGTCAGAGCGCAGGGCTCGCCGGTGGACACGAAACCTTTGACCTGTTTGGTTACAGGACATTCTCTGGCGGCAGAAGGCCACCCTGTCCTCCCGTTTCAGGACAAAATGTGACGCCGGTCGGCAGCGAGAGGAGCAAGTGTTTGACTTTAAAAGGTTAAATCTGGTGAAGCCATTTAGGAGACAGTTTCGTATTTTTAATAATAATAATAACTATTGATAAATAGGTAAATAGTCCAGTGTAGTACAGGGATGGGACGCTCCTCTCTGTGATTTAGCCTGATGAGGCCGGGATCACATCGGACCCTCTCTTCTCCTGCTGAAACGTCTTTCATCATTCCCTTTGCTATGCAGCTAGCTAACTAACCTGAAGTAACCAAGGGGATGATGATGATGATGATGATGATGATGGCAGTAGCCCTGCTTGTACTTGAGTAGGAGGAGGAGGATGCAGTTGAATTCAGGTGTTGTTCCCTCCAGGCGAGGTGTTGAGCTGCAACGTGTTGAAACAAGTTGAGGAGTCTCAGTGCAGCTTTGAGCACATGCAGAGTTTAGTGTTGTGGAGTGAAAGCAGTCAGTTTTCTAACCTGCATTAAGGTGGATTCAGCGGGATAACCAGACAGACTGAGACCTGTCATCCCGTAACGTCTCGGTTCCTGCAGACTTGTTCACAATCCTTTTTTTTTTCAGGTTTTGAGCCACTGAGCGTCTCCGGTGGCTCCTGCTGTTAGTCGAGCCTGTCACATCAGATCAGACGAGACACATTCATTGTCACCCAGCATTTGCTCACTTTTGTGGCTAATTAAGCGCATCGCTACTCTTGACGAAGATGTAATGTGAGTGAGGAGAGAGTCAGACTGAGGGACAGGCTGTCATGTGACGGAGGATCACGGTAAACGCTGAACAGCAGCGACGACCGACCGTGACTCAAACATGATATCGAAAAAATACACTGATTGGCCTGATGGAGGCGCTATAATTAGAGGCCAACATTTTTAACTCAAATGTGATATCTCAGACACCACTGGTCCAAGTTTGATGGTACTTGTAAATTGCAAGTAGTTTGATGGTACGGATGACGCATTTTACCAAATACACTGATTGGCCTGATGGAGGCGCTATAATTAAAAGTCATCATTTCTAACTTTCAAAAGCCCTACCTCCTACGCTGTAAGTCTGATTGATGTGAAAGTGGCTGCACACATCCAGCTCTCCTTCCAAACTACACCAACAATTTTAAACTCAAACATGATATCTCAGACCCCACCGGTGTAATGTTGACCAAACCTGGAGGGATGACGCATCTTGGCAGCGTGTTCTGGGGTTAGTGGCCTGATGGGGGCGGTCTAATTTGAGGGATGATGCATCTTGGTTCTGATTGGCCCGAGAGGTGCCTGCATCATTCGGTGGGATACAGCATGTTTGACTTGTTTTTCTTTGGTGGATTAATGCGGTCTACATCTCGTGACCAACAATTACCCGGGCTAATCACAGCATTTAGTGCTCTGACTCAGATTGACCGGAGGGGAGGAAGAGGAGGGATGGCTGAGATGAAGAGATGAAGAGAGAGGGAAAGAAAAGAAACCGTGAGATAGGAGGATTAGTGTAAGGAGGTAGACTGAGAGAGATTAAGAGAGTGAGATAGACCGAGGGAGAGTGGGCTGGTAAATCAATGAGCGAGTCGATAGTGAGTGGGGGAGATGTGATGAGACAGAGAAATGGCCTGGAGTGGATGGAGGGAAGAGTCCTGTGTTGTGCCGGAGCCCCGCTGAGATAAATGAACCCGCAGAAAATGAGAATCCAAAGGTGCTCCGAGAACGGTGGAGGAGCCGGTGTTCTCCTGGACCCTCATCTGGGAGAGAGAGAGAGAGAGAGAGAGAGAGAGAGAGAGAGAGAGAGAGATGGAGAGATGGAGAGAGAGAGATGGAGAGATAGAAAGAAAAGAGGAGAGATAGATGGAGAGATAGAAAGAAAAGAGGAGAGATAGAAAGAAAAGAGGAGAGATAGATGGAGAGAGAGAAAGAAAAGAGGAGAGATAGATGGAGAGATAGAAAGAAAAGAGGAGAGATAGATGGAGAGATAGAAAGAAAAGAGGAGAGATAGATGGAGAGATAGAAAGAAAAGAGGAGAGATAGATGGAGAGATAGAAAGAAAAGAGGAGAGATAGATGGAGAGATAGAAAGAAAAGAGGAGAGATAGATGGAGAGATAGAAAAGAGGAGAGATAGAGAGATAGAAAGAAAAGAGGAGAGATAGATGGAGAGATAGAAAGAAAAGAGGAGAGATAGATGGAGAGATAGAAAGAAAAGAGGAGAGATAGATGGAGAGATAGAAAGAAAAGAGGAGAGATAGATGGAGAGATAGAAAGAAAAGAGGAGAGATAGATGGAGAGATAGAAAGAAAAGAGGAGAGATAGATGGAGAGATAGAAAGAAAAGAGGAGAGATAGATGGAGAGATAGAAAAGAGGAGAGATAGAGAGATAGAAAGAAAAGAGGAGAGATAGAGAGATAGAAAGAAAAGAGGAGAGATAGATGGAAAGATAGATGGGTGGATGGATGGAGGGAGAGAGAGATGCATAGATGGAGAGATAGAGGGATAGATAGATAGATAGATAGATAGATAGATAGATAGATAGATAGATAGAAAGAAAGAAAGAAAGAAAGAAAGAAAGAAAAGAGGATAGATAGATGGAGAGATAGATAGAAAGAAAAGAGGATAGATAGATAGATAGATAGATAGAAAGAAAGAAAAAAGAGGATAGATAGATGGAGAGATAGATAGATAGAAAGAAAGAAAGAAAAGAGGAGAGATAGATAGAAAGAAAAGAGGAGAGATAGATGGAGAGATATAGATAGATAGATAGATAGATAGATAGATAGATAGAAAAAGAAAGAAAGAAAGAAAAGAAGATAGATAGATAGATAGATAGAATAAAAGCGTGGACCTGACTGAAGTGCACTTCCAGTCCCTACAACTGAAAATAGCTGAAAACATTTTGCGTGACAAAGAGACACTTTATTCAGTAGAGCGCTCAACCCCCCCCAGTTTCTACCCATTAGAAACCAGAGTGCATCCCAGCGCTCCACTGTGACTGGACACAATGGCTGCCTTTGGCGTTTCAATGGGATGTTTCTAAGAGGGTGGATTGTATGAGCTCCCGTCACTGAGGACCAGCGATCCCCATCACAGTCCGGACGTCTACATGCACCCTGATAACTCAACGTTTACCCGGTCGAGGTCATGTGAACGCCTTCATGTGATCTTAATTGGAGTAAGGTCGTAATCAGATGAAGCGTGACCCCCGTTAGCGCCTACATTTCTGCTCAATCTTTCCATGTAGGTCAAAGGTCACCGGGCGCAGTGACCCGGATGTTGGGTTTCCAAAGCAGCGGTACGCCGGTCGTTAAATGGATCCACGTTAACCAGGTTGTTAGAGGATTTGCGCCGATTACTCCCAGTGATCAGAGTGCTGGAGTGCATGTGGTCAGATGATAAACGTCACGTTGAACCGGCGGGCGTAGCTGCAGCCAACGTGCAAATAACTACGTGGTAGAAAGCACCGGATCAGGACTGGGAACCACTGCACTAACCGCTGCGGTGGCACTGATGCAGCTGCATGCACAGAAAGTGCTGATTCTGATCTTCTAACCGGCGTGCACAAGCACTTTCTGCATGGAAACCGGGTCGACACCTGGCAGGAGACGCTCAGCTGGTTTGACCCAAGTGGATTTTGGAGGCGTGTTATTGAAGTGGATCATTAACATCGATTTCCTGAACGCAGAACGGACGTAATTGCGCACAGTATTTAACACCCAGAGGAAGCGCGGCTTAACGACTCACCGGGAGAAAACCGGGGCTGCTGGGTATTCGTTCCACGGGGCTGCTGGGTATTCGTTTGAAGGTGCTGCTGGGTATTCGTTCGACGGGGCTGCTGGGTATTCGTTCGACGGGGCTGCTGGGTATTCGTTCGACGGGGCTGCTGGGTATTCGTTCAACGGGCAGAGAGAGAAAATAAGAAAGAGAATAATAAGAAATCAATGTCAGATTTTAATAAATGACAGATTCAAGTCGTATCATATTATCAGTGCTTGATGAATTACCAGTGTCGCCTGGTAGACGCAGCGCAGGTCTTCTAATTGGACGATTGCGACGGGCTTGATCTTCATAAGTGGTCTTAATAAATCAGCTGCTCGTTATGTCGGCGTGCACGGCAGTAATTAACTCTCCTCCCGGTGAATCTGATATCTCAAGGATCCTCCTGCAACCCGTCTCCTCCACCTGCAGCTTCCCTTCACGACTGAAGTGGACTTACCAGGTAAAACCAGTAAGGGTTTGGGGATTTCACCTCGATTCAAGTGTGATGTCATCGGAGGGAGCAGGTAGTCACATGACATCACATGAGTGTGTGTGTGTGTGTGTGTGTGTGCGCGCACGCAACACATCTCATTCAGCGGAGGCAAAGCATTCAAAACGTGTGTGTGTGCAAAATACCTGAAAGCTGTTTAAATTCCATTTTAAATCAGGGGATCCAAATAAATTGTGTGTGTGTGTGTGTGTGTGTGTGTGTGTGGGTGGTAATCACATACTGGGACTCTGCTGTTCTTCTTCTCTCAGACAAATCCAGGTAGATTAGCGTTTTGTGTCTCAGCAGGAACAACATGTCTTTAAACACAGAAATCTCTCAGGTGCCAGAGCCTAATACACACACACACACACACACACACACACACCTTGAGGTATAAAGCTAAATCCTCCTGTTTGTGGTTCACGTTTATACACACCCCGCCTACACACACACCTGTTAACACTCACTGTAGACACTCTCTCTCTCTCTCTCTCTCTCACACACACACACACACACACTTTAGGGCACTTGCACACAAGAGTACACTTGTTCACACACACCTGCTCGCACTCACACTGTAGTCACACACCCACACATACACTAGTCACTACACTCCTCATACACAGGAGAACACGCAGTCAACCGAAACACTGCGGAGATAATAGACTCTGCGTGTGTGACAGCCAACTGCAGTAACAACACTGCCCCCGTGTGTTCAAGTTGAAGAAGTGCTGTTCAAAATGTCCGCCACCCTTCAGGCGCTTCACATCTAATTGTGCTGGCAAATCAAATTCATGACGCTCGCATTACACAGACGTGTCACAACAGACAAACACTGGAAGTAATAAAGAAAAATATATCAATAATAAATCATCCAAAGCATCATACTGACTAGAAAACAGAATATAGGAAACATTCAGATATAAGATAAAGGTATGAGAGTGGTGACACGTTGTATTTGTCCAATTCCTGATAAATCGATCAATCAGTCAATATCCATCTGAGCACTCCTAAGGCCTTACGTCCTAATCAAGCCTTCGTTCTGAGCGGGGCTCTAGTCGCCCACTTAGTCGAGTCCAAGTCAATTCCAAGTCCAGGTCCAGTCAAGTCAGGACAGAGTCCAAAGGGGGTCGAGACCAAAACAGGCAATAAATAGTGTACATGTCCTTTTAAAGATGATGCTGAACGGAGATGTAGGTCCACTCTGTCCTTCACCCGTCCAACAAACGGGTTTCTACAGGAGAAAATAAACCAAACGTCGCTAAAATGACCAATGAGTTCTACTTTTACAGGGCTGGGGGAAAAAAGACGAGTCAACATCTGCTCGAGGAAGACAGGTCCGAGTCAAGACAGACCGAGGCGAGTCCAAGTCCTGAGACGGGACTCTTCTGAGATCATAAGGATCAAGCTTTTACCCAAGTCGATGAATCAGCCGTTTCTGTGCCGAACCATTTTTAGACAGTGAGATTAGTATTCTTAGCATCCCAGTCATTTGGTGCTCTCAAGTATTTCAGAGTTGATTGCCTGCTCCTCCTCCCCGCCACTGCTCAACGTCTGGATCATTAACACGGCGGTGGTAATGCACATTCCGCCTGCCTGCCTGAGCCGTTACTCAGCTGTAAACCAATCAGCAGGCCGTGTTCCGACGAGACTAGAAATGACTTTGTTTATTTCGGGAGCTAGATTAGCCGCCTGCGACGGTTTGCTTTTAACGACTCTCTCGGGTTCGGGCTTTGTGGAGGGAATTATTCTCAATCCACGTCAAGGTTAGGGGAACATTTATATTGATCGATCTGCTCTTGAATTAAATAGTTACGGCGCGATGTGATTTAGATTGCCACCGTAATGGATGCAGGACGTTTTCCGAGGAACGGCGCTCAGAAAGAGTCGACAAACTCCGTGATTTGAGTGAGTGTCAGAATCCATCAAAGACCTGGGACTGACAGACGGGACTGCAAATGTGTATTTTACCATTTTCGTGCACTTGAAATGCATCATTCACAAACAAGCGAGTAATTTTTATTTTCTATCCACTTCAAATGAGACACGCAGCGTGCACACTCCGACACAAAAGCTGCATTACAGATACGACCTGCTTCAGAGGAATGAATCCTTAGTGATGCTGCAGTGCTGATGTCTATGTACAGCATGTGAGGACGGATCTCATTCCACTGTCAGAGCATACACAAGTATACACCGATCAGCTGTAACATAAAACCACCTGCCTAATATTGTGTAGCTCCCCCTCGTGCCTGCCAAAACAGCTCTGACCCATCGAGGCATGGACTCCACAAGACCTCTGAAGGTGTCCTGTGGTATCTGGCACCAAGACGTTAGCAGCAGATCCTTTAAGTCCTGTAAGTTGCGAGGTGGGGCCTCCATGGATCGGACTTGTTTTTCCAGCACGTCCCACAGATTGAGAGGGAATTTGGAGGCCAAGTCAACACCTTGAACTCTTTGTCATGTTCCTCAAACCATTCCTGAACAATTTTTGCAGTGTGGCAGGGTACATTATCCTGCTGAAAGAGGCCACTGCCATCAGGGAATACCATTGAAGGGGTGTACTTGGTCTGCAACAATGTTTGGGTAGGTGGTACGTGTCAAAGTAACATCTACATGAATGCCAGGACCCAAGGTTTCCCAGCAGAACATGAAGGCAGAAGAAGAAGAAGAAGCCGGCCTCTGCCAGCTTGCCTTCTTCCCATAGTGCATCCTCGGTACCATCTCTTCCCCAGATCAACGACGCACACGCACAAGGCCGTCCACACGATGAAAAAGAAAATGTGATTCATCAGACCCGGCCACCTTCTTCCATTGCTCCATGGTCCAGTTCTGACGCTCACGTACCCATTGTAGGCGGTTTCGGCGGTGGACAGGGGTCAGCATGGGCACTCTGACCGGTCTGCAGCTACGCAGCCCCAAACACAGCAAGCTGCAATGCATTGTGTGTTCTGACACCTTTCTATCATAGTCGGTATTAACTTTTTCAGCAATTTGTTCTACAGTAGCTCTTCTGTGGGATCGGACCAGATGGGCTAGCCTTCGCTCTGAGCCAGCTTTCCTGCTTCCAACACATCAACTTCAAGAATTGACTTTTCACTTGCTTCCCAATATATCCACCCCTTGACAGGCACCATCGTAACGAGATAATCGATGTTACTCACTTCACCTTCACCTCAATGGTTTTAATGTTGTGGCTGATTGGTGTAGATCTGAACTAAGTGAGACTGTTGGACTGTTGACTGTTGGATTGAGGCTTGGCCCTGGGTGGGGACTGTCAATCAGGAAGGATGTTGCCCTCCTGTATGCTTTATTAGAATATATCAGAAATATAGAAAATCAATAGATTTGATTTTTTCAGTTGATTTCAGCTTTTCCTTCCCTGATCATCAGGTTCACTGCTTTAATTTGATAACTTGCACAGGAGTGAGTCCAAGGGTTGGAACCTTAGCATGTCAGCTACAAACTGTTTTTTTTATTAGCTTATTGTTATTGTTATTATTATTATGATGATGATGATGATGATGATTATTGTTGTTGTTATTATTAGCATATTACGATTATGATTATTGTTATTGTTATTATTAGCTTATTATTATTGTTGTTGTTGTTGTTGTTGTTATTAGCTTATGGATGCCCCAGTTTAGCTAACCCACTTTCCATTAACCTCTCTTGGTGCTACATCATCGTTGGTTGTATTGTGTATCTTGTAAACAGAGCCTGGGGTTCAACCTGCACTAGGCAGCATCTCAATGTAAACCTGTTATCAGCCTGGAGCAGCAACAGAGTGCGACGGCCGTGGATTCACCTTCTTTGCCAAAATGAAATTCTGGTGTTGGGTACCGACACTAGCAGGAAACATCAGCAAGCAAGCGCAGAGGAAGCCTCTTCACCACCTCCCCTCACCAGCCAATAAGAAGGCCTGTACAGTTTACTGACATCACATTACATGACTTCTGAACTCCAGTACATGAACTCCAGTTTCTCTGGCTGCAACTTTTAAATCCCTTTTTACTCTTCAGGCAATTCACCTGTCATTAAACTAGTTTAAATATCTTCAGAGCCTCAATAAAAAAAGATAATGACAATGTACAGAAAATGAATAGCAGGGTCCGTGGCCAGATGCAGTTAGGACCTAGAGAGCACAACCCTCCACCAGCACTAAATACTTCTCCATGTTGCTGTTACACCCAAAGGCGTCATTCCTATCATTCAGATTTGAAGTAAAATTGATTTCTTGATCCTTCAAACGAAGCCTCAGGATTTGGATTCAAGTCTCTATCTCTGTTAGTTTCATTGTTATATCACAGTAATCATGTAAGGCAGAAATCCCACATCTAATTACTTGTTCCTTGTTTTGTCTACCAAATTTCATAGAAATCCACCCATGTGTTTTTGAGATATCCTGCAGATAGACAGACAGACAGACAGACAGACAGACAGACAGGCGTGAAAACATAACCCCCTTGGAGGTATAAATGTCTGGTTATCAATCATTCGAATGTCATCCATGCGTATGATTCATTCATTTATTTTCCATTATTCCTGTTCAGGGTCACGGGGGGCTGCAACCTATCCCAGCATGCACTGGGCCTAAGGCAGGGAGAACCATAGACATATATACGTACGATCCACAGGCCAATGCGGCGTCTATGTATATATGTCTATGGGGAGAACCCTGGACAGGCCGCCAGTCCACTGCAGGGCGAACACAGAGACATACTAACACACTCCCACTCCACTGAGCCACCTTCTGTCTGATTCTGATCCCCTGAATGTGATGCAAGAGATGTTATTCCAACATCTCACCAGCAGAGGGAGCAGTGAGCTACAGACTAGATACCAGAGAGAGAAGGCGAGAGAGTTCTGCGAGCCAATGTGGTTTGAGCATTAGTAGTAGGGTTCCGTTCTATGAAGTATGTAAACTTTCACTTATTTCACTTTAGCAGTCCAGCAAAATCTGTTTCTGAACAAATTTGAGGCGAGAAATAAACAATCCAGTTGCTGAATCTTCACTCATATTAGATCTACAAGGCCTAATTTAAAAGTTTGTTCCGACTTTCGTAAGGCAACGGCACTACTGCACTGTTTTTGGTGGACGATCACTTTTTGGCACGACACCTGTCGCCACTGCTTTCTTGGCCGTGCTTCAAGCTAGTGGGGGGACACCGAAGCGAAGCAGCAAAACCCGTAATCTGATACTACTTTTATATCATCAAATAATACAATAACGTCAGTCATAGGGTGGCGCTTGCCTGCATTATGTATGATTTGTTGTTGAAAATGCATTTACGGATCCGACTACTAGCCTATTAGCTTACTATTATAATTTCCCATAGAGGTTAGCGAGTTAGCTAACATTAGCTTGCAGTTTACAATGGGGTTAGTAGTAGGATCCTGACGGAGTCATAGGGTGCCGCTTACCTGGATTATGTATGTTTTCTATGATCAATGGCACAGCACAGCCTGTGATTTATGTTCATTTAAAAATACAATTTTGTAGTGACCCTCAGCTAATGTGAAGCACTGTAATAAACTAGTATACGTATGCAATTGTAGTTTGGTTTTATGAAGTTCATTTAGGAATTTTACATAGTTGATTATTTATATTGTTTCTTGGCTTAAGGCAAGATGACTATTCATGTGTTTCAAGGGAAGCAACAGCCTGACACAAGGCACCTGGAAGTGAAGAGAATGAGGAAAGATGGTCCAAATGTGTGCAACAACATTGGTATGTTTCTCCTCAGCAGTACTGTATTACTCTCTAGCACCTTCTATGAAAACTGTGCCAATGGCAACACAAATCAGGTGACAGTTGACTTTGTGGTTTTCCATAGGCAAAAGGTTGCATGAAAATGAAAATCAAGGAAAACAAAAAACATGTTGGTGACAAATGTTTAGAGCTGTAGAACTGTTTCTATGGATCACTGTAAGAGGACCTGAAAGAGCACACTCCACACAACCTCCACCGGCTGAAAGGGAAAGTAGATGAACCTCCCAATCTCATGTTGGTATCAAGACATCAAAAGCAAGTCTAAGAAAAAAAGCTTGAAGCACACGATGAAGAACGTCAGGAATTGATGGAGAATGTTTTTGTTTGAGTTTGAACGTCAAGATGATGTGATTTGTTCATGTCTGAAGTCAGAGACACTCTTGACATTCCTGTGTGCGCAAGCTTTAGGAAACATGTAGAAACCATGATGGATGTTATGTAATGGTAGAATAAAATTGTTTGCCACTATTAGCCGACCTACTGTGAATGTTTTCTCTTTTTCAAGGTGTGCTTGGACCCCTACAATCATCGCCTGCAGCTACACTGGAATTTGTAATTTTTTAATCTGGAGTGACAATTAGCGATGTAATGGAGGTTTGTGGGGCTTCAGAGGTCATACTCATCCCCTGTAGTTTGGAATGATTGGAAAGTCACTATATATATTAATGATATACATGGGTATTTGTTTTGCGCATCAATAATTATTTTAATAACTAATATTAACATATTTTAATATTTGTAATTATATCACAGTATATATAGTCTTCATATATTTATATATGAAGATATTTAGTTTTCATATATATAGTTTTCATATACTTATATTTTGTGAACTATGACCTGGCAATTGACTTCTGAAAGAAAATACAATACATCCTGCGACCAGCAGGGGGAGAGGAGCCTGAGGAGAGGTCTGATACTGATACTCTACTCAGAGAGAGAGAGAGTGGGCGATACTGAACGGACCAACAAGGCAAGATGGAGGAAAAATTGATGATGTGCATGACAGTGTCATCTGAAGTAAAGAGACACCACAACAGGTGAAATCTACAGTCTGAATAAATTCATGAAGAACATCAGTAAAAATATTCTTTCTTC
Organism: Hoplostethus mediterraneus; assembly: GCA_034670385.1. Classification (NCBI taxonomy): domain Eukaryota; kingdom Metazoa; phylum Chordata; class Actinopteri; order Trachichthyiformes; family Trachichthyidae; genus Hoplostethus; species Hoplostethus mediterraneus. Next base: position 531,621 of record JAXDDW010000009.1, read on the forward strand.
ATAGTTGTTACACCTTGTTAGCTTCACATAACATTTCCTGATGGGTTTAGTCAGCCAACAGGCCAAAGGTAATGTTCATGTATACATGTTGAATTGTTTCAAGGCTAAACGGAAGAAAAATGACTTTTTTATTGTTCTGAATCAGAGCTGGTCCAGTGTCAGCGGCCTCATTGGCCCTGGAACAGATATGCAGTGTGTTTTGATACTGAGACAGTCAAAGTGAAAGCCAGGCCAGTCCAGGACAGGACTGATGCTGATGCTGATGCTTCTGTGTGTTGGTGTCATGTTCTCAGCGTGACACGGTGGAGGTGATGAGGAACAAAGACTCAAGCTCTGCCTGACAGCCAGCAACTAAATGGAAAGTACAAGCAGCCTCTCTGGACGTTGATTCACTCTCTCTCTTTCTCTCACTCTCTCTCAGTGTCCTCTACCAGAGTTTAGTTTCACTTTCAGATAACAACCTACAGTATATTGTTCCATTCAACCTAGTTACTCATGACGTACCAGCGTTTTCTGAATTTCTATTGGCTAGATTGCTCATCGTCTACTCCTGTTACTCCCGTGAGGCTCCAGACCAGGGTGCCACTGCTAGCTGCCACAAACCGTGGCAGGTCGAGTGGCAGCTGGAGCTGCCACCGGAAGTGCCACTGCGAGCTGCCACTGCCACGAAATGATCTTGCCCTTACTGGAGTAAAGTGGCGTTAAGGGGCGTGAAATGTGCGTACGCATATTTTACCGCAAACGTCCGGATTTATAGAAAAATTCTATGCGGTAAAATGTGCGCACATCTACGCATCCTTTCACCCATGCGTAGAGTTTACCGCAAAGTTTTTCAGACACGGGAATCAGCGACGCCCGATAGAAAGATCACAAAATAAAGCTCAGTCCTCTTAAAAACATAGTTTTATAAGTGTGCTTTCACAGGGTTTGTGGTCTGTTGTATCTGTTAAGTCACTACTTAAAACCTATTTTTATAAAAGGCATTCTCTTAACTCTTATTTTATTCATTATTTTACCGGGCGGCGCCAGGATGAAGTGAAATAAAACTTATTGATCTAACCATGCAATAGCCTCAGAAAGGCTAAATAACAACAACATAATGCTACTGTTCAAAATCAAAGAATACATTTATTAATCAGAGACTCACATAAGAACGGAGCACTTGATACCGATTCTGTCAAAATCAGCAGGCGGAGGAGTAGAAACAGCAGTTTGCGGCTTGCCCCTCTCTCTCTCTCTCTCTCTCTCTCTCTCTCTCTCTCTCTCTCTCTCTCTCTCTCTCTCTCTCTCTCTCTCTCTCTCTCTCTCTCTCTCTCTCTCTCTCTCTCTCTCTCTCTCTCTCTCTCTCTCTCTCTCTCTCTCTCTCTCTCTCTCTCTCTCTCTCTCTCTCTCTCTCTCTCTCTCTCTCTCTCTCTCTCTCTCTCTCTCTCTCTCTCTCTCTCTCTCTCTCTCTCCAACGGGGGAAATGGAATTAGGGCTGTAAATTGTATTTACCACCATGAAAAGCATCTGTCTGTCTATCGATCTCCTCCGCTCCGGAGGAGATCGATAGACAGACAGTATGCAGTATGCAGGTTTTCGTTCCAACCCAAGAATGCAGCAGGTGATTTCACTGATTACCACACCTTCAACCAGAGAGGAGGGACTAATCAGTGAAATCACCTGGTGTATTCTTGGGTTGGAACGAAAACCTGCATACTCTCGGCCCTCCATGGCACACAGTTTGACACCTCTGCTCCAGACGGACCGAGTCTTCTGATCGAGACGGTGAACCATCAGAGGATCAGGAGTCAAACTTCCAACCAGCTCAACCTTCATTCAGTTTTCTCACCTCCTCTTCATCAAAACAAGATGAAGGAGTTTATTTTGTTGCTCCTCTTTTGTCATGTCGCGTCTCCAGGTAAGATCACGTTTACAATCTTTCCTCTGGACAATGTAGTTGTTAGGACTTGAACTTGATTGGGTCACTGCGTAGGTTGAATCCACATGAAGCTGCACTGCTAGATATTCACATCTGGTTTGTTCAGTTTCCTGTTGGTTCACCTGAATAAGAAGGTTTGGATCTTCCTGGTACTGCCAAGTTAACTGGAGGTTGGATGTGAATATGGAGCCTGTTTCAAAAGCAGCTTTACATTTTATATACGTTATTCTAGAAGCATAAATTGTATTCATAAATACTTCACTAACTTTATCAATTGAATGTTGAATTCATTTTGTTATAATGTTAATTCACCAGACAATGTGTGTCCATTTACCACCAGCATATTTAGATCCTCAGTTTTAGTACCATACCAACTAAAGCCACTAGGGGGCGCTGTGCTCATAGATAATACTGCCCGCTGAAACCCAGCAGCTTCCTGCTGTACTGTCATCTATAGATATGATCATTTAATATGATTCAATAATGTGATTAGAACATGATGATCGATGTGTTCATGACGTGCTGATATGATTGTCAGCTGAAAGCTACCAGCTCCATTCTGTCCTGATGACCACCATCACCTCGAGACGGTGGGACTCGGTTGGTCCTGTTAGCTCGCGCTGATAAATATTAGATTGATGTACAATAAAATAGAATTCATTTATTTTGTGAGTTCAGATTTCAGACTAATGTCACAACGAGGAGTACTAACCTTCTCATGGATATTACTTGTGTATTGATGAAGGATTTAGATGAAAATATCTCGAGTCAATAAATACAAACTGGATTTGAAGAGTTTTATTCCATAACGAGATATCCACCATCTGAAACATAAAAAGGAAAGTTATTTGTGATCTTAAGAAAATACATTTGTTTTTGATGGAGTCAACTGTGTTTTTGAAATAATGACTCACGAATTTCAGGTAGTAAAGTTTTCTGAAAGTTGAAATATTTGATGTTGTTTTCGATCTTCACAACCTTTCATGTTCTCATTTTGATGATTTATTTATTTTTCTTCTGCATTTACAAGAAATAAAGAAATGAACAAAATGAGAACATGAAAGGTTTGGAAGATCTACTTCTTTTTGAGTACGAACCATTTATTTTCTACTGAAGAGATTCTACTGGTTTTTACTCACCAAACAAAGCAAGGGTGAGCGTGGTGACTCTCCCCACAGTTGTGGTGTTTTGGAGTGAAATAACCTTCATTTCACAGCAAATTCTACCTTCCTTCTGTTTGTGTTAATCAATACGAGCCTTTTACAAAACCATTGAATTACTGTCTATACACTCTTAGCTCAAGTTTATTATTATTGATTGATTTTGTCCCGTAAACGATGAACAGAAATTGAAAATCTCTGTTGTGTTCAGGGAATTGACAAACTATCATAAATTATTGTTATAAAACTGATTTTAAAATGTAATGGAGAAGCTGAAATCCTGACCTGAAAATGCATGTGCACGTGTGTGGGGTGACATGTTGTGTGTATGTAGTCGGTGTGCAGCAAACACATTTCACTGCATGTAAGTGTATGTGACCAATAAAGTTCATTCATGAACCTGTTCCTCTCTCTCTCCTCCCACAGTGACACACACCCTGAAGTATTTCTTCACCGCATCGTCTGGAGTCCCAAACTTCCCACAGTTTGTGGTTGTTGGGTTGGTTGATGAAGTTCTGATAGATCACTATGACAGCAACACACAGAGAGTAGAACCCAAACAGGACTGGATGAACAAGGTGACAACAGATGATCCACAGTACTGGGAGAGGAACACTGGGATCTGTGTGGGTCTCCAGCAGGTCTACAAAGTCTACATTGACATATTGAAGAAACGCTTCAACCAAACTGGAGGTCAGTTGATGTTTCACTTTTTACTGCTAAGATGTTTTTATTCATCCTGGTTTGTTGTAAAGTAGCAGAGAGATGAAGCTTCCAACACACACACACACACACACACAGACAATCACTCAATCACACAGACACACACTCAATCAAACACAGTCACACACACACTAAATCTCACTCACACACTCAATCAAACAGTCACACACACACACACACACACACACTGAATCTCACACACTTTCAATCACACACACTCACAGTCAACCACACATACACACTCACACACACTGTCTCTCTCTCTCACACACGCACACTTAATCACACAGACACAGTCTCTCACACACACACAGTCATACAAAAACTCACACACAATCACACACACACTCACACACACACGCAGTCACACACACACTGTTACGCACCCTAACACACACACACACACACACTGTTACGGACCCTAACACACACACACACACACACACACGCACGCAGTCTCTCACATACACACACACACTTTATCACAAACACACCCACAGTCTCAAACACTGAATCACACACACACACACACACACACGTTGAGTGTTTTATCCATTCCCACTGAAACACAGAGACTCAACACACATGACTGAAGCTGTCTGAAACCAGTCACTCGTCCACTATTCACTATGTAGTAAATCCATGTAGCCACTATTGTGGGACCAAGTGAGTGAATCCAGACAGTGCTGTCATTACTACCTACATTACTACAGTACTTAGTAGTACTATTGCTGTATTTTGAATCGTCTTTAACGTCTCTCGACAAACGATTCAAAACTTTGTTTGCTGTTTCCCAGCAGCTGTCTCCGCATTGCATTATGGGTAATATAGGGTCCGATATTGTCCATCCTTAATACACTATAAATCAGAGAGGATTGTGGTTCGTAAACGGTGATAGTGACTATATAGTCAATGAAACTGTCCACTAAGGATTGGGACAGCCCTCCAAAATGGCCGACACTCCAAATAGTGACTATCTGGTGAATAGGGAGCGACTCCAGACACAGCTGCAGACTAAGACTACTGGATGCTAGTATACTGTAGTGATATAGTGTTTCTGTCCATCCCATAATAACCACCAGAGATTATTAACAGTACATCTCCATTAGATTAGATCAGAAGAACTCGACTGACCTGACCACAGTGAGTTGGTCCATAATAACTCTACTGTAGAAACCTGTTGATCACAACAGATCTACAACACAGCTGATAGGAGAACAGTACTGCCTGGTTTCTGAAACTACGGAGCAGGACTCAAAACTGGTCCCAGGCCTTCTTCTGCTGGGTCCCCACATGACAGTAGCAGCAGTGTGTTTTAATACGCCTGGTCCAGGACAAGACATTCACTTTCTTATTGAACACCCTGCTCTACTGTACTGACCACAGTGAGTCCATCCCATAATAAATCAATAGATCAGAGTAACTCTACTCTGCTGACCACAGTGAGTTGGTCCATAATAACTCTACTGTTGAACGAACATGTAGTCTGACCCAACACACAGCTGGTACACTACTGGATAGACCATCCCATAATACACCTCCAGCAGTAGAAACACATTAGATGCTAGGATCTCACTGTGGTTTACTGCAGTCTCTGTCTCTGTCTCTCTCTCAGGTGTCCATCTCTACCAGTTGATGTGTGGCTGTGAATGGGATGATGAGACTGGAGATGTTAGTGGTTATTTCCAGCATGGTTATGATGGAGAGGACTTTTAGCATTGGACCTGAAGACACTGACATGGATCGCTCCAAACCCACTTTAAACCCAAAATGAGTTGGGCCAAGACAAAGCAGATTAAATAAACGGGTTTTTAACAACTTTTGGGGTCTGAAGAATTTGAGGACAGGAAAAAACAATTGGGGGTAGGTCATGACCTATTAGTTTATGGGCCCCTTTTCATTTAAAACTTACAGGAAAAACTTTTTTCCCCCCTCCCCCCCCTCTCCTCCTCCCCCTCTTTCCTTCCCCCTCCCCTCTATTTTTTCCCCCCCCTTTTTTTTTAACCCCATTTTCCTTTTCTTCTTTCTCTCTCCCTCCCCCCTTCTCTTCCCCCCCCCCCTTCCCCCTTCCCACCCCCTCCTTATCCCCCCCCCTCCCCCCCCCCCCCTTTCCCCTTTCTCCCCCTCCCCTTCCTCTCCTTACCCCTTTTTTCCCCCCCCCTTTTTCCCCCCTTTTCCCCCCTTTTCCCCCCCCCTTTTTCCCCTCCCCCTCCTTCTTTTTTCCCCCCCCCCCCCCCCCCTTTTCCCCCCCCCCTCCCCCCTCTCTCTCTCCTCTCTCCTTCCTTCTCCCCCTTCTCCCCCTCCCCCTTTCCCCCTCTTCCTCCCCCCCCCCCTTTTTCCTCCCCCCCCCTTTTTCTCCCTTCCCCCTCCCCTTTTCTGTTCTCCCCCCCCCCCCCTTTCCCCCCCTTTCCCCTTTTCCCCCCTCCCCCCCTGCTTCTCCCTTCCCCCCCTTTTTCCCTCTCCTCCCCCTTCCCCCCCCCCCCCCCCCTCTCCCCTTTCCCCCCCCCTCTCCCCCCTTCTTTCCCTCTCCCCCCCACCCCCCTTTTTTTTTCCCCTTTTCCCCCCTTTTCCCCCCCTTTTCCCCTTTTTTTCCCCCCCACCCCCCCCCCCCCCCTCTCTCTTTCCCCCCCCCCTTTTCCCCTTTTTTTTTTTTTCTTTTTCTCCCCCCTCCCACCTTTTTTTTCCCCTCTCTCCCCCCCCCCTTCCCCTCCCACCTATTTCCCCTTCCCCTCCCCTTTGTTTTTTCCTTTCCCCCCAACCCCTTCCCCCACCCCTTTTCCCCTTTCCAAATCCCCCCCCTTTTCCCCCCTCAAACCCCGCTTTTCCCCACCTTTGTTTCCCCCCTTCCCCCCCCATCCCCCCCACCCCCCCTCCCCCCCCCTTTTTTCCCCCTCCGGGGGATCCCCTAAAATTTTCCCCCGGGGTTTGCCCCACAGGGTTTTTTTCCCCGTTCAGTTGCTGGGGAAATATTTTGAGGAGTGGGCCGGGAAAAATTTTACAACCAAAGGCCTTCCGATGAGTGTTTTCCTAACCATTTTTTTGTAAAACCCAAAAAAATGGGGAGGTACGGTGGTTTTAGGGGCCCAAAGAACTCCCCCCAAAAGGAAGGGGAGTGACAGCCCTTTTAAGACAAAAAGGAGGGGAAACCCCCCTTTCTTTAAAAAACAGGTCAGGGCATTGAAACGGGGTTTAATATGTTTTTTTTTCCCCCGCCCCAGCTTTAAACCCCTTTCTGCTGGGGAGGGGTTTTTTTCCCAAATCCCTAAATTCGCTTGGATCGGTGCCCTGAAATTTTTTTTTGGGGGGGGGGGGGGGGGGGGGGGAATTTTCCATTTCTCTAAGGGGTCCCGGGTTCATAACCCCAACGGGTTGCAATTTGAAATCTCTTTAGGGGGCTTTGTTGGTCCCCCACTTGAGAGACACAAAAACGAGGTTAAAAAGAAAAGGGGTTTTTTTTTTTTTTCTTAGAAAAATGGAATTTTTTTTAAATTATTTCCTGTTGTTGTTTTGCTTCCAACCCCCAAAATTTTTACGCTTTTTGGGGGGCTGTTTTTTTCCCCTTTTTTTCTTTTTTTCTTTTAAAGGGTAAAAAATTTGTAGGTTTGAAGTTTAAATTTTTTCCCCTAAATTTGGTTTTTTAAAAAGCCTAAAATGAGGGAAAAAAAAGATTTTGAAAACAAATACCCTTGGTTTTAGGGAAAAAAACCCAAAAAATTAAATATTTTTATAGAAGAGTATGGAATTAGTGGGAAAAAGTTAGTGTCGGCCTTGATTTTTTTTTTGGGGGAAGGGGAAAATGACCAAAAATTTTGGTTTTTTGGTGTTTTTTTTTCCCTTTTTTGCTTTACCCCAAATTTAAAAAAAGAAAATAGGGGGCAGTTTTTGGGTTTTTTATCTATGTTTTTTTTTTAAAAAAAAAGGATTATTAGCTTTAATGGCAAAGGGAAAATAAACCCAAAATTGTAGTACCAATTTCCAACATTTTAATATTCTGTCCGAGGAAAAGAAAAAGGGGAAAAGAAATAAAGTGGTAAAATAAAGGGTTTTTTAACTTGAATTTTGGGGGGGAGGGGGGATGAAAAACTTTTAGAAACCATACAATTTTTTAGTTTTATTTTCCAAAACCCAAAGTAAGTAAACTTTGTTTTTATTTTTTTTCACTAAGTAAACCAATTTTTAATAACGAAAAAAAAAACCCCCCTTTTCCTTTTTTAAAAAAAAAATTTTAGAATTTTAACAACTTTTAAAAAATTTTTCCCCCTTTCCTTTTTGGGGAAAAATTTGGGGGGAGAAGAAAAAACTAAAAGTCTTTTATTAAATCTGAAAATCCCCCCTTGTTTTTTTTGATTGTTTTGAAAAACTCTCCAAATGTTAAGGAAATACTATTTTTCTTCCATTTGTTTTGCATTTTTTAGATGTGAAACTTTATCAAAACTAAAAAAAAAAAAAATTTGTTAGGGGAAAAAATTATTAAAAAAAAACCAAAAGGGTTTTCAATTTGAAAAAAAAACCCCCTTTTTAAAATTTTTATAACCAAAAAAAAAGAAAGAAGGTTTTTTTTGATTGGGTAAAATTTAACATTGGTTTAAAAAAAAAAACTTTTTAAGTTTTTAAATTGGGGGAAAATTATTGAATTCATTGGTTTTTTTTAAAAAAAAAAGGGGGGGAAAAAAAATTTTTAAAAAAAAAATTTTTTTTTTTTTGTTTTGATTTTACAAATTCCTGAAAGTAAAACCTTCCCCAGTTTTTTCTTAAAATTGGGAAAATTTTGTTTTTAAATTAAAATTAAAAAAAACACTATTTTATTTTTTAAAAAAAAGGTTCTCATTTTATCCCAAAAAACGTATGGGCAGATTAATTGGGTTTTAATTTTAACTACCGGGGTTTTTAAAAAAAACTTTTTTATAAAATTTTTTTTAAAAAAAAACACATGGGGTTTAATTTTTTTTTTTCAAAAAAAAACTCTATAAAAACTGTTTTTAATTTTTCTTCCTTGGGAAATAATTTTATTTTTAAATCAATAACCCAAAACCTTTAAAAATTTTTTATTTTTTTCCCCCCCGAAAATAAGAAAAATCCAATAAAACACAATTAAAAAACACATATTTGCGAAATGGAATGTGTTGTAGGTTTTCTTGGAAATAAACTCTTCAACACACATTCTGTGTCAAACAAGAATACTTTCTTTATAGCTTCTTATTTCTGTCTCTTCAGATTTCTGTGAGACAACATATGCAATGAGAGCAAGTCTAGAAGCCACTCCCTCACCATTCACTATAAACATGCGGGAATAAGTGTGGTTATTGATCATTCATCAAATATATTAAATAAACAGCTGATTACACCTCATTCTGAGTATAAAAAAATAATCACGATTCTCATTTCACCTATCCTGCTAACTTGAGACATGAAGAAGGACAGATGTACTATTGGTGTTCTATTAATTCATTTACAATATCCCCCAAGGAATTTAAAAAAATACACTTCCTGTATAAAATGAGAGTGGTCATGAAAGACTCAGTAAATCAAACGATTCCAGCGGAACTCGACCATCCTACAACTTTGTTTTTTTTTCAAAAATAACTGCTGAGAGCGACATCAGGATAGAAAAATCTGTTTTTTCAATGTGTACTTCCTATTTGGTTAAATATAACTTTTTAGGTTCGATTAATCATAATAACATAAATCCTCGATAGTTACAGCTCATATTTCTGGTAGTTTTTCCTCTGATGCTGGGAATTTTCTTAAGTCTCCAAAGTTGGATGATACCCACATACAGCTCTCTAGACACACCATCTCACACACACACACACACACACACACACCATCCTCTTATTTCTTGGTTGAACAGAGTTGATTGGTTTTCCGATCATTCTATTTCTATAATTCTAAACTTTAATGTGTGAATTTAAACGTGGATTTGTCCTTACCTATTTTGATCACCACTGAGGACCCGTTAAAGGGACATGGGAGACTTTTCTAACTAGCGCTCCCTTACCAGACACATTATTTCCGAAAATCAAGCTGAAAACTTCACATATCTTTTACAGGTCTCAAGAAGTACTACCGAAACACACATAGTAAAACTCTTACATATAGTCTCTCCGATCATAAAACCAAACCATAGAGCATTCATTTGGCCAACACAGTCATCTAGCCTCTCTCTCTATCTAAACTCCCAAAACACACTCAAAACCAACAAAAACAACCTTCATACATGTCTCAAAATAAGCTCGTTCAACCACAGCACTGGAGACACTTCTCACTCAGAAAGCATACATGGTCACTCATAACACACTAACCTAAAAAACACTAACAACAGGGAGCATTACTTAAATGATGAACTTTTATCTTTGAAGTTTGAATGCTTTTTCACATAATTCATTATTTCATTATAGAATAAGAATAACACCTTTTCACTTCATTGACTGTACTAAAGTAATGTATGCAACCAGTATGTATGTAACAAGAATGAATCAGAAATGTAGCAATTTGCTTCAAATCATAATTTACTGTATTTGTGAAAAATAAAAATTTGAAACAAAAACAAAATCCTGAAATTCCAGGAGGCAACCTTTGGATCCTAAAACACAAAATATATTTCAAAATGTACATGTAAAAATGTAAACATACAATATTGTACTGTAATATGTCCTTCAACTATCATTGAAGGATGCACATCTCATCTTTTGTTTTGTCTTTTGAACGCTGCAGATTTTTTTGCACCCTTACAGTCAACCAGCCTCTCTCAAAGAGAGACCATGGTTTACAACATGGTCAATAATTGTGGCATTTTTCAAATTGCAATCAGCTGTGTTTGGAGTGATTATTATTTCATTTTATTGTAAATATTCTGCTAAGATTTTCTATATATTTCAATATGGTTACTGCAGAAGTCATTCTGTTTTGAATGTGTTTTTAACAGTTTTGAAAACAGTGTGATAGCATTTGAAAAATGTGCTGCTAATATATAACGTTTTGCAGGTGGTAGAGTATGAATGAGAAAAGAGTTAATGGATTTTGGAGAATGTGGTCATTGAATGCATTTTGTGTGAAAGCAATGAAAAATGATTCACAGTTTGGTCCACAGAGACTTCTGTTTCACTGACTGTTAAGAGTTTTGCACATTGAAAATCTGTTGTGCAAATTGAGTCAAATCAATCGAAAAAAAATGTAAGTTTCTGAATACATATAGAGAATGAATAGGATGCTCAAAATATGTTCTGCTTTTGGATTGACTAAAGGAATGTGTTTTACTTTTCAATAAAGTCACAATTTTCCAAGAGTCGGCTTTTTTTTTAAAATCCAGAAGTATACTTATTAGTCTGATGTGAGTATTAGATGACTTGAGGCGGACAAATCAGTCAAATCCGTGGATATGTGTGTGATCCAAAGCGTTTTCATGATCGGTTAGGATTTTAAAATGTGTCTAGTGTGTTGCTCTAGACAGATATTCTGTCTTTCCTAAATCGTTGATTCCCTTAAGAAGAAAAAACAATTTCGACCCGTTCTGATAAAGCATTTTCTCAGTCAGTGTCCAGGTAGAATTACAGAAAACAGTTGGCATTGAGATTTAATTATCATTCTGAACTATTATTATTATTATTATTATTATTATTACTTTATTTCCTTCTTTTTTTCCTCCCCTTTCCCCCAATTCCTCATCAGGAGGCGTTTTGCCTTTTGCTAGGCCGTCATTGTAGATCCAAATGTATTAACTGACTTACCTGGTTAAATATTTCTGTTAAATGTACAAAAATTCAGATTGCATCACTTAATACCTAAAAGTTTCCTTCAGGCCAGAATTAACATCCATACAATATGAAAACAAATAAACTGCATCATGTGAACAATAATAAGTTCAATATTTCACCTTGTTGGTCTGTTAGTCTTGACAGGGGGCCAGTGGAGACAAGAAGAGCAACAAGTTACCACAGGCAACAAGACACATTGCTCTTTGGCAGCACTTGTTTCTGATTTACAACAAAAGTGCAAATTAATAAAACTTTTATTAAATATTTACATTTGACAAAGGACAAATCAACTTGATGGACTTTGTATTGTTTTATCCACCAAAGAAGAATATTTCTGATTGTTTTCTATTGGCTCATCATGTACATTGTTTCTCTACATGTGCTTCATCCTAGTGTCCATGCTGTATTGTAAATACTATTCAAACTGGTGGAAGCATTATTACAGATAAAAAATAATCCTAATAATAATATTGTCCAATGAATGTGATATACCTTGTCTTCAATTCTCCTCTGATAATTTATGACACAACATAACTGATATTTTACAACAGTGTCATCTGAAGTAAAGGGACACCACAACAGGTGAAATCTACAGTCTGGATGAATTCATGAAGAACATCAGTAAAAATATTCTTTCTTCATAGTTGTTACACCTTGTTAGCTTCACATAACATTTCCTGATGGGTTTAGTCAGCCAACAGGCCAAAGGTAATGTTAATGTATACATGTTGAATTGTTTCAAGGCTAAACAGAAGAAAAATGACTTTTTTATTGTTCTGAATCACAGCTGGTCCAGTGTCAGCGGCCTCATTGGCCCTGGAACAGATATGCAGTGTGTTTTGATACTGAGACAGTCAAAGTGAAAGCCAGGCCAGTCCAGGACAGGACTGATGCTGATGCTGATGCTGATGCTGATGCTGATGCTTCTGTGTTTTGGTGTCATGTTCTCAGCGTGACACGGTGGAGGTGATGAGGAACAAAGACTCAAGCTCTGACTGACAGCCAGCATCCATCCATCCATCCATTTTCTAGCCGCTTATCCGGGGCCGGGTCGCGGAGGCAGTAGGCTCAGCAGGGATCTCCAGACGTCCACGCCCTCCAGGGGGATCCCGAGGCGTTCCCAGGCCAGAAGGGATATATAATCCCTCCAACGGACTCTAGGTCTGCCCCGAGGTCTCCTCCCAGTTGGCCGTGCCCGGAACACCTCCAAAGGGAGGCGCCCGGGGGACATCCTAATCAGATGTCCGAACCACCTCAGCTGACTCCTTTCGACGTGAAGGAGCAGCGGCTCTACTCCGAGCTCCTCCCGGATGTCCGTGCTCCTCACCCTATCTCTAAGGGTGAGGCCAGCCACCCTACGGAGGAAGCTCATTTCGGCCGCTTGTATCCGCGATCTTATTCTTTCGGTCACTACCCAAAGCTCGTGACCATAGGTGAGGGTTGGAACGTAGATGGACCAGTAAATCGAGAGCTTCGCCTTACGGCTCAGCTCCCTCTTCACCACAACGGACCGGGACAACGTCCGCATTACTGCAGACGCTGCACCTATCCGTCTGTCCATCTCCCGCCCCATTCTGCCCTCACTCGTGAACAAGACCCCGAGATACTTGAACTCCTTCACTTGGGGAAGTACTTCCTCCCCAACCCGAAGGGAGCACTCCACCGTTTTCCGTGAGAGTACCATGGCCTCAGACTTGGAGGTGCTGACTCTCAACCCAACCGCTTCACACTCAGCCACAAACCGCCCCAGTGCATGCTGGAGGTCTCGGTCTGACGGAGCCATCAGAACCACATCGTCTGCAAAAAGTAGGGATGCAACCCTGAGGTCCCCAAACCGGACACTCTCCCCACCTCGACTGCGCCTTGAGATCCTGTCCATGAAAACCACGAACAGGACTGGTGACAAGGGGCAGCCTTGGCGTAGCCCAACACGCACCGGAAACGGGCTTGACCTCGTGCCGAGAATGCGAACACAGCTCTCACTTTGGTTGTATAGGGAACGGATAGCCCGCAGCAGCGGCCACGGCACCCCATACTCCCTCAGTACCCCCCACAAGACACCTCTCGGGGGACACGGTCATAAGCCTTCTCCAAGTCTACAAAACACATGTAGACTGGATGAGTGAACTCCCATGCCCCCTCCAGCAGCCCTGCAAGGGTAAAGAGCTGGTCCGCCGTCCCACGGCCAGGACGGAAGCCACTTTGCTCCTCCTGAATCCGAGGTTCGACAATCATCCGGAGCCTCCTTTCCAGCACCCCTGGAGTAGACCTTCCTGGGGAGGCTGAGAAGTGTGATCCCCCGATAGTTGGAACACACCCTCCGATCCCCCTTTTTAAAAATGGGGACCACCACCCCGGTCTGCCACTCCAGAGGCACTGACCCCGTCCTCCACGCAACACTGCATAGGCGTGTCAGCCACGACAGCCCAACAGTGTCCAGAGCCCTCAGCATCTCAGGGCGAATCTCATCCACACCTGGCGCCTTGCAAACGAAGAGCTTCTTAACCACCTCGGTGACCTCTGCCAAGGATATGGACGAAGCTCCCCCCAAGGCTTCGGGCTCTGCCTCTTCGACAGAGGGCGTGTTGGTCGGGTTAAGGAGGTCCTCAAAGTATTCCTTCCACCGTCCAACGACATCCTCAGTCCGGGTTAGCAGGTCCCCCCCAGCTGAGCACAGCCTGGGTCAAGCCCTGCCTCCCCTTCCTGAGTCGTCGGGAGTCTTCCTGAGTCTTCCTCACACCTTGGGCAACTCCAGAAAAGGAGAGAGTCCAACCCCTCTCCAGAAGCCTGGTTCCAGACCCGACGCTGTGCGTGGAGGTGAGACCAACTATATCTAGTTGGTAACGCTCCACCTCCCACACCAGCTCCGGCTCTTTCCCCGCTAGCGAGGTGACGTTCCACGTCGCGAGAACTAGACGGCGGCACCGGGCGGGGGTCCGTACGCCCAGGACCCCGCTTTTGCCCACGGCTCATCTGCACCCGACCCCTATGATTCTTCCTGCAGGTGGTGGGCCCACAGGAAGGCGGCTTCACGTGGCCTCTTCGGGCTGAGCCGACCAGCTCCCCTCCCGGGCCTGGCTCCAGGAGGGGCCCCCGGTTTCCCTATTCCGGGCGAGGTTCCTCCAGGTCTTTGTTTTGCCATTTCATAGGGGGTTTGTGAATCGCTCTTTGTCTGGCCCCTCCCCTGGAACCACTTTGCCTTGGGAGGCCCTACCAGGGGCTATTGCCCCAGACAACACAGCTCCCAGGTTCATTGGGGCACCCAAACCCCCCTACCACGTTAAGGTGGCGATTCATCGGGGAAGACAGCCAGCCAGACAGCCAGCCAGCAACTAAATGGAAAGTACAAGCAGCCTCTCTGGACGTTGATTCTCTCTGTCAACACAAACTGAAAGATGTGGCATCAGCAGACTTGTGATAAATGATCCCACCTGCTCACTTCAGATAAATCACATTAAAAGAGAAAGATTTTAGCTGTGAAACGAGACCAACCTGCACTGAAGTAACAACCGACAGCTGATCAATCGTTCCTATCGTGAACACATTTTCTATATCTGCTCATAGATCATCACATGTCGTCACCCCTCTCCTTCCACTGCCATGAGAATGTGCTTTCTGGGCTCCCCAACAGTGGAATGAGCTCCGTCCCTCCGTCAGGACAGAAGAGACGCTCCCTGTCCTCCATCCTGACCTGGAAACTCCTCTCTTCCAGAAACACTTCATGTCCCCCTCTCTCCCCCCCCGAGTCTCCCCCCCTCTTCCAGACCTCCCTTCTCTACTTGCCCTCATCATGCTCTTGTCTTGGTTTTGTCTTGTCTTTCTTTTCCAACCCAAACTGTTCTACCTTTTCTCCCAGGCTCATATATCTCCACCCAGCATTTCTCTCTTGTATTGATCATTCTAGGGAATATGTGTGTCTTCTACTGTCTGGTCACTGTTGTTTTGACCGTTGCGCTCCTCAGGTTTGCTTGTAGTTCCTGCTTGTTCTGCTGTTGTACTCATTGTAAGTAGCTGTGGATGAGTCAGATAATACAGCTAGACTACAGGAGACTCTCTCTCTTCTCTCTCAGTGTCTCTCTACCTGATTTTAGTTTCACTTTCAAAGAACAACCTCAATTCTTCAATTCAACCTAGTTACTCATGACGTAACAGCTTTTTCTGAACTTCTATTGGCTAGATTGCGCCTCGTATACCCTGTCATGCCCGTGAGGCTCTAGACGGACCGAGTCTTCTGATCAGGACGTTAACCCTTTCATGGTCTGCTCAACCATTTGCTAGAGCACATTTTGACTCACAATATCTTGTTGAAGAATTTGTTGTACTTAACTCAACTTGATTGAGACATTTCCACCACTCGGTTGAAGTACGTAATGCACAAAAGAAACACCAGAAGGTGCTGTGTTTTTTATGACCAACCCTTTTCAGGTCGCATCCTTTTCAGAAAGTTAGCGGCAAAAAAAACCACTCCTGATAAGTGGAATCTTTTTGGAGTGATTTTCAAAGGTAAGCATTTGTTTTCAAGATAATATTTTCAAGGGCTTACTGAACAGAATGACACAACTTTATACCTCCCAAAAAGTGTAATGACAGTGTAATATTTGTTTTAAAACATGCTCAACCGATCGGTTGAATTGTCTATTGATGGTAACGGTAGTATTGCTATGAAATATATAGGTTTCTGATTGTGCACTGTTGTCAACATCATAAATCTAATGTTATTGCATTATATATTTAATCAAATCATTTTATCAGTAGAGCAGTGGTGCCCAACCCAGTCCTCAAGTGCCCCTTGTCCTGCATATTTTAGCTCGAGCTCTACAGGAGGACTGGGTTGGGCACCACTAAATGAGAGTGTTTTTCACCATTGCAAACTCTGTCCTAAGAATAAATAAATGACTCAATAAATTAATTAATAATTCTATTAAAATTAATACATAAATGAATAAATATGAATTCTTTAAAAAATAATTTATTTTATTTCTGTATATATTTATTGCCAGATTTATTTCTCGATTTCTTCGTTCATATGACAATGAGGGGGTGTGGCTTTCACATTCAGACACAGCAATCAAGCCCAGAGTGGGTGAAAAACGTGTCTTGAAACTTGTCCTGAAACTTGTTTCAGCCCAGAGCTGAAAAACTTGTCTATACCAACGTAGTTAAACAACAGGTGAAGGTCTAGGAGCAAGGCCTGTGCAGTCGATCTAAGCACACAGGTATCGATCAATCAATGGGAATAAGGTGACACCATGACATAGAGCCCCCAGAGAGACACACAGCCCCCTCATTATCATATGGACGAAGAAATCAATAAATAAATAAATCCCGAAATAAATATATACAGAAATTAAATAAATAAATAAATATGGTCAGGAATAAATACAGAAATGAATGCTAAAGGAAATAAATAGGGGGATAAATGAGTGCAAAAATGAATGATTAAGGAAATAAATAGTGAAATAAATAAATGCATAAATACCCATTTATTCATTAATTTAATTCATACATTTATTTATTGATGTGTACATCTATTTATTTTTGCATTTTTATTGAATTTATATCTATGTATTCATTTATTTATTGAGTCATTTATTTATTTATTATTTATTGTTCCGGGCTATTATTAGGTTATTATTATTAGAGCATGTCCAGGTGCAAGTGTGGGAAATGCTTGGTTTTCCTGTGTTTGAATGGAAACCAGCAATGCTTTGTTGCATATCACCACAAATGAAGTGGCTCTAATGCCACTTAAAAAAAAAACTGTTGTGCTGATGCACCACACAGATGAACAAGTTTGACTTCGTTCTACAGAGATGTTGCCTTTTATTTGAGTCTTTGTAAATGTTTTGGTACTTTCTATGTATTTCGATTTACTTTCTATTATAATTCATTCATTTTTTGGAAATATGTTTATGTTTTTGGTTTTATACATTGCTCATGTTAATCAAATGAGATAAATTTGAAAGAATGTCTTCTTATTTCAGTTTAATGGATAAAAAAATCAATGCAGATTGTTAACAATGCACATTTACCATTAATAGACATCTCAATCGTTTGGTAGAGGCTCATAAAATTAAAACTCTGTGGGTTGTTAAAAAAAGAAACATTGTTTGTTGTTATTATTGCCCCAAGGAACTTCCATTGCTTTTTTCTTGGTTAAACCAGGAGAGGATCAGGAGTCAAACCAGCGGACCCTTCATTCAGATGAAGGGGTTTATTTTGTTGCTCCTCTTTTGTCATGTCGCGTCTCCAGGTAAGATCGCGTTTACAATCTTTCCTCTGGAGAATGTAGTTGTTAGGACTTGAACTTGATTTGGTCACTGCGTAGGTTGAATCCACATGAAGCTGCACTGCTAGATATTCACATCTGGTTTGTTCAGTTTCCTGTTGGTTCACCTGAATAAGAAGGTTTGGATCTTCCTGGTGCTGCCAAGTTAACTGGAGGTTGGATGTGAATATGGAGCCTGTTTCAAAAGCAGCTTTACATTTTATATACGTTATTCTAGAAGCATAAATTGTATTAATAAATACAATACAAAGTGTTTAACTTTATCAATTAAATGTTGAATTATGTTAAAATGACTAAATAAGTTCAAAATAACAAATGATACAGTTTAATATCATTATTATTATTATTAAAAACCCTATACCTACTTTTGAAACACCTCGTACATTATCAACTATAAACTATTGAGCTATTTATTGATTTATTGATTATCATCATTCAGAACTTATTATAATGTTAATTCATCAGACAATGTGTGTCCATTTACCACCAGCATATTTAGATCCTCAGTTTTAGTACCATACCAACTAACGCCGCTAGGGGGCGCTGTGCCCATTGATAATACTGCCCGCTGAAACCCAGCAGCTTCCTGCTGTACTGTCATCTATAGATATGATGCATTTAATATATAATGAGATATCCACCATCTGAAACATAAACATTGTGATCTTAAGAAAATTAATTTGTCAACAGTGTTTTTGAAATAATGACTCATGAATTTCAGGTAGTAAAGTTTTCTGAAAGTTGATATTTTATGTTGTTTTGGATCTTCACAACCTTTCATGTTCTCATTTTGATGATTTATTCATTTTTTTGTAAATGCAGAAGAAAAAGAAGAAATCATGCACGTTTAGGCTTGCATTTACAAGAAATAAAGAAATGAACAAAATGAGAACATAAAAGGTTTGGAAGATCTACTTCTTTTTGAGCACGAACCATTTCTTTTCTACTGAAGAGATTCTACTGGTTTTTACTCACCAAACAAAGCAAGGGTGAGCGCGGTGACTCTCCCCACAGTTGTGGTGTTTTGGAGTGAAATAACCTTCATTTCACAGCAAATTCTACCTTCCTTCTGTTTGTGTTAATCAATACGAGCCTTTTACAAAACCATTGAATTACTGTCTTTACACTCTTAGCTCAAGACTCAATTTATTTATTTGTGTTTATTTTTTACATTTGTATTTATTAATTGATTGATTTTGTCCCGTAGTCGATGAACAGAAATTGAAAATCTCTGTTGTATTCAGGGAATTGACAACCTATCATAAATTATTGTTTTGAAACCAATTTAAAAAGGTAATGGAGAAACTGAAATCCTGATATTCACTGTTTGTCCCACAGTGACACACACCATGAAGTATTTCTACATCGTATCATCTGGAGTCCCAAACTTCCCAGAGTTTGTGGCTGTTGGGTTGGTTGATGAAGTTCTGATGTTTCACTATGACAGCATCACACAGAGATCAGAACCCAAACAGGACTGGATGAACAAGGTGACAACAGATTATCCACAGTACTGGGAGAGGGAAACTCAATGGTTGACTAATGCCCATCAGGTCCTCAAAACCAACATTGACACTGCGAAGAAGCGTTTTAACCAAACTGGAGGTCAGTTGATGTTTCACTTTTTACTGCTAAGATGTGAGATGTGCTGGTTTGTTGTAAAGTAGCAGAGAGATGAAGCTTCCATCACACACACACACACACACACACACACACACAGACACTTTCAATCACACACACTCTCACACACGTACACAATCAGTCACACACAATTACACACACACAATTCATTCACACACCAGACTGAAACACACAGTGAGACTCAACACACACATTATAGAAAAGGGATTGGGAGTAGGAGACTGGTGACTATCATCACTGGGGCATCGATCAGAATGCCAGCATCACAAAATGAATGTCCAGAGTTATGTCCAGTGAATAGTGATTTAATGGAGGTAAGAAACAGACACATGGGCTGATTATAGCTCTGGAATGGTGTATAATCGTAGGTATTCATGTAGTGGTGTGCGATGTATCGAATATATCCGATATATTCGAATATCATTTTATGTGCGATATGGCAGATGACCATATCGAGATATTCGTTGTGCATTTTAGTAATTTATTTATGTATTCAAAGCAGGCCGCGTTTACATGGAGGAGATTCACTCTCGCTCTCCCTCTCTCACACACACACAGTCAGACACCCCAAACCAACTAACCACGCCCTTCACATCAATTTGGGTGACTTGTGTGACGGACGAATCTCCTTAACGATTCCTACAGTGTATTTCTGTCAGCTCATATGAGTGAACTGCATTGAGCAAAAAATTCTACTCAACTGTCAGGACCTGCTCTTAAGCAACTGTTTACACCGCATGCATGCCCAGTGTAGGTGATGGTTACGTCATTCGGCTGTTCGCATTTTCAGGCGTATTAGCATTGACGGAGATCATTTCTGAAACGGTGATAAAACGCTTGTGTGGACGGAGATCCTTTTAGTTTCAAAACTCCGTTTTAAAACGAAAACGTATTAGTGTGTATATAGCCTGACACAGCAGCAAACGCTTGTCTGTGAACACACCACTCTCTCCCTGCACTGTATGGCTCATTTTGAGTGAGTGGCGAGATCAGAGGTAAGGACATTCGCTTTTTTCACTTGGCTGACTATTTTATGTGGTTTTGACTAATATCATTAGCTCTGTAGGTTATGTCTTTTCGGCTAACGTTATTGTACTCCATGTCAGAGCAGCTTCTCTTATGCTAGATTTCCACTAATACATTTGACGGATCCCATTCATTTATTAGTGAAAGAGTGCCATCTAGTGGTGGAAAGAGACCAGGTTACCCTAACAAAAAAAATCTCAGTAGTTTGATGGTAATTTTAGTTTTACCATGCGCTGAGGGCTGCACCTGCAATAAAGGCTACTACTACAATGGAACTGGCTGTGTTAGCTTTGACCGGTGCAGCTGTTATAAAAATGGACACACTTACAAGGTGAGAGAATAATATGACAATAGTTTGGAAAAAGGATAGTTCAGGTTTTAAGAATATCGGTTTGTCATGAAACCCAGAGTCCTAACTGTCCCCCCATACAGCACCTGCAACAGTGTTTTGTTTACTGATGAATTATGAGCAGAAGTTAACATTTGTAAGCAACAGTTAGAAACTTTTGGGCTGTTTCTAATGAAATCTGCCTCCAATCTCAAAGCATTGAAAACACGTTTGTGTGTCTAGCTAACACATATTGTGTCATACTTTTCAACATGACATATTTTGATGTATATTTTGATTGAAGTAAAACATGTTGTTCCAAACTACACTCATGGATGTGTTCGAAATGATTCATTTTCAACAAGAGCAGCACTTTTCTTTGTGGGACTTTTTTTTTTTTTACTTCCAGTGTGTGTTCTGTTATTTGCAGATCGGAGACTCCATTATAACAGATGACTGTCACAGGGTCCACACCTGCCAAGTCTCTGGAGTCGTCCTGTCCCAGAACATGACATGCAAAAGTGACGAGCGCTGCCAGGTGAACGGCGGGATGGGCTGCTACCTTAAACAGTGCTTTTTGGGAGCTAACAGTGACAGTCTCTGATAACACAGTGACAATTAACAGTGCTTCCAGCCTTCAGTTGTCCTTCAGTCATTCCAATGCACTCACCATGACTGTCAGTGACAAAGTAGCTGACCAGGTATGTGGGGCATGTGGGAGACTCAGCCCAACTGCTGACACTGCACTGCCAGCTCTGAGACAGAGGCTACTGGTCGCTCTTCAAGGGCAGACCACCACCTTTGCATCACTGAACATGGGGAAATGGAAGGCTCCTGATTTTCCTCAGTGGTGAGTCATAATCAATACCACCAAATAATGACTATTAGTCCAGGACAGACACAGGCCACATCGTTCAGATTTATGTAAAAGCTCCAAAATCCGTATACGTGTCCAGTTATTTGTTCATGAACATTATCAGAATTTGAGTCATAAAAATTGTACCGATCAGCGGTGGCTCTTTCCACTAAACGCAAATCTATTTTCCTCCATACCTACGAAACTGTTTTGAGAAATACAATAGTCCTAAGGAAAACACCATAAACTGTTCAGATCATCAATTCATAAATTCTAAATGATACTGTGCAAGAAAGTTATACAAGAAAACCCATTGGGAGAAAGAAAAATAGCTGCCATGGCCAATTGCTCCAATTTGTCCAATGCCTCCAATTTTGAAAACGTTCAGGTCATCTGTACCTGGATATTTATTATTTTGTGTTTTTTATGATTTTTCTGGACTATATAGAGATTATGGAATTGTTTTCCTTGATGCAGTAACAGTGATGGCAGGTTGCGAAAAACAAGCCTTTAATTCAATTTGACACCCTGACGTATAATGATGTCTGTTTCTTTTTTCAGTAGTTCGTAAATTCCAACACTACGTTTCAGTTGAGGAACATACATCAATAACATCAATAACCTAAATGCCAGCAATAAAATATGTGCAACAAACAATTTATGTCCTGTAAAACTTCTGACATAAGTGCAATAAAATGTACATTTCTGTATCGTTGTGCAAGGTGCAATTTAATTGACTGATATAAAAGCATTTACAATCTTGTTTTCTCATTGTGGATTTTATCAAAATGTATGTATAAAGTACTTCCTACTGCATTCAAGACCACATCCAAGTTTTTCCAGTGCCCAGCCACATTAGCATCCCTTTTTACATAGTGGTACAGACAGTAACTCTATATGCATTAGGTGATGTTTTCCACTCACTTTGTTACCTTGTTACTCAAAAAAGAAATATAATACTCATTTCAAAAGAAATGTTGCTACTGCTTATTACTCCCTGGGAGCAGTAATTCATTACACTACTTGTCACATTATGTTTCTGTAAATTGGTGGTTGCATCCTCTCTTACTGTCAGAAATCAGGATGCTCAGTTGCTTCTCCTGTGAATCAGGGGGACGATGTGACGAGTGTAAAACTGAATATCAATGAAGAGGAAACTCCAACCATCCTTGCATTTGAACTTTATTGTTTATTGTTTAAAATTGAATTTAAAGTTTGAGCAATATAATTGATCCCAATAATCCATGAGTGCCATGCTGCCACTCACAGGTAGTATGGCTTTCTCGTTGACTTTCACAGAGATATCATTTTCCGGCCCGCTGGGGAGGGTCACTTTTTTTTTACTATTGATCTGTAAACAGCATCAGAATTTATTGAATGATGTTAGAGGTTGTGTTCAGTCAAGATACCAAAGGGACCTGATGTGTGTATGCCTGAAAATACCTACCCAAGTCTCCTGTTTGTCAGAGACAGTGATGGTGAACAGCGACAACACTCTTCAAACCAGTTAGACTGCATTCCTGGAGCTTCGCCGCCACACTGAACCACTCAACTGCTGATTGGTCACAACGTGTGATGATCTCATAGGCCCCCATGGCAGTGATGGTGCCGTCTCTCCCACTGAAAAGAGTCTTCATCAGACACTGTTTGGGATAGCAGCCAGAGGAACCTTTCCTGACCTGGCAGCTCTCTGTGCTCTTGCATGCATAGTCCTCACGCTGGACATGACCAGATGCAGCGCAGTTGCAGAGCTCCTGACCGTTACACCAGATAGCACAGACTCACCAATCTGTGGAAGAGCGTGAAGCAAATATTGTACGGTTAAATTTATAGTTTGTACATTGCACCTGTAAATCACCAGATCAGATTATAACAATGGCTCCTGGTGTAACAGCCTCCACACCTACACTACAGCATGCCAACAGGCAGGGGTCGAAGCCTACGACTGGAGGGGGAGAGACTTCTGTCCCCCGTCTGAGTTCATGCACCCTAGCAGCAGTCACTGTGAACATTGTGCCAGTGTTTGCCGTGCCACCTGTGACTCCAGGTCGGCCCCCAGTGGCTGCAAGACGCCCTGCCAGGAAGGATGGGTGTGCAATAACAAGTTCATACTCGGTGGAGACAAGTGTGTGCCTGTGCCGTTGTGAAGGCACACATCATAAAATTAAAGCTGCTGCCAGGGTCCACAACGGCGTGGCATTTGCAGAAGGGGCCCTCGTAACGTATACTATACTATACTATACTATACTATACTATACTATACTATACTATACTGTACTATACTGCCGTGCAAAGGCAAAGTGCAGTATCTGCATTTTCGTGAAAATTAGTTGTATGTACTATTGACTGGTGCGGTATCTGTTCTATTTCTTGTGAAAGTCCTGTGTCCTACAGACTATAGACACCCACATTGAATATGATTTATTGCTCTTTGTTGGCAGGGGATAAATATAAAAGGCCCGTTTTCTCAATTCGGTCATTTTGTAGATACTGCACTTTGCCTTTGCACGGCAGTATACTATACTATACTGTACTAAACTATCGGACACTCATGACCTGTCTGTATTGTCCAACTAACTCAACACACAAATTAGGGTGTGTGTATGTGGAGGCAACAAAGAAGGAGAGGGGCCCTCTTTGTTGCCTCCACATACACACACCCTAGCACACACACAAACAACCACAGTCTCTCTTTCTCTCACATACACACACTCCCACTCATTACCGCACTCATCCCCCCTCATCATTTCCTGCTTTAGTCACTCCCATCCACTTTCTGCCATTGAGTGTTAGCAGGCAGGGGATTCATGTCTAACTTTAAACCATCCAGGTCGTTGCTCCGAGCCACAAGTACGATCGCGTTGGTGAAGTCTCCCTGCCCATCCAGGGAGTAGGAAGTGCTGAACTGATTTGTGGGGGGATGGTCATCAAAACACTGCTCTGCATACTCAGGACCCCCGTTGAACTCAAACAGGACCTGGATGCCCTTGTCAGATGTCAAATGTAAAGAGTGTGGCCACTCAGAGTAGAGCTGTTTGCATTATGGAAACTCTGATAGACCATTAAAAAATAAGTCACTAAAAAGTCACATGATCAGTGTTTTGGTGAGTGTAAACCATCCTTAGATAACAACAGCGCAACTCAGCCAATTTTTGGAAACGAGGATCAAGGGAGTGTAAGCTGTGGCCAGTTTTGGGAAGAGGGGAGAGAACATGCCATTCTGTGCCATGTTCCTCCCCCACTTCATCCAGTCAGCAAAGCCTCACTGACAACACAACGAGTGCCAAAGTGTCCAATAGGTGCACATCACCGAAGCACAAATACAGTTCATCTTGACATTCATGTTGCCCCACCCCCCTACTCCCCGATACCCCGCTCACCTCCGAGAATTGCACGCCCACAGCCTCACTCCCCAAGCCTTGTTCAATATAAGCAGGGGAATCAGAGTAAATATCTTTATTAGACTTGTTGGAGAGAAATCTGTCTTTTTTTTATTCCAGTTCTGGCCACACCACCATACAGCTATGATTATGACAGGAGGCATCGCAGGCTTTTGGATACTTTCACTGCTGATTCTTGATGGTGCAAAATTTGGAGGTATTATCCCACATTTTGACATCTTTGAACAATTATGTATGCTCATCAAACTGTTCAATTTCTTCTTATTTTAATGCAACTATCCTCTGTGTTACTCTTTGTCCTATTCTCACAGAAACCCAGAAGAACTCTGTCAATGAGCCTGATGTCCCTTTCCCCCCTGCGTGCCCCACTGCCCAGAATTGTGCTGCCATATGCCGTCATGGTCATGGTCGCCCCAGATACCCACCCAGCTTCTTCCCCTCCTCTGGTTCCAGCCACTTCCGTCGACGTGGAAAAGCCATCAACCGCTTGGAGTCGTGGTACAGTGTGTGCTGCAGTGCACAACAGAGCGACCAGATCCTCTGCTGTGCCCAACAAGCTGTGAGTCTTTGGATATATGTGTGTGTGTGTGTGTGTGTGTGTGTGTGTGTGTGTGTGTGTGTGAGAGAGAGAGAGGGGGGGGAGGGCGAGAATAAATTTCCAGCTTTGTGTATCGTCTTCTCACAGTGGAAACAAGCCCTTTCTCAGTTCTGTGTGGAGGAATATTCCACCATGACTGCTGCATATGAGTGCTGTGGAGAGAGAGGAGTAGGACGGTGGACCTGCTTCAACAGTGAGCTCCCAAACCCCTTCTATAACCCGACACCAGGCTGCACAGCCCCACCACTCCCTGCGGAGGCAGGATTTACCTTCAACCCACGTGCTTGTGAGAGGTGAATCAGAATTCAGTAAAAAAAAAAAAAAAAAAAGCACCCCTGTTAGGCAAAGAAATAAATACACCTAGAGATAAAA
Source organism: Hoplostethus mediterraneus (assembly GCA_034670385.1). Lineage (NCBI taxonomy): Eukaryota > Metazoa > Chordata > Actinopteri > Trachichthyiformes > Trachichthyidae > Hoplostethus > Hoplostethus mediterraneus. Next base: position 557,690 of record JAXDDW010000009.1, read on the forward strand.
TATTGATGAACTAATGATGTTATAAATTGTATCTGCAGGTCCTTGTCCTGGTTGCTCTGATGAAGAGAGGGACATGCTGGTTTGGACTAGTATGCTGCGTAAGGACAACAGACAAGTCCATTTTGATATAGACAACTCTTTATTTTAACTCAACTTTGTCACCACATGTAACATTCTTTCTTCACTTCATTTTCTTTGTCAGAAAAATAAAGATGTTTTGGGGAAAAAAGAGATCTCACTTGCCTCCTTTTTTTGTCGCACACATGCATGTATACGTGTCTCCACCAGGTGGGGCTGTTTAGTTAAGAAAGTGGGTGTTCTGGGATTAATATTGGCTGTTTCTGTGTTTCTGTTTCTGGTCTTAATGGCAGTAAGTGCATCATAGAACCCAACCGCTAAAGGAACAACGATAAAAAAAACAAACAACAACCTTAACGCTGTTATTTAGAGTAAGTTATTATTTAGAGATTTAGGTACAGTCAAAGACACAGGAGTTTTTACAACCCTAACCTAACTGTAACCTAACCCTTTAGCACCACCAACTGCATGAGGATGAGACTCGTTTTAGCTGCTTCCCTGTTTGTTGGTTCAGTGGGAGAGAGAGCAACATTTTTGTTGTTGGCCCTGGAGTTTAACTTCCTCTGAATGCAGGGATATCACCTCCGCAACACTGGAGGAAACTAACTCGCGTTACCACATAACATCGGCAGTATGAGAAAATGTCCTGCTAGTGAGTCGACTGATTTTCTTTGTTTGTGTTGTTAGTTAGCGTCAGGTTAGGCGGCTAACTAGCTATTTAGCTACTGTAAGTTAAGGCAGAGCTAGCTAGGCTTTGTTTTGGTAAATGTCGCAACTGTGCTAGCTCGGTATCGGCCTATTTTATCGAGGCTTGTTTAAAGCATGCGTGGTCTAGCCATAAGTTACCCTTTCTTCAGCCGATAGTATAATATAGTGGAAGCTAATAACGCTAGCCTTCCAAAGAGTTACGCTAACTTTACCAGCTCCTGTAGAGCAGCGAGTCAACGTGGCTGTTGTCAACATTTGTGCCGTGAGCTCGTCTAGAGTGATTGCTGATCATAAGCCACTTTTTGTTTACACAGGCCGTCCATAAACTTTTGTTGCTCACACCGGCAAAGTTGATAACGTTTGATGTCCAGGAGTCAGCCAGGGCCTGGATAGACCCCCCTATCATTTAACCGGTCTGACTGTAGCCTCAGAATGGCCACAGCTGGAGCAGAGCCGCCAGGACCACCGGTCTCCATTGATAGTAAGTAAACACACCACTGTGCACGTAAATTACACCAGTATGAACGCTAACTGTAAAACTGATCACACACTGTTCCATCATGTCACTTTCATCAAGAGATGGTTCACTCTTGCCTTTTAAGAGAGATAACTTGAACTGTTGAACTTCTCAAACTGGACTCAGAAGAACCTATTTAGGTCTCATGACTTGGGGCTGCTGGGTCACTAATAGTTATGGTGAACGTCATAGTAATTAGGACATCATTGGCCTTGTATGAACTCATTGGTAATAGTAATAGCATGCTTATCTAATCCCTCACATGCTACCATAAAGATCTGCAGAGTCAGTTCTGGAGGAGACTCTCTTCTCACAGAGGTACTGAATGAGGTGTGTCTGCATGCTTGTATAAAAGCTCAGCTGCACTCTCTGTTTTCAGCATTAGTGAATGATGGAAGCCATCTCTTTTCAAGATGTATTGTGAGAATATGCAGATGAAATGAACATTTAGTGTATATTAATGCATGCAATGTGTGATTTGCCTTTCTTTGATGACACTACCTTCCTGTATATTCCCTGTATAAGATGTATGTTTCTTCCACTTCTCATTCTCATTCCACAGATTCCACCGAAACCCGGAAAATTGCTTCTACAGAGGTCAGAAATAATGTAATAGTTTGGAGGATGTGTGTAATCTAGTTCTGTTTTCAGTTAGGAATTACACTTTTTTCTTGACCGTTAGGAATTGACACATAATACGTTGACACACATCCTCTATTCCTTCCTCTTTGTGCCATGATTCATTGCTGTAGCCATGATCTCAGTTATTTCTCCTAGTAATTCTCTCTCTTGCCATACTTCTGCAAACAGGGCCCAGGCACTAGTTCATCTCAGACCATGAAAAAAACGATTGGCCATCGTGGAATTGATCCCACTGGGGAGACCACATACAAAAAGGTGGGAGACCACTGATCAGTCATCAATGGCTGAAACACATTTACACTCACAGAGATGTTATGTTTATGACTACTGCTACTGTCAGTAATTGTTTTGTTTCTTTCTTGTATTTGTGCTGAGCATGATCAGCTGTGTGTAAAAGGTCAGAGTCCTGTGATCAAATTTATTGGGATTGCTTATAGTTTGTTATTATATTATATAGCTTATTAGAAGTTGTTGGACCAGTAGTGCCAGCGAAATTAAGTTTTTGGCTCACCTGCCAAAGGCTGGGTAGTGCTAAAGGATTATTAAATATTATCAAGCTATGTGATATTTTCCCTTTTTTTCATCCTTCCCCTGAGGATACCATGGTTATTTTTATTTTTCTGTTTTCTCTCTTCAAGACAACCTCTTCAGCTCTGAAAGGTGCTATCCAGTTAGGCATCACCCACACAGTGGGCAGCCTAACTCAGAAACCTGAGAGAGATGTGCTAATGCAGGACTTTGAAGTTGTGGAAAGCATCTTCTTCCCCAGGTGGGTATTTAATAATACAGTAAACATCAGTTGTAAAGATGACCTATGTGATGTTTGATTTTCTTTGCCTTGATGTTTCTTCTGTACTACACCAAAAATGACTTTGTTTACCCACCCCTGTATGTGGTCCATTTCCTCTGTCTCTTCTCTGTGCTGTCTGTCAGTGAGGGCAGCAACCTGACCCCAGCCCACCACTATAGTGACTTCAGATTCAAAACATACGCTCCAATCGCCTTTCGCTACTTCAGGGAGATGTATGGCATCCGGCCTGATGACTATCTGGTATTTCCTCCACTTTCCCTGCATCTGTTGTAGAATGAAAACAATGCAAAGATTAAAAGATAGACCAGTAAAACAGGGAAGAAATTGGTGATCTGTGATTGTGCTAAGGAACTTTTAATGACAGTTTAATGAAAATGTATTGTTTTTAGTTATGCAAGCCAATTGTGTTATACTAGTCTCTGGCTTGGTTTTGTTATTCCTTATATCTAACCTCTTTGCTGTGATCTTAATTGGTTGCAGTACTCTCTGTGTAATGAGTCGCTGATTGAGCTGTCAAACTCTGGAGCCAGTGGATCTCTGTTCTACGTTTCCAGTGATGACGAGTTCATCATTAAGACAGTGCAGCACAAAGAAGCGGAGTTTCTGCAGAAATTGCTTCCTGGTTACTTCATGGTAAGACGTGATGAGTGGCTGTATAGAATGTTATCGACAGGATAAATTGTACATGATAAACCCCCACAATTAAACTCTTAAACAGCTGTCTGTCATCACATGCACTCAAACACCACTTGACCAACCTGGGGAGAATGATTCCTCTCACTGATTAGCTCAAGCAGGGCACTACATTGTTTCTTAGTTTGTCCATGTGTCATGCACACTATCTAAGCCACTAATGGACAACGGACATGACACTGACAAAAAATGGGGACATGATGCACTTCACGATAAAATAACATACAAGTAAAAATAACATGTCAGTTGCATGTCAATACAAGGTGACATATTTGTTACTGTTTGGCCTAGTGTGCATCTTTTGGGATGTTTTCTTGCTTTCTTTCTTTGGTCACCCAATCATTTTAATTTAATTTCCACCCAATTACACTGAATTGTTTTGTTCTGATGCCCTTGGCTAGACCTTGAATCACCTCCTTCCTCTCCACCCTGCTCTAGAACCTGAACCAGAACAAGAGGACCTTATTACCAAAGTTCTATGGACTCTACTGTGTCCAGGCAGGGGGAAAGAACATCCGTATTGTAGTCATGAACAATCTGATCCCTTGTGCCGTACAAATGCACCTCAAGTATGATCTAAAGGGCTCCACCTATAAGCGACGAGCCTCAGCCAAGGAGAGGGAAAAGGCCAGGCCCACATACAAGGACCTGGATTTCATGCAGGACATGCCTGATGGTCTGCTACTTGAGGCTGACAAGTACAGTGCCCTCAGCAAGACCATACAGAGAGACTGCCTGGTGAGCACCACAGAGAAATGTCTTGTCTGTCTGTCTAAACATGAGAATACAAACACAAATTGCATACTTCAGTTTAGATATACCTAGCTGAGAAGACATTAACACACAATATCCTATTGACACAAACACAAATGAAGACTCATATTTTTCTCAAATTTAGTGTTACATTCATTCTTTATTCACAGTGTTTGTGTACTTCTGTCTCCCTTCAGCTGTTGCAGAGCTTTAAGATTATGGACTACAGCCTTCTGATGGGGATCCACAATGTAGAACAGGCCTGTCGAGAGCAAGCCAGTGAAGAGGCAGTGGCAGGGGCTCTGGACCAAAGGAGGCCACAAGGCCAGAAGTCCTTGTACAGTACCGCCATAGAGGCCATCCAGGGAGAGGCGAGTGGCAACGGATCCCTGGATACAGAAGATCAGTGAGTATTCATGTGATCATTAAATGGTCACGTAAGGGACAAGTTCACTGTAATAAGAATTCTTATCACTACTGTGGATGTGGGTTTTATTAGATGTTCATTCTTTTGATGGCTGCTGAAGTGTTTGCACGTTATAAGAGGAACGCCAAAGCACTAAACTATTTTTTCCCCCTGTATTGATCCTGTAGAACGGGAGGAATCCCAGCACGAACCTCTAAAGGCGAGAAACTGCTGGTATACATTGGCATCATTGACATTCTGCAGTCCTATAGGTAAACATTACTTGCACATTTTTGGTTATCTTTTTTAGTTGTTCTGTAAAAGCCATAGTTAAAAACTGCAATGTGTATGCCTGTATAATGTTGCTGCTGCAAATATGAGTTATTATGTGAAACCAAATACTTTGACCCACAAAACTAACTTCTATAAGTAACCCAGGCTCCATTTTTATGTGTTTTTAGACTTGTCAAGAGGCTTGAACACTCTTGGAAAGCTCTGGTCCATGATGGGGTAAGTTTCCTCCACCTGTCTGCATCAGTCTTGTTTTAAATGGAAAGAAATCTGTGTAAACTTAGAATCATCCCTTTCCTTTCAAGGATACTGTATCAGTACACAGACCGGGTTTCTACGCAGACCGGTTTCAGAAGTTCATGTGCAACACAGTCTTCAGGAAGCTCTCATGTAAGGATAGATGTATGTATGCATGAACATGAATACGTAATATCAGCCTCTGTCTGTGGCCTCTTAGTCAGTACCTTTTCTTCTTGTTTCCAGTGAAGACCTCCCCATCTAAGAAGAGCCGTGTGCTGGCCCATGGTGCTCTGAGAAAGGCCAATATCGCGAGCTCTGGGCCTCCTTCACTGGCCCAAGCCAGCAGCAACGGCCAGCAGCCTGTAGTTCCACATTCCATCAGCAGTGAGACCAAAACAGACACTGAAGGTGGGGAGAACTGGAAGGAGAGGGGGAGGTTATAAACTGAGTGCTGAGAACAAGTTATGTTGATTGATATTACAGAGGGATTCACTTGTTAAGCATGTACCAGCATGTGATGTGCCCTTTTCAAAACACATTAGTCACAGTTTTCACCCTCCTTTCCACTCAGTCATGCAGTCAAGTCGCCCTGACCTACTCCCAAAGACCTCAACACACAGTGAAGTCACTGTTAGCGCTGCTGAAACCACCTCCTCCACCTCCTCCTTGGAAGATTCTGGGTTTGCTCCCATAAATCAGACTTCCTCTCTCCCTATGTATACCTGCACGTCAGTGGGAGTGGATGTGCACAACTCATCCAGCACAGACCAGGAGCCCAGCTCCCCCAAGAGGTAAGAGGGAAAAGTACACATAAAAAGTAATAATCTAAAATGACCTATCCACCACTTTTAAAAATGTGAGGCCTACTCTGACAAATTGATTGATGGCACAAAACTTTTTGTTTTTTATTTGTACCTTTTGTAGCATGTACTTAAGACCTTTGTTGACAAAATAATGATCAATCATTTAGTGACTGACTCCTCTTAATGATGAAATACTTAATGATAAACTTTCAAAAGTTTTCAAAACTGTATGCTACTTCATGTCACTCATACAATTCCCCTATATTGTTTGCAGAGTTGAATTTGAGGCTCTTGAAGCAAGTATCGGTGCTGAGGATGTAATCTCACTCAGTGACATAGTTCCTCACACAAACAAATGTTCTGTAAGTTGTTAGAGGATCTTGAATTTCTATGGCAGACTTTTTCTTCTTGCTGAATGATTATCTAATGAACTTTATTGCTTTTGATTTTCAGGTGTAGAGATACTCAAATGGATTCAAATAACTAAAACATACTGTATCTGAGACACCAAGTGAGACTTCCAAGTCTCTCATACTTCCAAGTTGCAGTGATATGTCCACTTTGATTAGAAATTTTCAAACCTTGGACTGGACTATTGACTAGTAGTAGACATAATACAGTACAGTAATGGTGTGGTTACAGGACACTGTTCTTCATCTCAGAGGTATGACTGTCAGGAACTACACAACCAAAGACTGCTCCTAGTGCTGATGTACTCAAGCAAGGAAACAGTAGGTATAGATGTAGGTGACCATAGACTGCCCTTTTTGTGACACGACCCTGCTTTGTTTGAATCGAATCACTGGAGATCTTCCTTCACACTTGTCTGTACTATCATCCAGAGACCGATACTGTTATTACTGCAACCTTATGTTTTGTTGGTATTCAAAATTCAATACCACAATATTGTTTTTTGAGAAATTGTATTTTACTACAGTCAGGCATAGTAGGCTTTCCTCTTTGTAAGCTTACTGTGAATGACAAATATGCTGGAAAGACAGGAATGTACTGTATATTTTAAGATGGATGATCCCCACATGTGGTCTTGAATGGAGGCTGTTGTTCATGTTTATATACTGTATGATCTGAGTTTCAGCCTTAGTGTTTGGAGTTAGACTGGCTTATAATTAAGTGTGACCAAAGAACTGATACTCAGATGACTGGAGAAAGGACCACAATGGAAGGTGACAGCTGTTTACTCTCGATCTTCTTGCCTTCTCTTTCATTAGCAAAAAAATGGTGATGGCTGCCTGGTGTGTAAAGGTATAAAAGATGCAGTGTGCCTACTTGTAGCCTAAACTCAAACTGGTAGACGTAGGTGTGGCGTTTTTAGGTTTAAGATCCAATGCCATTCAAGTTGGTTATAGCACTCAAATGGGTGTGCAGTGTTTAAACTTGATATTCTTATAAATTGGGTCATTTTCACTCGCATAAGTGTTACTATGTGATTTGATATTTGAAAATACAGAAAGGTTCTCCAAGCCATTGCCAAATACCATAAAGGGAGTCAGACTTTGGGGCATTTGAAACACATTGATAGGCTGTTTATTTATGCAACATAATTCTTTGTTTGCACCACACACGTATGCATTAATTAATGGTACTGTGCAATAGATTATATTAATGGTTGTGACAACTATCTAAGATAAGTTGAAACTTTATTGACCCCATGGGGAAATGGGGTCTAAGAAAGCCTTAAGTTTCATGTATCAGTTGGTTTGGATAAAATATTTAGAACCAACAGTTAAAAGCAAAACTTAAATTGGCCATTTTTATACACTGTAAATGGTATGTAGAAGTTATTTTATATTGTTGGTTTTATATCAGACTGCCAGACAATGCTCTGTCCCAATGGTGAAGAGAAAAACATGTTCTATATTGTATAAACTCTGAAGCAACTAAGACACACTCTGCCTATGAACCAAGTATGTAAATAGTCATATTTATTGGTCATTTATTCTATTTATTATCTCTTCATCTGTCTTCATAAATGTATGGTGATTGTGATGATGGTATGAAATAACTAAGATTGGGAATGGGCTCTAGAAAGACAGACCTGTAACGAATACCTGGACCTGTTAATAATTAAAACTTTCCTTGTTATTTTCCAGTGATGGGTTTGTTTTCAATTATAACATCTGTAAAATCTTCCTGTATATTTTTCTATCCACTGCTTTGCGGTATTGTTCACTATTTTAACTGTATGAATCTGTCTATCTTTATATAGGAATCCCATCAGTGCCTTTTCACAGGATATGAATTTCCCATTTTTCTGCCTCATGTTGTTTGCGGACTATAATATGTTCATACCATTGTACCTGAAGTTATTAAAGAGAAAAGACAAAAAGGTTAATCTTGTGTTATTTTGCATGATATTAACATATTTTTCAACGTTTCTATTTTATTATAGTGTGTGTGTGTGTGTGTGTATATATATATACACACTACAGTAAATCAAAAGGTTTTAATTTCATTTAGCCCATGCCTTCTGGGTTACAAATTCTAGCCAATCATGTCTCGTTTTGTTCACCCATGACGCTTCTTTGGTCCAATAGACAGTGAATTTTTAGAATTACGACAGAGAGCAACAAGAAGTTTTCAAAATGGGGCTTGAAAGTACTATGGTCTGGTAAGAATGATAAAAATACCTCTTATTGTCATTTGTTGAAAAGTAAATTGTCTCATACTAACGGACAAGAAATGACTACGTCGAGATAAGGATTAATACGCCTGAATTACGTGAAAAAACGGAATATCGGACGATCTAAGGCTAGCCTGCTAACGTTTAGCAGCATCACCCTTGGCTCTTTCGACTGGCTGAGTCATTGTAGCTAGGTTAGATCAGCTAGCTTAGTTATGTTTAGCTAAAGCATGTAGGGTAACATTCATTAGGTCCTTTATCTGCAATACAGTAGTAACTATCGAAATCTTCAGTTGACAATCACGCTGATTTAACTGTTTTGACTAGCGACACATTTCTTGACATGACACTAGGTAGTGTTAGCGTTAGCAATCGTGACTAACGCTGTTCTCGGTAAAGGCTTTATTGACTGCCGGGGTGGAGAAAGAAGATTTCCTCCTATCCCTGCAATGAGAGAATTGAGGGTTGAAGTTGGGATTCCTTTAACTCTACGTTGTTGTTTTTTTGTTGAATCATTCATCAGGATAACACGACGTTACATTGGTTTGAATTAAAAATAGATTGCAACTGCAATTGTCAATTGCAAATCTTGTCTATTAAAAACACTGCCTGGCCATTACAGATTTAACTGAATTATTGTCAGTTAAAACTGTCAGGCGTAACCAAGTCGTGTCCCAAATGAGAATTAGACCTTAATTACCGGCTGCTGAGCAAAGTGATCCATCAGAACAACTCAGACCTATTTTTGCCCTCAGTGTCGACAACAGCGAGTATATGCGAAATGGAGACTTTCTACCCACAAGGCTACAGGCTCAGCAAGATGCTGTCAACATTGTTTGCCACTCCAAAACACGCAGCAATCCAGAGAACAACGTGGGCCTCATCACTATGGCAAAGTAAGCTTGTCTGTGTTACTCATACTATGATATTCGGACTAGGTGGTGGTCGATATAATAGTAGTTTATCTGAAAAGCACAAGTAGAGGTCATTTTTATTGTGTTGCTTATTATAGATGACATGCATATTTTAATGCTGCTTTGTTGGACTTTGTTGGAATGTTTTACTGCAGTAACTGTGAGGTCCTGACCACATTGACCCCGGATACTGGCCGCATCCTGTCCAAACTTCATGCTGTCCAGCCCATCGGCAAGATCTGCTTCTGTACGGGCATCAGAGTGGCTCATGTGAGTAACATGGATGTTGCTTATTTTAATCCACAATAACACACTTAAAGCAAAGACTATACTGAGTTACTTGTTTGTTGGATCAGAGTTTGTGTTTTGCTTTTTTCCTGTGTAGCTGGCCCTAAAGCACAGACAAGGAAAAAACCACAAGATGAGGATCATTGCTTTTGTGGGAAGCCCTGTGGAGGACAACGAGAAAGATGTGACTTTGCTTCATATTTATCTGACATTTCTTTGAAGTTGTATTATACTCAAGTATGTTACACATGGGACCATGGGTTTGACTGTCTCTCTCTGTCTGTCAATCTCTCTACCTCTGTTTATCTCTCTCTCCCTGCTTCTGTCCCAACCTGCCACCCCTACAGCTTGTTAAACTTGCAAAGCGCTTGAAAAAAGAGAAAGTGAATGTGGATATTATCAACTTTGGAGAAGAGGTGAGTAAATTGAAGCATAACATCAGGGTCCTTTCTTGTCGATGTAATTTCTGGTTATTTCCTTATTTAAGTCTTCCCATTAAAAAATGGAGTCTTCACTTACCCCCTCCCTCTGTCTCCATCCTCCCCTCCCATACTCGTATTCAGGAGGTGAACACAGAGAAGCTGACTGTTTTCATTAACACTCTAAATGGAAAGGAGGGGTCAGGCTCCCGCCTGGTCACTGTCCCTCCAGGACCCAGTCTTGCTGATGCCCTGCTCTCCTCTCCCATCCTGGCCGGTGAGGGAGGCTCCATGATGGGTCTGGGTGCCAGTGACTTTGAGTTTGGTGTGGATCCTAGTGCTGATCCAGAGCTGGCCCTGGTAAGATAATATAGAAATGGAGATAATAATGTTTGTGAGGTGTCAGCTAACTGAAAATAAGTATTAAGACCCAACAGATATATTGATGTAGATGTATTGATTTGAGCGATACAAATCAATATCGTAATTCATCATTATTACTCTAAAAAAAGTTGCTGTTAGAAACATATCAGATATCTGTATCTGATAATCTTACATGAATTGGGCTCTTGTCATTAATACTGCAAACAAAGGAAAGGCGGTCACATGTTCCTACATGTTGAAAAAATAAACAGGGGCCTTTGTCAATATTGAAAACGTCAATCAGACTTATAACCTGTGTGGCCTTTGGCTTTGCTGCTCACTGTTGTTTTCCTGCGGTCCCCCAGGCCCTGCGTGTGTCCATGGAGGAGCAGCGACAGAGGCAGGAGGAAGAGGCCCGCAGAGCGGCTGCTGCCTCTGCAGCCGAGGCAGGCATGCCCACACCCGCTGCTGATGGTAAGAATGGAGTGGACAAGAATGGGTGACATCACTTGTGACGCAAATGCAGATTATATTGAGCTTTAGGATTTATTTACACCCTGCACATAACATTATTTTTGGTCTATTATTTATTTTTGATTGTCTTTTCTAACAGAATCAGAGGAGGCCTTGTTGAAGATGTCAGTGTCTCAGCCTGAGACAGGTGCAGCAGTGCTTCCTGACTTCAGTAGCATGACAGAGGAGGAGCAGATAGCCTACGCCATGCAGATGTCTCTTGCAGGAGGAGGTGAGCTATCGTTGGCCACCATACAAATTTGTGCTCTAATTATCATTCATGCTCAGCCTTACGCTGTCAATTCCTGTGTGAATGTTTAGACATAAATGTTCTTTACTTAGTTTTTTCCATCTTATAATCTGTGATTAGAGTATGGAGACATGGACACAGGAGTCCCCATGGACACTGCAGAATCAGCCAAGGTGAGTCATCCACATGATCTCTGAAATCAAGTTCAAGGTTTTTTATTGTCATGTACACAACGTTCACAGAAGCAAAAGTGTGCAATGAAATTCTTGTGTCTCTTCGACACCTTCAAATTGTAAACAAAGGCAATATAATTGAACACAGCACCCCCCCCCCCCCCCCCCCTTGTCTAGCACAGTACAACAGCAGTTTACCTTGTGTTCTCTTCATGAATGCCCTAATCCATTTTGTCCTCTGATTATTGGACAGGAGGAAGATGACTATGATGTGATGCAAGACCCAGAGTTCCTCCAGAGTGTCTTGGAGAACCTGCCGGGTGTGGACCCAAACAACGAGGCCATCCGCAATGCCATGGGCTCCCTGGCCTCCCAGACAGGGAACAAGCCGGACGGCAAAAAGGATGAAGAGAAGAAGAAATGAGGAAGCGGAGAGGGACACACTAGACGGACAGACTTGGACAACAGACATTGCCCAGACAAACATGAACAATTGCAGACTAATGCAGGATTACCTTAATATAAGAAAAGATCATAGATGCATCATCTGACTCCCCTGCATGACGGCACTCATAGACTGACATTTAATACTGTCCTTTTTTCAGACACTCAAAAGCACCAACATAAGATGAATCCAAATGCTTATAGTATTGAACAACTATTAAGAGTGTCAAGTTGTGACTGCCCAATAACATTAATGGATTTTATTACTTTAAGGTAAACCTTTCTCATTTCTCTGCTTATTCAAGCTGATTTCTTTTCACGGGCCTATTCTCAAACTGCCTTTTGCTGTCTTTACCCAACAGTTTCATAAATAGTTTTAAGTATGGATTGACCTTCTGACAGACTTAAAATTGGTTTGTATTGTGATGACAGGTTCCCAAACCAAACAGTTAGCCATACTCCTGTCATGTCTTTGTTTTCTTTTGCAATAAAAAATATGTGGAAATGAGGTGTTCTTGAGTAATTCATTGCCCTCAGGACTACATAGTTTTCAGTGTGCTATACAGACTGGGAAAGAATCGGGGGGACTGGGAAGTATGAAAGGTGTGATGGCATATTTGCCAATATCATCACAGTCATGTATTTTTTGCAGAATGCACAGCTAAACTCAAGTGGCGGTAACCTTACTGTATATCCTGGTACAAATCTGGGTATGAAATTCCTAAACCAAATTCACAAATGTTTTATGTGATTCCCAAGAGAAGGTAAAAGATGTGTTATTTTGTAGCAGCTTTGATAGATTGTCCTAGTGCTATAATAATCTGATAGGATCTCTTGTGGTCATGTGACGGGAAGCACAGCATTTTCGGCTGAAAACGAGCTAGGATAGTCGGGAATCGCATATCCAGGTAAACAATCAAAATACATGCAACATTAAACAGAAATCCCCATCCCAACTCTACCATTCTGTGACATCGTCGATCCTATGGTCATTTGACTGATATTGCTGTGAAGCCATACCTCAGCAAATCGCTCTGATTGTATTTAATGGCGTGCGCTAGCTACTTAGCTAAATGACCCCTCTGTCTTGGCTGGAGCTCAACGGCCAGCTAGCCAGCCTCAGTCGGGAAGGAATAAATAGACCAAATTCGCTGCTACGAAACGCTATCCCAGTTGAAGTATTAAACGGGTGGTCACCGCTGCAATATCATTAGTGTGCAATGAAAGCATCTATGAAATGTTTTTTTTAACCATCCATAACAAATAGGTGCTGGAACCTGCTCCCAGAGAAAGGTTTTGCTTGCAGGAACGCTATCACGTCGCTAGCGCGCTAGCTAGCTAACGTTAGTTGTTGCCATAATTGCTATGACAGGCTGTATAGCTTAGCTAGGTGGCCAGATAACAAGCTAACCCGCTGTATCTTGTCAGTGCTTGCATAGCCAGGGTTAATGAAAGAACTGCACCAACCTTGGAAATATTGTTATTAACATTTTAGCAACCATAACCGATTCTATGCACATTTTGGGTCTTGAGATTTTGTAATGTTACTGTTTACAAGCTAAATTCCTAGCAAGGCAGAGCAGGGCAATGACTGATGCACAACAATGGGGAGGGATTCTTGCTAGTATATTTCACTCTTGTCTGATACTCTATCTTGTATGATTTTATATTTCTGCAGGATTTAATCCCGGTATGGGGGACATGAAGACCCCAGATTTTGATGACCTATTGGCAGCGTTTGACATTCCTGACATCGATGCCAAAGAGGCCATTCAGTCAGCCCCGGATGAGGCAGAGGGACCCCATGGACCTACTGGTGCACCTCTGGGGAAGCCAGATAGTGTGGTGGGTGTAGGGTCATCTTTGAGACCACCGAGCCCCTCCGATCCCCAGGCTGACACTTCTATTGTTAGCGTTATTGTGAAGAATAAAGTATGTCTTGAGACTGTAGATGGAGGGGATGGGGATACAGACCAGGACCCTATTGATGTTATTGCAGGAGTGGATGTGGGGCCTCGGCTTGGTGTATGTGCCCCTGGCATGGCTGAATCTGAGGCTCTCAACCACAATGGTTTTGGGGCGTCTGGTGTCTCCACTCCCCTACCCCTGAGCCAGGTCCAGTCCAATGGAACACCATGGTCGGTGAACACCCCTAAAGCGTCTTCAGAAGGTGGAGTAGCTGGAGCAACTAAGTCTCACAAGCAGGGCGGTAATATTTTCAACAGACTTAAACCTCTCATGGCACAGGGGTCAGGGGATCCTGTGGGCCGGGCCAGGAAGATGCAGCTTCTACAGCAGCAGCACCAGCAACAGCAGGATACAGGCCAAGAGAGGACAGATGGGGTCAAAGCCTCACCTTCATCTTCCTCTTTATCAGCTGTATCTTCTCCTCTGGCTGCCGGTGGGTCTGTTGGACTGGCCTCTCCTTTCTTTCCACCTTCCAAGCCTCTACTCCCTAATCCACCCTCTGCCCTCTCATCACACCCATTGCATTCTTCTCAGCCTTTTAACGGAGCTCCCAAACGTGGTCCTGATGAATTTCAACCCCGGGAATCGGAGGAAGATGATTCTGATCCAGATTTGGGGGGTCCGCTGGTGATCCAGGAGAGCCCTGACTCCCCCACTCGCACTCCTCCTCAGCTGAGCCGCCGTTACAAGTCTGTCAGCGCAGACTCCGTCTCCACCCCACCCCCATCCTCGACTGCATCTCACCCCAAACCTGGGGACACTCCCTCGGGTGCCAGTCTGACTTCATCAACCCCCCAGTCTGGCTCCACAGAGAATCCTCTGCTGGAGGACAGGCATCCAGAACATGTAATAGAAGAGAGAGACTCACCAGAGAGTCCTGAACCAGAGCTGCCGAAATCAACTGCTCAAGTCGCAGCCAAGAGGTGCTCCAGCCCTGCAGTGGCCTCCACACCACCTCCTTCAGACCTACGGGAACCCAAGGAGGAGGAAGAAGAAATGGAAGTGGGAAATGGGATTGATAGGGTAGTTGATGGCAAAGCAGACATAGGAAAGGGAGAAAGCGCAAGAACAGGTGAGGAGAAGATGGATGGAGATGACGGCAAGCCTAAACCCCCATCCACCGAAGAAGGAGGAGCAAGCACCCCAGCAACTGCCACTTCTGGGGCTCCATCCCGACCGCTAAAAGTCAGAATAAAGACAATCAAAACCTCCACGGGTGGAATCACCAGAACTGTCACACGGGTGGCGCCCAAAGGTGGTGCTGCTGCTGGGAAAGGTTTGGACCCTAAAGCCCAAACTGGGGGACGGAAAGTCGTAGCAAACAAGACCCAAAAACTTGAGGTTTCCCCTGGTCACATGACGGCAACATCTCAGCAACAAAAAGTTAAGGCTCTCAATGCTCTACCGGTGTCCACACTCGCAGCCAGCAGCGTCATGCTAGCCGCCGCTACTAAGGTCCAAAACAAAATGGCTGCGTCTGACAAGGCCAAGGTTTCTGCCACTGCTGTCAGCATCACTAAATCTGCTGCCCTGCCCGTGACACCCGCCGTGGCTTCCTCTCCCAAGTTTTCAGTAGCTGCCGGTGGGATCAGTGTACGTACTGCCACCGCTAAGACAGCTAACGGAGGTAGCGGCACCATCATAGCCAGCACCCTTCAGCCAAACAAGCCCGCTTCCATAGTAAACAGTACAGGTGCCGTGATCTCCCGCAGTCAGTCTAGCCTGGTGGAGGCTTTCAATAAAATCCTTAACAGTAAGAACCTGTTGCCCAGCTACAAGCCTGACCTCTCGGCACTTCCACCCCCAGAGTGGGGACTCCCGCTCCCGGCCACAGGGTACCGCTGCCTGGAGTGTGGCGACGCTTTCGCTCTGGAACGCAGCCTGGCTCGCCACTACGACCGACGATCGCTCCGCATCGAGGTGACCTGCAACCATTGTGCTAAGAGGCTGGCCTTCTTCAACAAGTGCAGCCTGCTGCTGCATGCCAGGGAGCATAAGGAGCGCGGGCTGGTCATGCAGTGCTCCCACCTGGTCATGAGACCCGTCACTGTAGAGCAGATGATTGGACAGCAGGACACCACACCCATTGGCGGTAAGAAAGTGTGTTTGATGTTCACCGAGTTGAAAAATGAATCGCGTTTACATCCTACATTTTAGATGTGTGGAATATGGGTTTATAATAGAAGAACCAAAGTTTTCTGTCTGTCGATATTTAATGAAAAAACCTCAATGTACAGTCAACCATCCGTTTGTCATTCATCTCCATTGACTGCCTCCCATTTGCCTTTTCTGGTTTCCATCCTGGCTGACCAGGAGGTAAACAAATTTACCTACGGGTACAAATAAAGTAACTTGAACTTGAACTTGAACTTGACCAGGTATTCTCTCTTCTTCATCCTCCTCTCCTCCAGTCTCCTCCCCCTCTACTACATCTGGGGCTCCTGCCATTTCTGCCAACTCCAGTCCAATGAAGGATACCACCTCTCCAGCAGCGACACAGCCCAGACCAGTCCGCCGCGCACCTCAGGGCCCCCAAGCACTGATGCCTCTGCCATGCAAGAAGGCCGATTTGTTGCAGTACAACAATTTCAAATGTCCAGAGTGTCAAGCACAGTTCTCTAGCAAGGCCGAGCTGGTCACCCACTTCCAGCAGATCAGAGCTGCCCCCAACTCAGTGAGTCTTGACGATGAGATGCTAGTGGTCACATTGATTGCATTTTAAACTCAGTTTGGATAACATCCTTTCGAGCCGTCAAAATGTTATTGCATCAAATGTATTATATGCCGTTTGATTCCATGAATTTTGTGGCGTTTGACTTTCCTCTCTGTTTCAGACATGTACTCAGTGCTCTCCTCCCATGATGCTGCCCAACTCGTGCGCTGTGTCTGCCCACCAGAGGATCCATAAACACCGAGCGCCCCATGTCTGTCCTGAGTGTGGGGGTATTGCCCGGCAGGCCAGCTTCCAGACCCATCTGGAGGAGGCCTGTCTGCACTTTGCCAGACGCATTGGCTACAGGTTTGGAAAGGCCTATAAAAAAAAACATAACAAAACTTGTCATTATATCTCATGATGGCTGAGTGCATCAAAACAGTCAAAATACGGTTAGTGGTTAGAAGATCAAGCATACCGTCGACTATTCACTAATGGTTGGGGTCTTTATTTACCTCACCAAAAGAGCATTAGGCCACCATTTCTTTTGGCAGGTCCACAGTACCTGGCATGCCTAAAAGTGATAGAATTGACTGGTATTTTGTAAAGAATTGTAGTGCTCAAATTTATTCAATTGCCTTTTTAGACCTAGTATAGAAAACCAATGTCAGATATTATTACTACTACTACTACTACTACTAATGAATCTCTGTCTGAAATAATCATGCAAAACATTTAACTACTTCATAAAAACATGATTTATTATTGGTAACATACCAGTAGGCTAACATACTGGTCCTCAGTCTTGCAAAGAAAGCATCAATGCATCCAAACCGAATCAAGGAACAATGCTGTACAGCGATCCTATCAGCAGAATTATGTTTGCCGAATGAATTTCAAGGCTCTCACGACACTACCCGTATCCATGGTAACACTGTACAGCGTTTTACAGTACTGTACAGTGTACAGGATAATATATTTTGTGGTGTTTGTAGAGATCCAGCCACTATTTGAGACCTGGTCTTCACTGGCAGTTTTGCACACCCAAGTCAGTTTTGGAAATGTGTATGTCACTGAATGTTGGCTCTAACATAACATAACATAACATAACATAACATAACATAACATAACATAACATAACATAACATAACATAACATAACATAACATAACATAACATAACATAACATAACAATAACATAACATAACATAACATAACATAACATAACATAACACAACACAACGTCCTCTCTCCAGATGCTCGAGCTGCCAGGTCGTGTTCGGAGGGTTGAACTCCATTAAGTCCCACATTCAGACTGCCCACTGCGAGGTCTTCCACAAGTGCCCCAGCTGCCCCATGGCCTTTAAGTCTTCCCCCAGTGCGCAAGGCCACATCAGCACCCAGCACCCCACCCTCACCGGAGGACAGGCCAAGTACGTCCCATATGTGCGATGACACGTCGTTGGTTCACACAGAAGTTTTCTGTCCACGCATATACAGTCCTCTTCTGAGGATACCTTAATCTTATTCTCATAGTTTCTGAAATATTTCTGAATAATATGTCTTTCTCCCTTTGCAGGATGATCTACAAGTGTGTAATGTGCGATACAGTTTTTACCCAAAAACCCTTGCTGTACATGCACTTTGACACTCACTTGGCCAAGCAAAAAGTGCATGTGTTCAAGTGTCCTGATTGCACCAAGCTCTATGCTCAGAAGGGCTCCATGATGGAGCATATTAAGGTTTGTTTTCTGACAATAAATGAGAGATCTTTACATATTAAGTAGACAGAACATATTGTATACTGCCAATCATGAATGAGCCCTTTGCCTTGATGTGTTGCCTATTCAATGTTTTCTACAATGAATGTGGTGTCAGCAAAGGCATACAGCAATGCTTTGGTCGGCCTTAGCAAGGTCTCTCTGATTTCCTTGTCTTCCTTGAGTTCTATGCCAAGTACAATAGTTATTTCGGTAACTGAAGTGAGAGAAGTGTTTTTGAGAGTCTGAATGTTTTAGAAAGAGGAAGGAATATTCTGCACACTGTCAAAAATAGACTAGGATTGATGTTTAGTCAAAATAACCAATTTTAGTAGCAAAAAGGGCCAAAATCAATCTATTTATGTGCCAATTTGAGTACTAGCCTTTTACATTTTCATTCACATTTTGGATGACTGTGACATGTTTGCTCATTTTGCTTTTGTGTTGCTGTCGTGTTTCGCTTCCCTGTGGTCCGGCTCAGACCGCTCACCGAGGCCTGTCGGCTAAACCGGAGGTCCAGTCGGACGCCGCTGCCCCTGCCTCCACCCCGGCCAACCCGTCCGCTCCCCCCGGCCCCAAGTCCAAATCTGGAAAAACGGACAACTCCGACGGAGAGGACTGGGGACGGGATCACGAGGAGGAGGAGGAAGAGGAGGAAGAGGAAGACGACGACGACGGGGACGAGGACTACGAGGCTCCGGGGAGTCTCTCGACCTCCCTGGGGGGTAGCAGTCATCCCAGCGCACCTTCAGAGTGGACCTGTCCGCAGTGTCAGAGCACCTTCACCGACAACGAAGATTACCTGACTCACGTGAAAATGGAGCATGGCAAGGTGCTACGTCCTCTTAATAATAATAATAATACCTTTTATTTCATAGGCGCCTTTCTGTCACTCAAGGACACCTTACAATGAGAGCAAATTAGACAATAAATAGATAATAAAAAGAACCATAAAAGGTGTACCATATTACAAATTACAAGAATACAACATTAAAAACATTAAAAACAGGTTAAAATAAGACAAAAATAAGACAATGCAATTGAGTCAGTCAGATGGAAAAGGCAATCTTAAAAAGGTGGGTTTTGAGTGTGGACTTGAATTGAGAGTGAGTTTCTTACACACACATTTACCGTTTCAGTCACCGAGTTTCATCTTATCTTATTCATTTAAATGGTCTTTTTCATCCGCTGACTAGCCACAGTAGCTGTTTGTTTCCAAGATCCTAAATTTTGACAATCCACTGAGACATTACATCTAACCGTCTTTTCTCTCTCCTCCCAAAGTTCCCTTGCCGTATTTGCGGAGGCACGTTCAGCACTTCGTCCAGCCTGAGGCGCCACGAGCGCGTCATACACGAGGGCAACAAAAGAGTCTTCCATTGCCAGTGAGTCACGTTGGTTTTCGCTGAACACGTTTTTGTTTTTGTTGTTGTTTGTTAGACAAGTTTTTTGCCTTGAACCATCCTGGTATGTTAACAGGTCTATAATATTTCCAATCTGGCTTAATGATGAGATGACTTGACTCGTGTTTGTGTGAATGATCGTTTTGCAGATATTGTACGGAAGGCAAGCGCACCTTCGGCAGTCGGTTCCTCCTGGACAAGCATATTCGTCTCCATCACCGAACCACAGATGGACAGGTCAGTCAAGACAACAGTGTAGATCTCCCCTCTCCATCTGTGTCTTCGTCTTCTCTACTGCAACCCACTCCTTTTTCTCTCTCACTCCCTTCCTCCTCGTCTCCCCCCCCCCCCCCAGGGTACCCCCCAGACCAGGAAGCGAGCCGCCACTGGAGGAGATGGTCCCGGCAGCTCCTCGGAGCAGGACGGGGAGGGCGGCGGTCCTCCCGGCGGCAGGGCGGGAGACGAGGAAGAGAACGCCGCGGAGGACGGCGAGGACGGTGGCGGCCCCGCAAAAAGAACCCGGGGGTCCGCGGCGCCAACAACAACAACAACAACAACAACAACAACAACAACAACATCGGCGGCGGCCCCTGAGCCAGAGGAGGAAGACAACGTTTTCCGCTGCGTCCCCTGCGGCTTCTCCACCGAGGACGGGGCGGAGTTCCAGCGCCACATCCCGCAGCACCGCGCGGACACCGCCTCCTTCCAGTGCCTGCAGTGCGGCGTCTGCTTCGCGTCGGCCGGGTCCCTCGGCAGGCACCGCTTCATCACCCACCGCGTGCGGGACCCCCAGGGCGAGGCGGACCACCGCGGCGGCGCCCCGCGCGCCCCGGGCTCTCCCGACGGGTCGCCCGCGCCCTCCCCCCAGGGCCAGGGAGAGGACGGAGAGGGGAGTCTGAGCTGCAAGGTGTGCGGCAGGCGGTTTGACAAGGCCTCGGACCTCAACACCCACTTCAGGACCCACGGCATGGCCTTCATCACCGCCCACAAGACAGACAAGCCCCAGTAGAGGGGGGGGGGGCGGGACCTCTTGAGACGGACACATCAGCTAGACGACGAGTCGAGGGTCACGTGCTCGACCGAGACGAGAGGCTGTAGAATATCCCTGAGAAGGATGAATGTTAAGAGCTGCTTCGGACCTTTTGTGCAGTTTTTTTTAGCCACCATAAAAACTATGTTTTACTGTTATCTATGGCACCTCTCTGTGCGATTGTAATTGCATGTTCGATCATTTTACTGGTCACATAACTGAACACACCTGTGATAGACTTGTGAGTGGAAGGCTCTTGAACAATCCCCTGAGCAAAGCATTGCATCAGCCATACTGTCTGTCTGTGTCCTGTCCTTCCATTACAATCACTCTCACTCTGCACTGACTGTAGCTGCGTGCCTGTCTCTTCATGTAACACATACTTCCTTAATACATCCCCCCCCCCCCCCCCCCCCCCACTGTACTCTGATAATTGTAGTGCCGATATTTTTGTGTTTCACATTGTTCACACTCATTGTTTGTCTCAAGTCCCTGCTTTGGTTTGTCCAACTCATTCTCTCAGACCCACCGTGTTGCTGGTCTTAGATCAGTATTATCAGCTATTTCTGTATGACAGGCTGATTAATACTGTTCTCAAGTCAGTGTCCAATTGATCATAGACATCTGAAGCATAAAGGGGAGAATTTTAGACACTGATTATTTTTATTTTTTATGTTGCAACGATATTGTAATATTTATTTATACAAAACACATTACTGCTGTTGGTATTTGTCAGTTGCATCAAACTACTGGATGCAACAGTAGAAGTAGTGTGATTTACAGGCAACATGAGAGGTGAGATGTGAATCTCTGATGGCATTTCATTAGGAAATGAGGTTACCGTATTACTGTAACCTGAGTAGTGTGAATGATGTGATGTTATTAATCGTTAAGCTAGAACAAGAGAGGCTTCCTGCCAGTAGTATATGTGTACGAGTTTTGCCATGTAAATACATATAATTACACTAAAAGAAACGTTCTGGTTTTAGTTAATTGCTATGATAATGTGAATACGTATAGTATTTGTACTTGTACTGTTCCCTTTTTTTCCAAACGATTTGAAGTTTAAAAAAAGAATCCCCCCCAGAGGTAGCTATACATTGTAATTAAAGAGCAAGCGTGGGGGTTGTGTTGTCTTAACGTGTATGAATACAAATGTTTATCTCTTTGAGACGGTTCTTTTTTATCTACAGGATCAGTGCTTGCTGTACTCACTTTTTCTTTTGTATGTTTCAACCTTCGCGGTCTCGTGAAGGAGGCCTATGGGTGAATCTTTTTTGTTTGTATCTTTTTATATGTCATCATATTTATATAGCGAAATAGTGGAAATTCATGTCATTTTCTTTTCCATGGTTGTGGTCTGCTTGCTGAAATGCCATACACTTTTGTGCTGTTTCAAAATAAATGTGTGAAAGAGAAGAGAGCCTCATGCAGCAGATTCATCTCCACGTTCAGGGTCAGAGCAGCTTTTACAACGTGCGGAAGGGAAAATAAGGAAAGTGAGATATGTGAGGATTACTTCAGTTTACAATGTAGAAAGTATTGGCCGGGTGAAAGAGGATCTACTGATCACAAGATGTCTGAGCAAAAAGTACAGACTGTTTTGACTGCATGTGAAACATACATTACAGAAGTCCAATTTCCTACTCCTGTTCTAACACTGAAGCCACTGACTGACAACCAATTACTCAGGTAGTTTCTCTGTACACAACTTTACATCATCATACATCAAGTAGCACACATTTATTCAGTCTGCACAGATAAATAGAATTTGATTTATATCCTAATAGAGAATGACAAACTATTCCAACCCTTGGGGGAGTTTTTTTTACATAGTCTCATTTTGCCCCAGCTTGGGTTTCTCAGAGTCTGGCTGCACCCCGTCCAGCTCCAGCCCCGTCCTGCCCTCGATGGCCTCCTGGCCCAGGGTTTGGAGCTCCGAGGGGATGGTGGACTTCAATCAGCAGCTCATAGACCAGCGTCCCCAGCAGCGCCCCTACACAGGTGGCCACTAAGGGCACCCACCACCAACCACCTCCAGCCCTGGGAAGACAGTAATAGTAAAATGGGTGGGGTCAAAATACAATGAAGTAGTCATTAATCTGGAACAGCTAATATAGATAGATATACTTTATTGATCCCAAGCTGGGAAATTGCAGTGCAGCAGCAGCATTACACACAGAAACAATAACAACACAATGAATAAAAAAATAAAAAAATAAAATAAATAAATAAAAACCTAGACATATTAAAATGGCAATATAGAATGCAATATAAAAATGTATAAATAGGGGCAAATTAGTTTGGTGCGGGGGGTTAAAAGCAAGATTGATATGAATATAAACACACACACACCCCTGCCTGCCCTGTTTTTAGTCAAATAAATCAGATCATATTATGTAACAGAGTGAAATCACTGACTTGAAAACATCGACTCCCCAGCCAGCGATGTACGTGAACAGGCGAGGCCCGAAGTCCCTGGCTGGGTTGAGGGCGTAGCCGCTGTTGGAGCCCATGGACACGCCGATGACCAGCACCGCTGCTCCCACGAGGACCGGCTCCAGACCAGGAGGGCAGCAGGCCTCGCGGTCCCCGAGAGCCAGGACACACACCAGCAGTGCCGCTGTGCCGATCACCTGGACAACACGGGTTTGGTGACCACACACACACACACACACACACACACACACACACACACACACACACACACACAAACCGGACTCAAGTTTAAATGGTCAATTCTGAGCATACCACCCAGACAGTCTTGGTTCTGACCTGGTCCATGACGCCCCCCCACAGGCTGAGGTAGTCAGCAGGATAGGTGGAGAATATACCCGCTGTGGCCGTGGGACCCGTCACCGTCAGCTCACCTCCACTGTACGACCGGATGGCATCTGCAAGCATCCCACCACACACACACACACACACACACACACACACACACACACACACACACACACACACGTTAACATGGCTTGTATATTTGGTGACTGTATGTGTGCAAGCTCCTCCTGTTGTACCTGGATGCTTCTGCCCCGAGGCCACCGAGACAAATTCTTGTGCGTCGAGTGTACTCGGCACATTCAGTGACTCTGACTTAAGGGCTCATTGCTGTTGCCTCACCATAGTATTGCAGGCCAACGGTGGCTGCAGCCAGAAAGGCGCCAAGGACTTGGAAGAAGACATAGAAAGGCAGCTTCATCCAAGGATGTCTGCCCAAACAGCACATGCTCAGAGACACAGCGGGGTTCAGATGAGCACCTTAGAGGAGAACAAATACAGTCTCGGTCCAAAATGAGATTTTCAATATGAGTGGCACTTTCACATTGTAATGTAAATTTAAGTCCTTGGCTGGCAAAAAAAAAAAAAAAAACATTTCCAGACTAGATTCTCCATTTTCTTTTTCCTATTTAGCAAATTTCATGTAATGAAAATGGAAATATACTGTATTTTGGAAAGGAACTCTTCAAAATTCTCTACTCTCTTTATATGCTTGTATACAGTTTATTCCCTCTTTGTAAAGATCTATTCTGGTCGTAACCCTCAGCCACATATAAGATCTAAGGTGGATCTTACCTGACACTCCACGGGACACAAAGACCCCGAAGGTCGTCCCCAGAGCAAACCCCAGGTTGATTGACAGGTAGTGACCTTTCTTATCCTGAGTTGTCGTCACCTGGGCAACGGAGCCACATCCAAAGAGCTGCAATTGCATGAGGCGTACAAGAGCTGTATCAGCACAATAAAACATACTGAGCGGCAAAAAGAAAAAAACATTATAGAGAGATGGAGCATCTGGAAACATGGAAACAATCGACATGACTTTGCAACGTATTTGAAAACCGTTGTAGTCCAGATACAGAATAAACAGAAACCCTTAGTCTTCATATTCACATTGAGCAGTGAAGGCGACTGTGCCAGAGGATTGCCTCTGTCATTTCACGTTGTTTATGGACCTCTATTCCAGTGAAATCCACTGCTTTATGATTCAGGTTGTAATTGTTAATGGTCCTGGCCGATGAGGCAGCCAGTGAACTCTTCAGTAAGAACAAAACCACCAAAACATTGCAAACAGAAATGGAACAAAACATCATTCTTCAGTCCAAATTACCATCACCCATGTACTATTCAGGAACTCCTACACCGCCTTCTCTCTTTAAGGTTCCCTGAAGGAGGGACCACCCCCCCCCCCCCCCCACACACACACACACACACACTCGGGCCAAAGTCCTTGGTTATCCATTGAGAGGATCCACTATTTGAACCAGAACAAGAGAGTAAGCCTTCTGTATTTCTGTCAACAAACAAAATCAAATACTTCATGTTATGAAATCAATTGAGGATTTGGATGCATTAGCTTAGCATGAATGTATATAATCCTATAGTTTACCACTCATTCAAGCAACAAATGCAGAATACTGGATTTGGAGGAACGGTCCTCAGCAGGTTTCTGCAATGGAATCAGAAATAAGAAGAAGTTTTGTCTAGTTTTGTCTCTTCTACTGAATCCTTTTCTGTTCTTTGACAAACTGCTGCTCTTTTACCTCAACACCAATTTAACAAAGACTGAATCCATACAATGACTTCCAAAAAAAAAAAGAGAAAGGCACTCACAATGATGATGTACACGCCGAGGCACTCAGCCATGCACTCCCTGACCAGTTGCTGTCTGATTCGACACTTCCTCAGAAGCGCCTCCATCCCCCAGGTTTCTGCTGGACCGTCTGACCCCAGAGGTGCTTTCAGACCTGTGACAGCCTCATCAGGGACGTCTAACCCGGACAGCACTTCACTCTCTGGCTGACTGAGCGGGGTTTGCCCTTTCATACTGGACTTATGAATTACGTCACACTCTTTATGGCTCGGTGTGCCTGCACGCGTAAGAGGAGAGTAGTTGGCTTTGTAGGACATCCTGGCATCTAATTCACAAGGACCCCGCTGTACACAACTAGACTCCTCCAAAGAGGCTGAAAATTGGCTTGCTGGGCTGGTTGGCTGTGACCCTCACCTGCTCAGAGTTGCCCCTGATTGTTCCTCTCATTTGATTGGTTATTAAATTTCCTCACTGATGCGTTTCTTTTCCTCTACAGGTGAATAGGATGTCAGAAATCTGTCTCCTCATCTTACCCCTGGGTGATAAAATAAACAACTCACATATTGCAAATGGTGTGCCCAGTAATTTGTCTGCTTGTGTTGTGTATTTCCATGCATTTATTCTGAAGTGCTCTTTGACTCCTCTTATCATTTCTCCATTACATCTATATAAACTTCCACGGCATAATAAAGCTGATAAGATATGGAAAGCTATCTGGCAATGTAATCTCAATAAGCTGCCAATCATTCTGTAATAATACTGAATACTCACTTTAACAGTCAAGAGATGGGAGATAAGAGTTTATAGTTTCCAGGTTTATTCACAGACATTATCATAGGATGAGTATTTGGTACAACATCATTAGTTTGTTGGACTTGGCAACTGGAGCACATTATTGAAGGTCATACAGCACAAATGAACAAACAAAAGAAACAAAAGAGCAAATACTGCTCCTTATATAATAACATTAATTTGCTAGTAATGCGACGCCCACAAGGGAATACACAGTCCCCACGTGAAATGTGTTTTGTATCTCCCTTGTGCTCTGAAAAAAGGTGGTTTGCTTCCCAGTCCATTCTGCAGAGCGGTTGCTAGTTTCTCTAGATGGAGACAGAAACTTGGACCCGGTTGCTGGGACAAGGTCGCAGTTTGGTTCATCCTGCTCAGGGTCAGGGCCGCTGAACGAGGACTATGCTAGTTGTAGCTGTATTTGTAGCGCCTGGAAGTTCAACAGAGGACAGATCACATTCAATGTTTCATACTGCCTATTGTAATGCTGAAACTCGTCTCTTGTGCCAGAACAGAAATGTGCTTTCTTTGGCTTGTGTTAGTAATGCCAGATAGTTTCCACTGATTTACTTAATAAACCACACAGAACTCCTGTCAGTGCTTTTAAGACCAGAAAGGAACACGAACCTTGTAATAAGTAATTGAGAGAGGATACCAGAGTGTGTACCTTGCTATATAACTCCAGTATGTTCATGAAGATTTGCAAGAAAGGTCTTCACCGAAGTCAAGGGCAGATCCTGTTTGAAGGCAAACACGTGGGGGTAGCCATAGCGATAAGGCAGATTGAGTCGTGCACATGAAAGAGCGCGTTAGGTTCTCTGTTTTAATTGAACGGTCGTCGTGCTCATCCGAGATGTCTCCGCCGAGGTGCATGGCAACCGTGACCCCAGCTGAGGTCATACTGACAGATATGGGCCATCGCTGCACAACCAAACATCTGGAGGAGGAGAAAGGAGGGAGGGAGGAGGGTAGAAAAGGGGGTGGATGGGTGGATTTCCTTCAGGGCTCTTAAGGATCTCTTTTATTCTGTTGCATCCAGACCACACCTTGAAAAACAAGCCATAAACCGATAAGGAATCTGATTGGATGATGACTAAGAAATCAACATTGGCATGAGCTCGGTGGAAGCAGAATGGCATGCAGAGACTTGTGTTGGAGAGAGAAAACTTCAACAGAAAGTACTGACAGCCGGGAAGAGATTGGTGTTTTAATACTGCATTGCTGATATTTCATGTAATTGTGGACTCCACTTGAAAACAAAGGTTCGATTTAAAAAGTCTCACTATCAGGATGAACTTCCCTCATACTCACAAACCAACACATTCCTCATCTTCACCCTTTATTTCTTCCATTCCAGTCTGTCCACGTCTCTCTGGTTCAGCTCTCTGTACCTCAAGCTGGCCCATCCATTACCCTCTGATCATGTGTATGTCTTCAGTATATATTGACATGGTAGTATGTACCAGTTCATCCATTGCAATGGCCTCTGTCTAAACGATGGAGCACATACTTTGTCTCCGTGTATTTAAGTGCATTTAACATCCAGGATAAGAACGTCACTGGGAAACATCCATCAAAGTTAGACAAACCTCCAGGTGGAGAAATGACACTCAGACAAGTGAGGGCACACTAGCAAAATTCATTTTACAAGATTATTTCTCAAGCTAGTTTTAGCCAATAATAACCCAAACTTCATCAACACCATTTTGGCTGGAAAAAAGATGAATCAATGCTGATGTATACTGGAGTTGTTCTGAATTTGAACACCTAGTCTCAGCCATTTGAATTATGACAGAAGGAAAGATGGTAAAATTTGAAAACACAATACAACAGTATGTAGGAATAGAGAATGCAGGTGAACGAGAAACACAAAACTCATTTCAGAGTCAATGTTTCAATGTTTACTTGCAACATTCAACATTAGATAGGTATACTTGTCCCATATACCACAATCTTTGCTCATATACTGTAGACCAAGAAATTAATAGTTAAACCATAAATAATTGGCAAACAATCACCACGTAAATATATTAAGACTTTATTTTGCCAATTGAACAGTCACATTCATACGGGCCTGTCTGCAGGAGAATACAAAAATAAAGTATGTAAAGTGAAGTGTTAAGTGTCTGATGTGTCACCAGCCAATGGGATTGGCAGCCTGCGGTCCACTGGAAACCCCAGTGCCATCTTGAAACAGGCCACTAACTTTTACTGAAAAGCATTTGTTTTGGAAATCAAAGGTGAAACAATCTGTCCTTATATAGACAAAGGCAACGCAAAATAAAGATTTCATCAATAACAATCCAACACTGAAATAGTGTCTGAAAAAAAATCTATCCAGTCTGGAAAATACAATTCACTTTACTAATCATTTTACAAGTTATTTGAAGCCCCCGAAGAACTTGGAGAATAATGACTCATCATCCCGCATGTCACAAAAAGGGTGTTGAACACCTGGAATAAAAAAAAAACAAGAATAATTGTGTTAGAATTGTGTTTATGTTGCTCAAACGGTGTTAAGAGGTCAAAATGGTCAAAATATTCAGAAAATACTCAGAAAAACCTGTAGGATTCAATAAACTAACCTGGTATGACCGGTCCTCTTTGACCGTCTGGTCCCTCCAGGCTCCCAGGACCTCCTGAGCGTGTTACCGTGGTCTCCTCGTTCCCCTTGCCGTCTCTAACTGTACGCCTCTCCTCCACAGTCTAACACACATGCACCAAGATAAACAATCAACAATCATCACAGGACTTCTCTCACTGACTTCTATGTTATTTTCAAATGGTCATGTAAAATAATGGTAGAATAATGGATATAGATACATTGTGTGCTGGTATTATGTTAT
Organism: Hoplostethus mediterraneus; assembly: GCA_034670385.1. Taxonomy (NCBI): domain Eukaryota; kingdom Metazoa; phylum Chordata; class Actinopteri; order Trachichthyiformes; family Trachichthyidae; genus Hoplostethus; species Hoplostethus mediterraneus. Next base: position 586,679 of record JAXDDW010000009.1, read on the forward strand.
AGAAATGTCGTAGAAATGCATACATTGTAACATGGATGGCCCCAGTGGGAATCGCACCACTGACCCTGGCAGTGTTAGGTCCATGCTCTCATTGAGCTACACACTACCATTTTAATTATACTCATTACACTTTGAAATTCACTCTTAATCAAAAGTGCATTAAAATAATCTTCTTACTATTATTGTTAATATAATTATTATTAAAATAAGGGGAACTGTGCCTCTCACCCCGTCAGGTTTCATCATCTTAGTGACAGTGACTGACTGGAAGAATGACCGGGTCCTGGGTTGGCTGGGTGGCTGAGTGGGAGGGGGAGTCAGAATCTGGTCCAGACCTGCAGAGGACACTGCAGAATCCAGATCTGGACAGGAGAGGAAATCAGTTGCAACAAAGGCCAAAGTTGTGCAATTTACTGCCATTTTTTATTGCAAGGTGGAAATGATCAACTACCTCGGTCTTCTCTACGCTCTTCCTCTGGACCTCTCTGTAGCCCCTGTCTCCAAATATCATGGAACTAATGAGAAAATAAAAGAAAGTCCAACACTTAGCTAATGAAAGACACAGAGAAGAATCAACCAATAGCATCTCTTCATGTTGCTATAGCAACACAATTACATTCAAGGGAAAAGGGGAAGTAGGGGCTAATGTCTCATTTACCTTAGAAAAAGGAGTCCACCCATGGAACGGAGAGCCGGGAAGGTTTGGTGACCCAAAAGGAGGGGTGCCATCATTTCTGGGCTCTCCAGACGGTCCTGCTTGAGGTTCTTGTCGGGGCTGATCTGGGGACTTCAGCATGAAGTCCCTAAGGGTGTTCCCACTGGATCCTCCCCGACCCCTCTCTGGTCTGTCCTGTGGTGGTGGCATGAGACTGGGAACACCTGGCATAAGACAGAGTGAAAGCTGACTCAGACAGATAGGCGATATAGACACATACCCCCAGGCCTATGTGTATCTATAGAAGATAAGTATAATTGACAGAAAACAGATCTCATAGATATATCAGACACAAAAATATAAAGTGCCATTTCTTGACTTGAACTGTCATACCAATGTGGCCAGTCCCAGGCTGTCCCTCCCAGCGGCCCAGCTGGGAGAAGATCTCCTCCATCTCCCTGAAGACCTGGCCAAAGACTGCAGGTTCTTGGATCCTCACTCCATCGGGGCCAAGGCTGAAGCCAAACCTCCAGGCATTATCAAAGGGGTCCTGCTGATCTCCCTGGTAGCCATCATAGCAGAATCCATCCTCATCTTCATCGTCGTCATCATCATCATGGGTCATGCCATCAAAGAAGGGGTCCCTGGTATATGATGTAAGGATGGATGGATATCCATGAAACTTACGAATCAACTGTCAAATATTACTATAGCTATGTACCAGAATCCTAATTTATCTAATCCACACAGGACCAGAGCAAATACTTTTAATCCTGATTCAGTCATATGCCTACATAGATTTAAAAATCAGACAAACTAGCTAGCTAGTATTGAGGGTAGCTGGGGGACCCCTGTAGTCAGCCTGGACACAAAGAAGCTAATCTTGTCCTGGACAGGGACAACATTACCTAAACCTATTAGGGCACGTGAAGCAACTGAATGCAGGCAGCTAGCTAACGTCAGCGGTTCCGTTGTGTGCTTGGCTATAAACTCAAATTTACCTTCGGCCTTCTCCATGGAATTGGCTTCCAGGAACCCCGAAGAATCCGCGAAATAAATCAAAAACACTCATTTAATGTCAACTTCTGGAGAAACTTTAAATCATCACGAAGAACTCCAGCAGACAAGACCAATAACAGTCGCAGTTGTCAACAATGCCGTAAAGTGCTTTCGATGTCAGAGAATGACGCAATCAGTCGTAACTATACTTTACCCTAAGTAACAGAAACAATGCGCACCCTGAAAGAGAGCATGCCTATGTTCACTCGCCATTCATTCTGGATGCGTCCCAGTCACAATACGTGCCAGTCTACATGTCCTGAAGGCATGTAGGCGGTATAACAAGCACGCGCATGGAAGGTAGACACGAGCTTTCTTACTTTACCAGCGATTGAGGATAGCAGGGATGTCGTGGATAATCACGGTTTAAAATTCAGTACAATAAACTAGATTTTAGTAAATACTGTTTTGTGAGGATTGTGAAATAACAGTTGATCGGGTATTTGACTGCTGATTAATACAAAAAAAACCCCCAAACATGTCATTGTTTTTTATGCATGAAGACTCATGTTTCTCTCTTCAAAATAGGGCTGGTTTGTTTTCTTGGCTGCTGATGTTGCCCTCTATTTATTAAACATACCAGTCACGCTAGGAAAAATAGTGAAATTATATCCTACAGCTACAGTTATAGCGAATTTATCAATAACTCGGCAATCGGGACATTTCTTATAGTTAAACCACTCCCAGCAAGAGGACCAGCAGCACTGTTGCACATGGATGTGGCTTCTGAAAATGATATGTACTAAAAGGTAAACCTTCATATCTGGCAAGTTTCGTGTGCTTACTGGATTTGTTTTTTGATGAGTCTGAAGATCTAGCCTGACTGATATGGCCCTGTTAGAGCAGTATCCATCTCCGTCAATCACGTTCATCAAACAGGTTACCTTGAAGCAAATACTACATCCAAAATCTTGTAGTGAAAAAATAAGAACAAACAAAAAGCAAATGTATGGAGAAGCGCTGTGTTTGGAGTTTTATTTGATACTGCTGGTCCTCCAGAGTCAACTATTAGATAACATAGCCCTATAATCCACCCTATACCCTCTACCTTGGATGGTCTCAGTGATGCCGAACACTTGGTAGCACTTAAGTGTTCTTGTAAATCCACTGATCCAACAAATTGGAATACAACTAAAATTGAATTGTGCATTTCAAATTGTCAGATGATTCAAGGCAAACATGCAGAATGACAGTCCACAGATCGAATGCTGGGCATCACTATCAAACCAACTTTGAAAAGATGCTGCTGTATTTACAAGCCACATGAGATACAAAAATAAAGTTTCTTAAAAAAAGACATTCACATCCAAAATGATGAAAATGTCTTTTTCCTGTTTATTTACTTAATATTTATATATTTTTTACAAAATAAAAAACATATGAAACAAAAAAAAGCTAACAAGTCTGCAAGGATTTGAGAAGGGAAGGGAGAAAGCCATCGAACAAACAAGGACTACAGTACTTGTGTTTTTTTATATATGTACAAGACAAGTTTATCCATTTAAATTTTTAAAACGCACAGTACAAAAAGAAAAATAAATCACTGACAAAAAACCCCATAGTACAATTCTGTCCATCAGTATTCAATGCTGCACGTTTCCTTACAATATGTCAGGGGACAGGTGGTGGACAAGGGAGGGTGGCGGGGAGATTTAGAAACAAACAAAAACAAACACATTGGAAGGCAAACTGGGTGTGTATTGGCCTTGGCATTCACTCTCAACTTCTCTTGCAGAATAGGTGGGATTTTATGCAACATATTTATAATCCATGGGAACAGTTACTGTACAAGTGTTGCATAATGGAAAATAATTTTATACACTATGACAAATCCTGTGCTAGGCTGAAACAGAAAGCGCAGTACACACCCACGGCCTCCATGTGTACGAACATGGGCACAGTCACATGAAAAACAAACACACTTTCCTCACAGTCCAAGCCAGTGCGCTCGTTTATACATCTTTATATATAATATATCTATATTTGGTAAAAAATAAACTTCACAACTCTGCCAATTTAGAGAATCGTTTCTTGAAACTTAAAATGACATAAAAATTGAAGAAAAAAAAAAAAAAAAATTTAAGCAATTAATCTGTTTGGATATTATGTGTGGGAGGGGCAAATTTTCCACCAAGATAAAGAACTGGGGAATTGAGGGTGAGAAATACAAAACCAGCCTGTCCCCCCACCTTCAGGTATTACTTCATTCCTCCCCGTTAGTAAAAAATAAGGGAAAAGGAAACAAAGACCAAACAGGAAACATTCATTCTTTTAGAAAACAGTTCTATGTTACATACAACTGAAAGAAAAGGGGTGGGGTGGGGGATGAACACGATACAAATTCCCAACACTCAATATTTTGCCTCTCAAGGGTGTGTTACTATAACCATTTAGCTCCCATCCCTCTCTTAAGCCCCTCCTCTCCCTCCTACACATCCATGCCACACTACGGTGCTTGTTCTCTCAGCGCAGCACCACCCCTGACGGGCGTCACAACTGGGAAGGGTGCTGGGCCAAGAGAGTGGGGAGGGAATCTCTGCGTGAGAAAGGGGGAGGTTATATGGAGAACGTTTGCAGAGGAGCGATGACCCCCCCCCCCACCCCTCCCCCTCCCTCTCACAGTTTGTCAAAACTTTGGAACAACGGGGGGCCCCGACGGTAGAGGTTAGTTCGCCCCCCAGTTGTAGCTGTTGTATGCCGACTTGTTGATCTGAGACTTCTGTTGAATGGAGGCGTTCTGGCTGCGCTGTCCAGTGCCACTCTGTCGAGAGAGGAGAGAGAGATCAATCATCCGCTGTACAACGCTTGTGCCATCACATCATCAGGCAGGCCCGCCACAGATACGCCAGACCTGACGACACCAGAAAACCTGCGCTACATCAAACAGACTGAGGCCCTGTTCGAAACCGTTCCCTATTACAGAACTAGTGGACTATATAGTGTGTCCGCCATTTTCTACTAGTGTCCGAATTCTCAATGGTTAATTTGGTTCACTATATGGTCCACTATAAAATACCGACAATGCACAACAATTTGTAGTGAACAGACGATGTACCCTACAATTTCTCCCGTATACCACAATGCAATGCGTTCGTGTCTTACCAAAGAAGAAGAATGATGAAGATGGCAGAAGGCATTTTTTAATTTTTTTATTATTATTTGTTGGTGATTTAATATTATTTGTGATTTAATATTCAATACTGCAAAATCGATACTACTGGAGTACATTTCAACCTGCTGAGTGAGTGCTCGGTTTGTTTACGTGATGCTGGGCGCTTCTACTTGTGTCACGTGAATATCCGGCGCATTTTTTGAACGCAGTGATGTTCAGCGTAGTGTCGGAAACCTCGGTTGGTCGTTGCCCATATAGTGGACTATCTGACAAACACTACATAGGGAATAGTGAGTGAGTGAACGAGTGAACCATTCCGAACACAGCCTGAGACATAATAAAGACGTCTACGCTACCTGGCCATCCTGCTGCAGGTGGTGGTGCAGGATTTGAGAGTGGGGTTGTTGGTGGGGCGCCAGGATGTGCATGAAGGGGGCCGGGGCGTAGCCAGCGGCGGCCGGCGGGTTGATGGGCCCCCCGCTGCCCAGGGCCGAGGGCAGGCTGAACGAAGCTGCCGGCGTGCCAGCGTGGAAACCCTGCTTCTCAAACGACTGCTGGAGGACGTGAGAACAGACACAACACCGTTTTTGTTTGGTTCAAAACAATATTTGGTCAATATCAAATCAATGAAAGAAAGACATAACCATTGTACCATTGTATTGTATTGGTTCAAATTGTTAAATCTGGTCACCATCAATCAGAGCTAGATTTGTTTTATTCTTATTTTGAAATGCATTCCCCTTCATTTAGTTAAAGTATTCACTGGTAAAGGATGAGCATGCTGAGTGTATTCGGCTCCATATCTTGGCATACCTGTGTCTTTGTGTAAACAGACCCTGAAATATCTGGTACCCCCGTGTTGCTTGACGTCACAGAGACTCCTGCAGAGGAAGCAGAAAAGAGCAGACCAACTTACTCCAAAAACAGGACAAACAAGCACTTGCAGGAGACAAGGAAAGCCCTGTGAACATCCATGAAATGAGCCAGAGCTACTTGATGATTGTCCAAGGTTATTTTCTGATTCCAACTAGCATAATTGCTATGGAGTCTGTATTCAAGTTCAGGGATTTATTCTGCCGAAGTAGATATTTTAAAAAAAAAGCTTCCAAATATTTTTAGGTTTTATATGTTTAACTTTAATAGATTAAGGAAAATGAAATCTTATGACATCAAATTGCATTGCCTGAGATGGTTTAAGTAAAATGTTATGGTCACTTTCTTTTCATATATAAAATATCGACAATTATGAAAAGATGCACATGCCTAAAATAGTTATGGGAAAAGGACTGTCCACAAACTTTCACCCCATCTCAGGTAATGCAATTTGAGAGTGTAACAGGTCTGCATTTTTGTCTGATAAAAAAAAGAAAAAGAATGTGGATATTTTAGGTAAACCTCTCCCTTTGCAGCGTAACTTCATAGAGTTCAGTAGAATTCCCCTTTTTAAAAAGATAGTAGACAGAAGGTAAGGCGATGAAGAGAAAGAAGGGGGAGAGAGAAATGGTGTAGCAGCTATCAGTTCGTCAGCCACAGTAGTTTCAGTCTGACTGTATCTGGTGGTCAGTCAGTTGTTTTAGCACACACTGACCCCCGTATCACCATGGAGACGCAGAACACGGTCGACTGGTGTGCTGACCAGAGACTAACAGGACACGTACAGATGATCAAACCCTTGTGCACACCTGTACTACGCAACTTTGTTTCCATTCGGTCACGATGCCATCATGAACTGGTGGTTCAGTGGATGAGACGTTTTTGCAAACCACATCTGTCAATGGGAAGCAATCTTAAAACCAAGCATCATTGTGGAACACAGCATCACTGTGGTGTAGTTAAGTACGGTAGACAGTTGGTTGGCTTTTTTACTCCTGAGTTGTAATCTACTTCACCCACAGCACAGCAGGCAGGTTTCTCTGGGAAATGCACACCAGCAATGACACCATGAGCAGAAAGCAAGCAACAGAGGGAAAATGGGACAGTATCAACCACGGCTACTCATCACCGGTTTATGGCAACCACAGCCCTTCTATTGAGTGCTCATATTTTAGCCCTCCCACATCCCAAAAAAACCTCAAACTCAACACAATCAAAATCCAACATGACAGCATCGCTGTCTGAGAATAGAACAACCTGAGACAGATTGGACCTTGGTGATGAGTTGCCCTGGAGGGGTATAGGTAACAGACAGAATGGCAGACTAGGCTTGTAAGAGGCAGGCTGCATTGGACTGCAACAGCGAACATAAAGTGATGGGGTCTTCCTGCAGGCGCAGCTCATCAGCGATGAGGCAAAGGAACGTGAGCAAAGAGGGGAGAAGGATGGTGAGTGACACAAGGAGGAAGACGGGAGGGGAGAGGCTTTTTGGTTTCATTTGGCGTGTGGCGGCACTCACCGACTCCAGGCCCGGTGACAGAGCTGGCTGGCTTGTTTTGTGCAGAAGCGGCAGCGGCCACGGCAGTGCCGTATCCGCCCTTACAGAAATCCCCACTCCCTGAAGCCTGGCCCACATCCTCATAGCCTGCAACAGTCAGACACACAGCCGCAGCCCACAGCGTTAGACACACCAGGCGGGGGAGGCAGACCTGGCTCAGGTAGTATGTGCAAATGATTCATAGCGTTTGTTTTAATAGAAGTACCAGATGGGTGGGGTTTACGTCATTTGGACAATACAGCTAGTGTCAGGTAAGTTGGCAATCCAAGACAACTATACCATGCTGACATCTGAACTTTTGCTGTGTGTCTAAACTTTCTGGCACCAACTGCATTGTCCTTTATGGTAAGGCCCACCAGTCTGGCTGCAACAAGCAGGTTAGAACCAACGCTGAGAATCATTTGCAAGTACTATTTGACCCAAGTCTCAGGAGAGGGGAGGGGGAGGTAAGGGGCAGGCAGGGTGTATGTGTGTGGAGGGGGGTGGGGGGTGGAAAGTGCGCATGGGTTGGGTGATTGCAGAAAGCAGCGGATGGTGCAGCTTGGAACAAGTAACAGGTGCTGTGACCAAAGGTGGAGATTGGATATCAGTGATGAATTTAAGTATGAATGGGAATAATGTAGAAAAACAGGAAAAGCTATGAAAATGATAAAGTATTTTGCTCAACTGATGAAAGAAAGAAAGAAAGAAAATGGGCACAAAGAAAAGGAGGATGATGGGTGCTGCATTTGGTGGTGGAAGGGAGCATTGATGATGAATGTGTGTGATGGAGGTGGGCTAGATGGTGAAGCCCTGGGGGAAACTCCACTTTCTGAAATGAGCAAAGCAAGCCATGGAAGTAGCAACAGGAGACCGACAACCTGAACCCCTCTGTTATATCGAAATTGATAAAGCCAGGCCACTGCTTGAAACCCTCTTTCCACTCCCATCACGAGAATCCATTTGAAAAAAAAAAAAAAAAAAAAAGGGATGCTAGATATTTTCTTGTCATTACAAACAGATGAGTTGTTGAAACACAAAACTTTATTGCCTACATTCCTTGTGCAGAGTACTTCCTGGTGTGCACGGGCAATGACAATTACTTTTCAGGATGCGAATGAGTAAGCCATGTTCGCTCAGCATGATTGGACACGGTAAAACCCAACATTAGTCACGTTCACTGTTCATTTGAAAGCAATTCGACTTCTCTTAACTTTGAGACCAGCAGTTTGTGTGAAAATCAGCAGACGAGATTGTTTTACGAGTCATGAATAAATGCCTCCACGCAAACATTGTGTATTCGCTTATACATTTAGCAAAGATGAACCATGCATCCAAAACCAATCACACATCAATGGCTTGATTATGAGAATCAACCGTTGGTTATAGGAATCAAGTACATGGAGCTGGACCTGCATGACCACTCAAAACATGCCGTTTCCATGGACTGTGCTGGAGAGTATTGTTTGGTGCCTCACCAGTGCTGTATCCATGGGAACCGTAGCCACTGGCTTGCTGGAAGGGCGTGGCTGAGGCGTTGACGCCAACGTTCACACCGTGTTGCTTTGACGAGGTAGGAGCCACCTGCACAAGAAGTAGTTAGAGGTTATACTACAGATTAAATGACTTGGTTAACATGACATCATTTCATGTTCAACAATCTAAAAATAACTAGAATTAACAATTCAAACTGTAACGGGGACAAGCAAAAAGGGGATTAGTCTTAAACACTACTTCTGAAAAACGGCTATATGATATTTCTCAAATATAATCAAAAATAAAGACAACTACATACTGTACAGTTGTACCATATAGTGAACAAAACTAAGCAACAGTTGATGTTGCCCATCACACGAGTCCCCTTCGCAGCCAATCAACGACAAATCACCTTGTTTTGACCCGTCATTGTCGTGTCTCCCCTTTGGGCAAATCAGTGTAATTAAGTACTGCAGTGGTGAAATTCATTATCTGAGTTTTGTCAAACCTCAGTGGTGTCTGAGATATTGCATGAGAGTACAGCTGCTGTGGTGTTGAAAAAAATATGGTTCTCCACCATGCAGATTCAGTGAGTCTGCGATGAACACTATGAAGATTCCTCACCGGGAACACAGCAGGTCCATACTGGAAGGTATTGGGCAGGCCTGGCATGCCAGTGTAGTATGGGAGGCTAGTGTAGCTGTAGCCAGGTGGCAGCGCAGGGTTGAGGAAGGGCTGCTGTGTGGTGTGATGTGTCTGGGTCTGGTTCTGCTGTGTCTGGGCTAATGTGGTGGCCGGAGCCGGGGATGATGCATCACCTCGCCCAAACTTTGATAAGTCACCTGCAGATGGGGGAAGGGGAGGAAGGAACAGAGCGGGACTGATTAGAAGTGATGAAGAGAGTATATATATATATATCAGGAATACAAAGAGAGCACCAACAACAAAAAAAACACCAGCCAATGTAAATCAATGGTAGTTGTGGCTCTAAAAAACCCACATGCCTGATAAACACGAGGCATGAGCAAAAACAACAAAACACCACCATGCTTCTGTAATGGTGTTGGTTGTCATATAGATCGTGGTGGTGCTGCTGCAGTCACCTCCTAGGGTAGATGGTACTTTAATACGATCGAGCAAAGGCAAGTTGTGAGTGCAAGAATGTCCCATAAATGATCTGTTGGTATTATATCTGGTTATTGAGTTTATGAAGGCATTTTCCAAAATGATCTTGCTGTAAAGATTTTTTTTAAAAAACTATAGCGTGACCACTGATGGGGGTATTGCCATCATGCACAGCTCTCATCAAGAATACAGCCTGCATTAGAAGCATACTCTACTGTGACTATTAGGACTTTATTTGGCATTTCCAACTATGCACTTTAGTGAGGAAATAAACAGGAAAATTAAAATACAATGAAACAGAAAGCTATATAAAGCTATAAGACTATCTGGTGGTCACTGTCAGTTGTTCTAGCACACACTGAGCCCATCGCTATGGCGATGCAGGACAGGGTCAACGGGTGTGCACTGCTGACATACACCGAGTGGACAAACCATCGGGGTGACCTGCTCGTTCCATGAAATTTGCTGGGCGGGTGAATCCAGGTGAAGGCTGTGATTCCTGGTTGATCTGACCCATTAACTCAACTGTTAAAGAGGGTTTTGTGTCCTCTTGACTATCACGGACATGGATTATGCAGAATGGGGCGCAACTCAACAGTAATAAGGTGTCCATAACATTCAGTGGATAGTCTCAATCAACCTTGAAAGTTAGGCAGGGAAATAGTAAGCACATACAGCTTTTACAACATGCAATTAAGTTCCCAACAGAGAAAGTAGAAGTACGCTGTCGGACCCAGCTCCCAGAGGACGGCTCACCAGAATAAGGGTTGCTGGTCAGGCTGCCCTCTCTGCCAGTCAGTGCCGTTGTCGGGGTCGCAAAAGGGATGCTGTAATAATCCTGATGGCACGAAAATGCAGAGAGAAAGAGAGAAAATGATTATGACTTTCATGGAATAAATATTATGGTATGAATCATTAAATATATGACTTCTGCATAAACTGCTCAACTGTTGACAAATCAAAACTCACCAGCGGTATTCTGGTCTGAAGCATCTGTAGGTCATCATAGCCGTACATCTGAGGCTGAGAGAGACAAAGGGAAATGTTAGAAAATGGTATTATTGTACGATTCAAGAGATCGCAAGATATACATCAGATTAGAGTGAGTTTGAGGAAAATGTCACCCAGCATGATGTGGCAGCAGGAACTTACGGGGTAGGCGTGCAGTAGTCCAGGGGCCATGATGTATGGGTTGGGCAGCAGAGGGGGCACTCCAGGGGGCAGGTTTGGAGGTGCTTTCCCTGTATACAGAAAGACCATGTAAAAGATAATAAATATATGTATCCATTTCCTGTGCAAGCCAAGGCTATAAAATCCCATCACCATTTGCTCTGAGCATCACACGGTAACAGAATCCAAATTGTGAAAAGATATCCACTCAAATAACAGTTCAGAACACAGTGTAGATAAACATGGCTAGTGCATTTGTTCTTGCTTCTCCATCTCTAAAAAAGTCCAAGTCTGATGTCTGACCTGAGGATGCTGCTGAGCCGCGTGACAACGAGGAGCTGGCTGAAGAGGGAATGGCCGAAGCTGCTGTGGAGACTAAAGCAGCAGTGATGGCAGCCGGGGCGCCCATGGAGACAGTGTTGAGGCCCATGGCCAGACTGCTCACGGGGCCAAGGCCAGAGGGGGCCGACACCGTGGAGGACCCCACTGAGGAGGCCTGAGGGGCCCCTAAGGACACCTGTGCTGCAGCAGCCACTGAGGAAGAAGAGGGGACTGATGAAGCAGCCACAGCTGAGACGGAGGGAGGGAAGGAGGAGTGCAGGCTTGAGTCACCGTCTACACTGGGGTGCTGTTGAGATGGGAGGGAAGACAGAAGGAAGGATGTGGTTAGGATAAATGAGATTACACTTCCATTAGAGTGAATGGATAAGTATCTAATGTATCCGCCATCACAGGAAACGACACACACACACACACACACACACACACACACACACACACACACACACACACACACACACACACACACACACACACACACACACACACACACACACACACACACACACACACACACACACACACACACACACACACACACACACACACACACACACACACACACACACACACACACACACACACCTTTCAATGAACTCAATGCAAAGAAAGACAACAAACTAATTGTGCCCTGAAGAAATTCTTCCTTAACCTTTCAAGGACATGGGAAAGGCTCTGGTGCAGATACAGACACACAAACTGCTCACCAGTAAGCTTGAGTTGGATGTACGGACTGAAGGAGCAAGGCTGTTCTGTTGTGATGGGAGAGAGCTGTGGAGGGAAAAACAGGCTATGAACACTTGAGCTATGCAACCAAGCGCCATCACTAAAATAAGACTCTTCATATTACAACGTCCTAATACTCAAGTCACCCCAGAGACAAAACATACTGGATGCAAATTCATTCTCCGGTTGTTTGTGTGTGTAAATTCAGGTGCATCTTACTTGTTGTGCTGCGGTGGGGGCATGGTGCTTGGGGGCAGGTCTTCACTGTGCCCCAAAGCACTAAGGGACGTCTGATTGGATGTAGTCAACAAGGAGGGACCTGAGCCACTGTCCGTCAAAGTGCCCATGTTAGAGACTGACGCCGGTGTGACCAAATCAGAGGTTGGCTTCGCTGATACTGCAGAGCCTGCTGCAGCTGGGGAGAGAAAGAGGAGGTTTCTGGAACAACGTCTAATCCAGAACGGAGAGATCAGAAAACGAAGAACACGTCGGTCTAGTTTACCAATGACAAAAAACATCAGACTCACCGTCCATGGATTGCGTTGTCTGTATCGAACTGAAGCCATTCTGGAAAAACAACAATGCAGGTGAGATCACACGTTTCTATGGAAACGGTCCATTTCTAAGTAGCCGAAGGGGCATGGGGCTCTTGGCAGCAGAATCACCAAGAAGCTTGTTTGATATGCAGCGCATTCTAACAATAGGTCAGGTTAGAAACGACTGGTGCATTATAACGACCAAAAAAACACCTCAACGATAAGGGATGAGAGGAGGGAAATCGTAAGAAGTTGTATGCTCAGTGTAGATATTCTCACAAACACACGGTCCCTCCATGAACATGAATGAGCACTTTTATCCAGGTAAAAGCAACAATCTCTTATTGATCTGACCGACTAAACACACTTCAGCCATGAAAAGGAGATGTAGATGATGGGGAGGAGACAGGTAAAAGGTCGATTTCAAGCCTTGAGACAACTGAAACATGGATTGTACAAAAAGGGGGTTCAACTCGAGGAGGGTGTTCATAATAATTTACACTCAGAATGGACTACCCTATTTATACGCTGTACTACAAGATACACTAAGGGTATTAAGTCACATGATTGGCTAGTTCACGTATTAGGATGTCTGACCTTGACTGATATGATGAATTATGTTATGTAGTTTCCACATCCTTACTTGATTATCTTCATATTCACTCACACACATTCACACCTGGGAGCTGCCGAGTCACAGTCTACACCTGGCCACTGAGAAGTTCCACAGGAGCAGTCAGGGGTTAAGCACGTCATTCGAAGACACATGGGCAGTTATTGAGGGCAAGGACAGTGTTACTCATCCACTTCACCCTGCCCAGATTTCCCCAGCTGATCCAGGGGTTTGAAACTCCACGAGCCCCACGTCTCCAACCTCTGTTCTACCGCCCCCATGCCATATTGAGTGTTTATCAGTTCAAGTAAAGAGGAGGGAGATCGTGCCTCACCTTGGGCTGCATATCCTTCTGAGGGGAGGAGGAGACTGAAGGAGGATAGCGCCGTGTCTGAGATGCTCTCTGATCATACAGGTCCATTTGGCTGGGGTTTGGAAGAGCTGGGGCCGACTCACTGGAGATTGAAGAGCACAGACAGGTTAGAGAGAACGGGGTTATCTTTTCACTGCAACTTATTCTTTAGCTTTTTTTTTGAGGTTGCTCCTCTACCAAACTACTCACATCACATTTGCCCAATTGTGGAGGACACCTTTACAGTGTCTTGTAGTTGAGAGATGTACCAACCTGCTGGAGCTAGTGTAGAGGCTGTTCTGAACTTGGTTGGCCGGTGTGGTGGTGGTGGAGTCATATTCTTGCAGTACTGGTTCTGACCCAAACTGCAGTGCTCCAAATTGAAGATTAAGGCCAGAAATGTCTGCCGAGCCAGGCATCTCCACTGCCATAGCCGGAATCTGGAGGAACATCAAGTAGGCCGTTAGACAATAATGACAGCAAGGGCTGGATTCATTTAACAAGTCCACGTGGGGATGCAAGTTACATCTACACATTATAATGGACTTCTTTGGCCTGGACATCAAGCCAAAGGACCATAGTTATGCACAGGTGTTCACTACAAACCGCACAACAAACATTCCCAAGGCTCATGAATTTCCTTTTCCCCCTGTTCTTCCATGTGCAGCTACAGCAGCTTGTTATGTCTAAGAATAAATGTACATCTTAGCTCAAGACTACAGTTTATGCCACCACACATTCCTTATGCCTGCCTTCCCCCCCAGTGCCTGTGCCATGTTTCCTACGCATTCTCCATTACAAACATCCATATTCTTTCCAGAGTATAACTTTCTTGCTCAGATAGTTAGTCTTAAATAGGATTTATGCTGATAGTGGCTAATTTTATTTTACACAATACCAGTTAAAGTGCTTAAACTAATCCTCAGCTGTTGGAAAATCTCACTCTGCAGTGTGCATGCACTATGCACATGCAGAGCTTACGTTGGCTAATTAGAGGCCTCCTTACCAGGTGTTCACCACTCAGTGTCTAACAGCAGAGTGAGAGAACAGCTGGATAGTGAGAAGAGTGGAGAAGTTACAGTAAGTGGGTGTTACAGTAAATGAGGATGATTTGGTCCAAAAAAAGAATTCAATGCCCGTCGTTTGGCAGGTACAACGCAAAACATGCCACAGTTGTAGCGACAGCACTTCAAACACCACCATAAAGTATTGTATAAAGAATGTGTAAGCCAAGCTCAGATTCAACACCTGATAATGCCTTGTTTAAAAGCATGTAACCATTTTGACATGTGCTATATTAATAACTATTAAAAGGTTATTTTGTGATTTTATTTTATTGTACAGGTCATGAGATAGCTGTGTTTTTAGTAGTCGTAGAGTGCTTCAGCCAGTTATAGAAAACAAACTCAATAGCCTCAATAGGTTTTAGTTACTATGAGACCGGCATGCTCACTCAATGATCCTTTTATGGTAGATCACCAATTCTGTGCTTTTACAATTGCAACACAGAAATACGGTTAATGTTTATGGTATTACAATTCAATATTAAATGAAGTCATCACAATTCCTCCCATCGCCTGCAGCCCTACAACAAATGCAAAATGTGAAATGACACTGGGTCAACTACATGTGTGTAATGGGACTGATCAACAATATTTTTTTTCCATACTGCTACAGATTTTGTGCAAGTCCAAATATTTGCTCCTTGCTCCGAGGAAATGGGAACCAGTATTTTAATAATCACCAAAATGCAGTTAAGGTTACCTTGGTGGTAATGGAGGTCCTCTTCTTCTGCTGTTTGAGTTTATGCTGCTGCAGTGGCAGTGGACTGGAGCCCTGGGCATCTGAGGAACCTGGAGAAACCTGCTGACCCAGAGAAGGGACCGTCACCATTTTGGGGAGAGAGGAGGCAGGCGGAGGCACCACGTGGGGTGTTGTCTGTTGGGGCAAGGAGGAAGGAGGCAGGCCTTTGTCCTGCAGGAACACATCCAGCATGGATGAGGTTGAAGTGGTGGCCTGGTAGGGCTGGCGCTTGGTGAAGGGTGTGTGCACTGTAGACTCTGGCTGAGTCTTCATATCTGGACAATGGAGGGAAAAAAGAGGAAGAAATTAGAAAAGAAACTTAAACTAGTTCTTTCATCCAATTAAAAAGGTACACAATCTCTTACACTTAATGTGTAATCAAACTAAATCATCTTCATGTGAACCCTCATCTGAAGTTAGAATCACCAATTTGACCATCTAAATTTTCACACAGTGAATGAAGACTTTGACTTGTCGATGGAAAGTATATTTTTGGATCATCATGACACAATACAAGTATGTTGCTCTCCTACATTACCAACATAAATTTCATTACCATTGTAAACCAATCATTTATGGCCTCAAAATACACGTTCAACGCATCTGTTGCTGTCACATATTGTCAAGGCCTGGTATCAAAAGATCAGTAAATACATTTCAGAGCAGAAAAAAAAAAATCTGCAATAAATTACTATGAGGGGATAAAAAAACCAAACAAAACAATAGAGGGGCTGAAGCCTTTCAACATGTGGAAGCAAAGTGCAATCACTGACTGGGACCTTAACTAGGTAGCCAACTACAGCTCCACTAAATTCTCATGTTTCGCAGAGCAGCCACAGCAGGGTCTCGTCTCATCTCACCATATTGCCCAAGTGCGGTGGCACTAGTGTCCCAGGAAGAAGGTGTTGTGTTGGGAGGTCCTGTCTGGGAATGCTGAGCAGCAAGCTGGGCCAATGCCTGGGCCGTTTTATACTGCTCCAGGAACTGGGAACCAGTGGTGGTCCCTGTGCTACCACCTTTAGGGTCCCCCACATCCCCGAAACCCTTGCTCAGGATGCTGACCTACGATGACAGAACATAATACATAGGATAACATACTGTTATTAAAACATTTTGATTAGAACGTGTTTCATATTATTGTTAATGTCAAAGCCGGGCTGCATGAACCCAGTTCCCTAAAGCGGTGTGATGTCAGAAGCCCTTGTATTCAAGTTGCTTAGTGGGTCTCACCATGCTGTGCTGGGTGTAAGGAGTGCTGGAGGACGTTTGGGACAGTGGCACCCCTTGCTTGGAGTTGCTGAAGACCAGTGACTGGGATAGGGAGGGGGGCTGGGTGGCCTCCATGGGGGGGTTCTCCGTCTCTGAGGAGGAGGATGGAGGAGTCTTCCCCAGGAGCACCGCAAGATCAATCCTACAGCAAGGCAGGAATATTTAGAAGCGCAGGAAGACATTTAGGAACATGATCAGTGACAGTTGAAGCTGTGATCCATACTTTGAGTGTCCTTTTTTAATTTTCTAGGTGGCATGAATTCAGTCACACACAGCTCAATTTGCATATAACAATTATTCAGGGAGCAATATCACTGACAAATCTATATTCAATTAAATGAAACTTTAATGTCATTCTCCCTCAAACAAGTGCAAACCCTTGTACGACATCAAATGTTTTCTTGGGGCCATGGTGCATTCCAAACAAGTAAAATCACTCATATGTTTTGGACTGCCAATGCTTTCACTCTTGTTTTGGTTTCCATGAATCATCAAATCACATGGGCTGCAACGTGTACTGTAAATCACCTTTTACAGATCTGACGCAACAGGTATAGACAGGCATACAATCCATATGAGGATATGGATTGTTTTATGCAGGTAAGTGTCAAAAGCCAATATTCTTGCACGCATGAATTGCACAAGTTCAATGACTATAAAAGGTTAGCTGTATAAATGCTACTAATGAGGAATTAATGCTTTAATCAATCAATGCATAAGTTGTTTGTTCAGGGGGAAATGGTTCCTACTTCGAGTTCCCTCTTGAAAATGTTCGTCATTGTTGCCATGACCACTTTTGACATGTAAGTGAGGCAATTCAGCTGTATAAGCACCAGTCGGGTCCTGAACTACGGTTCTCAGTAATTGAACGTGTGTGTGATTGCAAAAGTCTCCACTTGTAAAGTCACTCAAGTTGAACAAAGGGAACATTGTTATTTTTATTTCAACTAATGACTTTGCTGGGGAGCCTGTGCCAGTCTTATTAGTGTATCAGACCCACCTCTGTCCTTTAGTGATGGTAACACTCTCTTGAGGCAGAGGCACAGAGGCCACACTGGAAGCTGTGAATATCTTTGTCTCTGACAGCTACAAAGGAAGAAGAGATCGTTATAGTGGGAAGTAAAAAACGATCACCGCAAACAAATCTTCATTTAAAAAACAATCCAGTCTGCATCAGAGTCTTGACTTTGAAGTGCTCAATTAAATGTTTAGTTTTGAAGCTCCAACAATCTGAGAGATACTCACGTCCTCATTCCAGTCCTCAGTGCCCCACTCCTCTGTAGCAGTCCTCCAGGCACCTGAGCATGAAAGAGATGAAGTTCAATACTATCGAAATGGGCAAACAGAGCTTCAAACAGAATAAGGGATGTGTATAAACAAGAGAGACAGGCTTACCAGGAGCGGAGTCAAACTTCGGCTGGTAATTTGTTCCCTCTCCTGCAGAGTATTCCAGCCCTGGATATAACGATAAGGATATCAGAGATGGGTGTAATGGAACAAGATGGTTACCTTCTAGTCACCTGGGCACACCAACAATGGCCCAAAGAATTAGTAGGAATACAATATGTCTGGGAGTCGCGAAGGTGCAAACAGTGTGCCAATCGATAAAGAAAGCTTCTACACCTAACATTAAAAAGCGAGTCTCGCTTAGCATGCAAGTCAACCTTCTTTTCATCTTTACTGAAGGAGCTTTATTGGGGAAGTTTATTGGAGGGTAACATTTGTCAATAAATTAGCTTACTAGCGCCTTCCTCCGGCTCCATGCTTCCTGTGTTGTTCCAGGTGCTGCCGCCTCCATAATTTTCCTCTGTCTGCGCTGGCTCAGCATAGTCAGCAGGGTTGAATGTTCTAGAAAAGCCGGCGATACAAGAGTTGACTTCATAACTATCAATGGACTAGAGCACCAAACAGACATCAATGCTACCGCCTGCATCAGCCAGAGCACAGTGCACACACAGATCTGATTTTGCAACTTCCCCACTAGTGGTCCAAGTTAGGAGAGGGTAACAGATTCCTAATCTGTTCTTACGGGTATCGAACCATCTGGTTTGATGGTTGGTTTTATCCAAGTGCATGAGTACAGTATGACTAAATCCCCAACCCTGGCATTGTTATGATCAGTGGCTTTTCATTGAACTACAGAGCCACTATAGGAGGAAGTGAGGTTGTAGGCAGGAAGACAGGTAGAGGAAGTGATAGGAGATTGAGGTGATGTGGTCACCGTCAGTGAGGGTGTGTGCAATGGAAGACTTGTAAAACCAGGAAAAGGAAAGCACTCTGTTTTAACGTTCTTATGTACTCGGCATAAATTTGAGAAAATTACAGCTGAAACAACCATCAACTCTTCTTGCTTTCAGGCTACCATCAAGAGAGTACCAGCAGACTAGGAAAGTACAACACTTCCCTTCAGCAGCTTTCATTATCGAGTTTAGAATATGGCTTATTCCTTATGTGCATAAAAAGCATTTGGGGCTTGTGTGAACAGATTTAAATCATATCCTGTTACTAGATTGATCATTGCCATTTTCTAGCATGTCATGTGATAGAGTCTTTCATTATATCCTGTTTCATGGTACTTTAATCCCCCGCAGAAAGCAAGACTGGCACACTGACACACCAGTGGCGGTGCACTCACCTCTCATCTCCTGAAAAATCATATCTGGGCCCCTTATCAATCTGGCTTTAGAGGAAAAATAATAGCAACGATTACAAGCAGCACAACAAAGGGAAAGTAGAAGACAAAGCATGTGCTTTTCAGACAACTACTGGTGAAACTAATGAATTTAAGGAAATCACATGCATAGTCACTCTACAGTACGGTTCACGTCCAAAACACACAACATCAGTGAACATTGCACGGTGAGACCAGTGCCATTTCTCTACAAGCGTGTTAGATAGTTGGAAACAGAGGGCAATAGGACTATCATATGCTAGTAAAACCCAACTACTTTCCTTTATCATACAGCAACTGATTGAGAGGAGACAAACACTCATGCAGATTCTAAACTCTAAAAGCCACACAATCCAGAGCAGCAGCATAAGCAAAAAACAAATCCCTGAGATTTCCTGACAGGTAGCCCAACCCCCTCTGTTCTTCCCATGGAGTGAAATAATTCCACTTTCCAATGCAGCTACACTTACTTCAAGGCACCAATTAGTTGCCATATTCATTTTAAAAAACCTTTTCAGTGGCCTTGTATAATATAAGTCATCTTGCATAGGCCTACATGGACTACAGGAACTGAGGCTCTCATTCTATACCTATACCGTAATTGTGCCACTGAAATAGGTTAAAACAGCCTTTTATAAGATGGCAGACCCTTCAAGTTGTTGGTGAGTTTCATGAAGAATCTTGAAAGGCAGACCACATCATTAATATCAAGAAAATACCTGGAAACAAGTGGAATTATTTCACCCTCACTGGCAGATTTTCCCCACCATTTTAAAACTGTCAACACTAGCGTAAATGTTTCTTTGCAGTGCTGCTTTCTATTTAACGTTAATTAAATTGTATTCAAATTAACTCATTAGTTATGGGTTGTTTCTCCTGTTTTCCACAAGCCCATTGTGTAGCCAGGCATAGATTAAAAAAAAAAGGCATAGATTAAAAAAAAAAGTGTGGCGACAGGTCTGTGTGATGTGTGACTTCAAGGCTCCCAACATTACTATGTTTTTAGTGTGGGAAATTCCCCCAATCTCATCAACAAAGTAACTGTTTAGAAAGGAGACAGTCAGTGGTTCTCAATCCTGGTCCTGGAGTACCACCCAGGTACTGGTGGTTTTCATTCTAGCGATCTAATCAGGGACTGGTTTACACCTGGCACACCAGGTGACTGCAATTAAATACCTACTAGCATAGAAAACCAGCAGGGCGGTGGTACTCCAAGACCAGGTTTGAGAACCACTGGAGACTAATCAGCTATCTGGCCAGCAGCCGGTGCTTGAGGAAAGCAGCATTCCTTTGTATTCTTGGTTGATATCATGTATCATTATTCCTGAGCATGATAATAATTAAGTGAATACACA
Organism: Hoplostethus mediterraneus; assembly: GCA_034670385.1. Taxonomy (NCBI): domain Eukaryota; kingdom Metazoa; phylum Chordata; class Actinopteri; order Trachichthyiformes; family Trachichthyidae; genus Hoplostethus; species Hoplostethus mediterraneus. The sequence goes on from JAXDDW010000009.1 coordinate 607,350, forward strand.
ACACTTCCTGATAAATAATCTCTTTGATCAATTTACTGCTTGGCATGAGAAGCATGGTAGCCGTTTCAATTGTGCAGTATTCATTTTTGTTTGCTTAGATGCATGCTAACGTTTTAAGACCACCAAGTATGTTAAGTGGATGGTACAAGCTAGCATAGCATCATCTCAAAAGCATTACAGTAAGCCACTAATTACTGGACACAAGAGAGGACGACCTGCTGCCAATCGTCTTATCACACAACACTAAATTGATCCAAGAGATTATTTGCCCAAAAGGCTGTGTATTCCTTTAAATACTTTTCTGCAGCGAGGCTACGTGGGGCTCACTAGAAACAAGGCCAGCTCGAAATGTTTACGATGCAAGATGGAAGCCGCTATGTTTAATTGGCACGAAAGCCGAGCTGATAAATTGTCTCTGCTTGCAACCATTGGTTAAGGCAATAACAGATATATTGTTTGGCGTTGGGGAGGGATTAGGTGACATGAAAACTTATTGGCTAGCACTGCATGCTATTGTAAGGGGGGGGGGGGGGGGGTTGAGTCCCAGGTCACCCAAACAAGCTGCTTAGTTTGGAACCAGCATGAAACAAAGAATACTACATTATTCCCTGTGATATGCAATAGGATATTTCCTGAAGTATTGGTACACACAATAAGAATAAGCTTACAATTGCGATCACAAAGTCTTGACACTCTACAAAGATCCCTTATCGTGTGCACCACCGCTTCAGCAAATATCCTATTGCATATTACAAGGAAGCTCCCTTCGTTTCATTTTGGCTACTTTCTGAGCCTCCTTTTATTTATTTATTACACCGTTAGCTTGGATCTACATAATCTCCACTTTCTGTTTTAGTCAAGATGAAAATGACAATCAGGCTTGTCTTGGGGGGAAGCCACTCAACCTGTGGCCTCACTAGAGGAAGTCACACAAGGTCACACCTTCTCCTTCAGCAAAACCCCACAAGAAGTTTTAAGATCCATTATCACAGCAAAGCAGCACATCACACCTCATCGCTCCTTACGTATCATCAAAAAGGGAAGGAATTTCTTAGCATGACATGACTTAAGGCCTGCTGTGAAGTTGTCCTTTTAAAATTGTGAACTCAATTAAGAATGTCATCACAGCTGAAGGCACACCCACTTCCTCCGTCATGACACATACTCGAAAAGGGCTGATACCATCACATAAATAAACATGTTACTCACTGCACACACACACACACACACACACACACACAAACTGATGCCCAATATAGGCAAAACACAAACTGAATAAAACCATATGCCAGGGCCAGAGAGCAGAAATGGTGCACGTTAACCAATTGGGTTGTTGGGTCACCCCGTTGAGTGGATCTTTCCAAATTTCACTTTAAATTAATTGTTCAGACTTCATGCATTCTCTTAAGAGTTGTGTTACATAAATACTGGATTCGGCCCACACTGTTCGATTCCATTGGCTGACGTATGTCCTGCCTCCTTTGGATTAAGGCTAAACAATAGGCTGGGGTCCTGCTCTCTGGTGACCATGGCAACAGGTAAAAGAGGAACAAAAGGCCCTCGGGTTTTAAGCAACACAGGTGTTCCCTTACCCCATGCCCTGTGCTGAAAACCTGCCTCCCCGCCGTCCAGATACTCCTGGGGAGACGAGAACTCATTTTAGATTCTTAGTGGGACAAGAATTGTATAAACACATTCTGATTAGATGCGTTTCTTATACAAAATGCCCACTAATGGGGATGTCACTTACCAATGGTGCCCCTCCCTCTGCCTCTTCCCCTTCGGCCTCGCTCTGTGCCTCTTCCGGCTATTCCAGCCTTGCCACCATCCAAGCCATTCTCCTGACCACGGACTTCGGAGATGGAGAGAGAGGAGGGAGTCAGACATGAGCACTATCAGGCAACTGTATGCAGAGGCCAGAAGAATGGTTTGAAAACAATCAACGTGTTGCAGTTAAACGCAAAACTGTATTAAAAAATATAGGATACTAATATTATGTGAGAGCCCAGTGTATCGCCTCTTTCAAAATGAAGGTGAATGAGGGATCTCACTGGCTTTCATTTTCCTGTGGCACACACTGTCCCACCTTCAAGACCACAGTTGGGGCTAAGAAGGGTCTACTGGTGTGCTGCCTGACATGTTCTGTGACACTAGACTAGAAGAAAACATTAGCGGTGGCATAATGAACAATATCAAATTCGTCAGAACGACAGCCTCTACTTGTTTGGGAAGAGGGTGGAGCTGGAACAGAAAATGTGATGTGATGATAACAGAAAGCCACAACTGATTCCAGGCAAAAATGCAGCCACTGTGGAATTAAAATAGAACAGTCTAAAACAGTGCATCCTGTGCACGTCGATTCTTGATGCTTTATGAGCCAAAACAAAAACCAATGAATAAAGAGAGCCACTTGCTGAAAGCTGCTGGCCAAAGGGAAGACATGGGCCTATTAAAAACAAGAAGCCCTTACACTCTCGTCCCCTGCTGGCCCCACGGCCCCTGCGTGGAGCCCCACCTCGACGACGTGCCACATCCCTCTCTCCTCCTTTCTCCCTGTTCTCCTTTCCGTCCTCTCCAGTCTCTGCCTGGCCAGTCTCCTTCTGGCCCGACACCCCTTTCTTCTTCCCCACCATCTCCCAAGAGTCCTGAGGAAGAAGTAAGACAGTCGGAGTGTTTCTTCTATACAAGGCCAAGCTCTACTTGGCCAAATGAGTTTTTCCTTGACCACACAAAAAAAAAAAAAAGACAAAAGATAAGACAAATAAAGGCAGTGTGGGGGGATTTAAGAAGGGCCAGCTACGATATCTATGCCTACAGCTCTATGCTCTTTGTATGCAGCCTTCTGTAAGCTCACCAAAATGGCAAAGTTTAACTTATTTCCAGCATTTCTTCTCATCAAGATGTCTTCCAAATGTTACAAGGCTGTCTGTGTGAGTCGTGAGAAGTCGTTGACTTATTCCCGTCTGTATTGATTAAACGGTTTCTAAGTATAGGCTAGGTGCAAAAGACTAAACTATTACACTAAGTGCATTCATCATTTCGCTTCCAAAAAGGCAGCTACAATTCCAACAAGGCAATTACAGTCTTTTTTCCACTGTATTTACATGTAGTTTAAATATAGAGTATGATTTCTTTGCAGGACCAAAATAAATGTTGGAAAAAAGTGAAAAAAACAACAACAATAATACTGTTAATTATAAAAAGACAGTTGTAAAAATAAATTGCGGCATAATACTCATAAAACCATGATTTTTCTTCAGACTATAATTGTACCATCAAAATCTCATACTGTTGCATCCCTGGTGACATGGCCAGTTGATTGGTCAGTCAGTTGATTGGGCCACTGACCGAGCACAGCACATCGAGCTGGCTTTTCGAAAAACCACCACACTCAATGAACACGAAAACAGCCAGGAGCACAGAGGCGGTATCTTGGCAAAATAACTACCTGACAAACCCCTTATCAGGTCTGATTAATGTATCGGCAAGACGGATGAATGGAGGCTTACCAACCTCATGAATTTGGTTTGTTGTTTTCCATGTTACTGGGTATATTTACAGAACAGCTTCTGCATTTAGTTATGAGGGCTCATCTATCAATACGATAAGTGCAACAAGGGCCAATTTATACTTTGGAATTGTACAGATTTGTTAAAAAAAATTATGTCAAATGTAAAAAGGGGGTTATTTTTGCATTTTGTATTTTTGACCGGTGAAAACAAAGAGCATGCAGAATGGGTGTCAAAAGTTGGTAACCCCGAACCCTGACAGTGTTCATGCAATGCTCCATCAATCAGTCTTTACAGGAGCAAAACTCCTACAGTGCTCATTGTTAGTCTCGTCATAGTTATCCAACCCAGTCTAACACCGTTTACTCCAGGATTTGGCCCTTGCACCACTAAGCCCTCACACAAAGCCCATACTCACAGTATCTGGGCTTCCCTCCAGCAGCACATTGATGGCTCTGTTGACATCCCCATTGCAGTCGTGCAACGCGATCATAGACTCATCCTGGTCCTTGCCTGTGATGTCAATCAGCTGGAAAAGAAAGAGTGGGCTGATAAGCGACTGGCCCTGTGAACCCTGGCTGACAGACTTTGGGGTCTGATTATGGTTATTATGCACAAGCAGTGTTAAAACTTAATCTTAATGTTCTTCATGACAAAATCAGTGACATACATTTTCTATGCAATATCAAAAGGTAAATCTAATTTATATCAATGTCCAGTTAATATACAAAATAATGTATGGTATGATTACACCCCCCCCCCCCTTCAAGGAAGGTCAGGGTCAGCTACAGAGCAGTGCCTCTGCAGCTAGTAGGGAATCAGGTGTCTTGCTCAAAGACACTCCAAGAGGGCAGATGCTTGCTAAGACAGGGCCTTGAACCCAGGTCGTCCGGTTGAAGTATAGTCTCTCTAAACTACCTGCCATCCCTAAAGGATATTTTTAAATCATTCTTTCAAATTATTGCATACTGTAATCTAGGACAAAATCAACAAATGCATTAAGGTCCTAGTGACCTGTTTACAGAAATAAAAAAACATGACCTGTCTTTTTTAGCTCTAGCCTTGGAGAGTATTTTTCAACTACATAGAAGGCAGGCTGAGCCCACTAATTCCAAGGTGAACAGACCAGAAGGAGATTTGAAGACAGATTCTGCATGTTTACATGACTTTTTTTTTTTTCTCCTTTTGGCAATTAAGTCAGATGGAAAATGCCTAGTTTTTCCCAGTGTAAATAGGAACTTTTAGGCTTGGGTGTGCACAGACAATTAAGTGCATCTGAGAAAAAGTAGACTTAACAAAAAACAAAGAAGGCATTGCCACTGGCTTTGTTTGCTTCTGAGCACTCACCTGAAGCAAATGCTCCCCCAATGGTGGCAATATGCAGTCAGAAGGATTGAGATGCCACAATTTGAGGACGCCACATAATTATAATACTAGTTCAATAGCTAAAAGACAAAGTACTCATGCTTTACCAGTTTCTCGATCCAGACACTACATAGGGAAGCTGTGTGTTGGTAATTGAAACCGTTAGGATTCTCACCTGTTTGACCTTCTCTTCAAAGTCAGCATCGTTGTGGTCTGAAATCATCTGCGCGAGTCGGATCTGCTCTGCGGTGGCCTTATAAGAGACAAGTTGAACATCCAACATCGAGTTAAAAACAAAGAAGCAGTAATCATGTTTTCTTGTGGAAATAGCAATGACAGGCTTGCTTTTAGCCATTTATAGATCTGTAGTTACAACTGATGCCAACAGCAATATCAACTCACGTAATTCAACAACTACAATTTGTTAAGCGTGTGACCGTAGCCTACTTTAAGAAACATGCATTGTAATAGTGAGCCCTAATAAAAATCAGTGCAAATCACTGAGTCTCCTCAAGGATTGGCACCTCTGTGCATCTACCCCTGTGACAGGTGGTTAAAGTTAGGGTACCTGAGGCCTCTGCTTGTGCTGTGTCTGGCTCTGTGTCTGGCCCTGTGTCTGCTCCCAGCTGCCCCGAGCTCGGTTTCCACCCATGGACGTCATCATTTACAGTATATACAAATAACAGTATTTACAAAGGAATAACACCTGAGGAGAAAATGATTGATAGAGGTTACAGATGACGATGACTTACATTACGTCAAATGCATGCCTGATACACTTGATATGCCAGATCCCCTCATACATGCAGTTTATGGCCTAGGGTGAAAAAAAAAAACTGCCATCAAAAAGACATCAGCAGCATCACAGCCAAAAATTAACTGTAAACAATGGCAAATTGTGTTTTATTGCACGTTTTCCAACGTGTTGCTAAAAGCCAAAGCTAAACGCGGGGTCTCACCCGGGAAGTGAGTAACGTTAGAGTGGGACGGTAGGATTGGGTGCTACAAGCCAGATTTACTGATTGATAATTTAGCTACCTTTAGGCTTTCACAGCATGAGGGAATCGTTTGTACATCAAATCGGCTTCATCGCCATAAAATATGTTGTCAAACGACACTGCATGATCGTCAAGGCAGTGAAAGACAAATTTGCATTTAATCAGATAACTTAAAATGACGGAGGCAGGACATAAACATAGCGTATGCTTAGTAAGACGGACAGCTAGTTATCTGCTTGATAACAAAAATGGTAACCTAGCTAACATTGGCGCATGGTTAATCTTGCAAACGTTACGTAAAGCCCCATTAAGACTGGCCCAATATCAACCAGCCAAGGCCCGTCGAACATAACCAAGACCAGTAGCCAGCCACATGGCCATAATGCTAGCTAACTAGCTAACACTTGAGGGTAAAACGTCCAGCCTTTAAGTCTCGGTGGGCTTCCGCTTCTCACAGCCTCGCCTCATGGCGACAGCGAGGCTAAGTTAACTAACGTTACCACTAGCTAATCAGCTAGGTGCCGACAGCTGGCTAACGCGTTGTATGTGGGTAACGAGGATAGCTCATTTCAGTTAACCCACCAGTCTAGTTAATTAGCTAACCAGCTACTACCAACCAACACGGTTAATACTGCTTTCATGTTAGGCGAGACAGACTAAAAACGCCCATACCAGTCGGATGCCGCTGTTAGCTAACGAGTGTTAGCTGTGCTAACATAATGTACTAACGTCGTTTCCCGTAGCTAGGTAACGTTAGCTGCGTTAGCCGAGTAGCAGCTTTGCAAACTGCACCACCACTCTGCAACATCCGCCACCACTGTGACCCCGATTAAATCAGATGGCTGGGCTCTCGAAATACAAGACAGCGAGGCTCAAGGCAGGCCTGTAGGCCCCTAAAATGAAAATAAATAACAGGCGATACTGACCAGAAACCCGGTTCAATGTTAGATATTCTGCAATACAACCGACCAAGTGGTCTCGTTGTCGACCTCCTAGTCGGATTTAGGACTGGATATAGTCCCTGAACCTCAAGTTGATACAACTATGTTGAGAAAATATAACGAACCGACTCGCTCACACAATAAGCGAGAGACTCTGACTTTACCTGTTTCTTTTCCACTCTGACACCACGGATAGCTGCGTCACGTGGTTGACAGAGCGCTTCAAGGAAACTGGACCCACAACATGTGATCACACACTTATAGCTGTAATATGAACGTTTTCAATGGTACAGATGCACGACACATATAATAGACTTTTGGCAAACAGAAGCGTATGACACAAGAGTGCTTCCCCTCTGGTAAAAAAAACAAAAACAACAACAACAACAACAATATATTTACAGCCGTGCAGTCAAAGCCATGCGCTTGATTTTTTGATAAATATTTATTTGACACATCGATTCAAGTATGCACTTAAATTGAAGCACACTGGACCAGAGACATGAATTCTTTATGCACTTGACAAAATAGTGCTTGACTGCGTACAATAAAGAGCGCAGCTTGGCCAATTATGCTGGTCATACGGTGCATTTCTGCTGCGTTGTGCTTAAACACAAATAAAGCTATGTGTTATAACAGTATTGAGTAGTTTACCCAGCTACATTCTGCGCCTTCTAAAGATGTCCAGTTTGTTTTTACTAGGCCCTCTTACACAGTTATTACGGTAATTTGGAGTGTCGCAAAACGGGCAGCGCTGTCATCCTTACTTCTGCTACAACTAGCTGGTTTAACTGCGCATTTCATCTTGTTATTGAAAATGAAGAAGTGTCTAATCAGTGCAGAATTTCTTCTAGCAATGTCATCGCGAGGCTACAAAATAATTTACAACTTTTAGCAGCAAAATAGCCAATAGGTTAGCGCCGCAGTCATCCTTCCTCTTAAAATTAGTCAGTTGACGCTAGCTATTGACACTGGTAGCTAACCTAGTCTACATCAGCTAACGTTACTAGTAGGGGACAAACCCAAGCATAAACCAAAGCACTTAATAGAGAGACAATGGCTGAGTCATCTGGGGTTAATGTTGTTCTGGTCATGGCATATGGGAGCTTGGTAAGTATATATCTTTGTAGTTAGATGTTAATAATCTGTTTGAATTTAAAATGCTTTTTTCCAGAGGGAAGTTTAAATTGATGCCCCTGTCCGTCACGTTTTGTGTGCAGGTGTTTGTGTTGCTGTTCATCTTCGTCAAGAGGCAGATTATGCGTTTCGCGATGAGGTCCCGCCGAGGACCGCACGCTCCAATTGGGCATAATGCACCCAAGGTGATGCATTGTCACAACTTTTTCAGTCTCCATCTCCATCAACAGTCTCCATCTCCCGTGTAATTACATGAATTAAACGTGGTCGCAGAAAGCGCGAGAGTTCATAGATCTGTGTTGTTGATGGTCTGCAGGGTTTGAAGGAGGAGATTGACTCACGGCTGTCCAAGGTTCAGGACATCCGTTTTGAACCTCGTCTCCTATCAGAAGAAGACGACAGGTTAAAACATGGATCACAGATTAGTGAGTCACTATGTAAGATCCTTCTGTGGTCATCTGAATCTCTCTGAGGTGAACATTGTCTGATATTCTGTAATATGACGTATTGTGCGTTTGTAATCCATAGGTTGCTATAACTACCTGTACAGAATGAAGGCCCTGGATGCCATTCGTGACTCAGGTGAGATATATCTCCCGGACTCTGCAGTTGTGTATATTATTCTTTTCGTCATTACAGCAGCACGTAATGAAAACCATTACTCCAGGGTGCCTGCAGGTCTTATATCCTATTCTTTGTTTTTGTAATGATCCAATGAACCTCTTGGGGATCATTAAAGTTTCATCTAATCTAATCTTCACTTTTTCTCCCTGCCTGTTTTAACCCCAGGGATTCCTCTGCAGGAGATAAGCCGGAGTGCCAGTGCCTTTACTGGACGCAACTTCAGGAACTGGCTGTTGGAGCTGCGGAACTCCCACTCTCTGATCAAGAGCAGCCGCAGTGCACTCATCGACAGCCTGCTGGAGGGCTACGACAGCGCTCGCCATGGGACTGGGGTGGGTAAAAGTGTGTGTGTGTGTGTGTGTGTGTGTGTGTGTGTGACCGTGACGGCTTATGAAAAGAAAAGATTATGATTGGAAATAAAAGCTCTCATTGGTTGTGTTCATTTGTTGATGACTTGAGTTTCATGGTTTGTTTCAGGTATTTGGGGAAGCTGAGTTTCTTGAGTACCAGCAGGCTCTTAATGAACTCGCTGATGTGTAAGTGCTTTTATACTATGATCTGCACTTGAACGTCACACCAGCCAAATGCTGGTCAGTTTTAGTTGTGGATGGTCAAACCCCCCCCCTTTGTTTACAAGTACTAAAAAACAAAAATTGTGCAGGAAAGGTCATATCCAGTTTTTCACAAGATTTGTTTTGGTTTTATTTTTGACCTAATGAGCTTGTTCTGAAGATGAACGTTCAACAGCCCATCATTTAAAATAAGAATTTATTCTTGTTGGACATTTCTATATTTCTGTAGAGGTTTATGATGTTTGCTGCTTCTATTTTTATTGCAATTACCACAACTATTATTCCTAATAGAACTACTAATAATTTAGTGCCTTCTAGGGCCTCCATAGTAATCGCTCTCGTCTCCTCTCCTCTCAGGGTGAAGGCCTACTCCAGCACCATCAGCCTGGACCAGCACCACCAGTCTGCAGCCAAGGACCTGACAGGTTCTCCTGTCCGCAGCACCCCCTCCACCATCCAGGTCACCTACCTGCCCTCCACCGGCCAGCGCAGCAAGAGGCCCAAACACTTTCTGGAGCTCAAGAGCTTCAAGGACAACTATAACACACTGGAGAGCACCCTGTGAGAGACTGCCATAAGGACTGACTGTCACAAACCACAAGGACATTCTGCCCTGGACACTGTCAAATGCGGCGAGGAGACAGCAAACATGAGCTGAGACAATGGCAGAAAATGTTGTGTACATGTGAACAAGGGTTGCACAATCAGTTGGGAAACAAAGAATTGAAAGAGGATGCAACTTTCTTTTTAAAAGGGGTTCCAGAGAGCCTCTTTAAACAAGGTGTTCTTCTGTTGTGCAGAATGTGTAGCAAAAGTCATGTTCAATTTTAGAGGAATTCATATTGCAGTCACTTTTGTTTTTTCTCTCAGTACTATGCAGGCCTAAAGTGCACATGGTTTACACCACAGCTTTTATTCTCATCTTGGACCTGATGAGTTGTTCTGAAGACAAAGATGTGATTGTAGCTCCTCCTGGCCAGTCTGTTTTTTTATTAGTCATTGCTGTTTATTCTAAAGCTAACCAATTAGATAGCAGTTAGCCTAGTCTGGTTCAGTTTTCTTACTCAACTCAAATGTGAAAATGTAAATATACCTTTTAATCCATCCATTCAATTTTAAGATATTATTTATATGGAATATACTAACTTATTTCATTGATTTCAAGAGATGTGTCTGTGTGTGAAGTTATTTGAGAACCTTATACTTCGTTATCAGTGTGTTTTAATACCTCCACTAGGTGGCAGTAGTTGGTTAAGGAGCAAAGTCACGTCGGAGAACACTTGAGAAGAGTGGACATTCAGGTAATGGAACAAATGAGGACAACAAGCCAGTTTGTTTAACACGTTTAAATAAAATTCATTTGGACAAAGACAACAACAAAAACAACAGACTGCACTTCAGTTGCCCACTACAGATCCATCAACGGTTCACAGTAGATAGTTACTCATGAAACTGAAAGTGTTCAACATGGTTTGTTATCATTATTAGATGTGCAACCTTTTAACAAAAAGGATTCTTGGTACTTGTGTTTAGGCAGCACTTGGCTGGTTAAATAAGAATCTAAACTATAAACCAACTAATAAAGCATCAACTAGCCGCCGTCATACATCTATAACTTCTATTTTCCAGCAGAACTAAAATAGGAGGTCAAAATTCCAATATACAACATGGCATCACCACTCTTAACTCTCATGTATCAACCTAATTTAATGTCTGAAATATCTTTAGGTTAAACATAAAACATGTTTACAGCGTTGACATAGCCAACTGCATGCATGCCATTGGCAATGAGGCGCAACAGGCTGAGGAATTTGACCTTTGAACCCCCGATGCTCAGGATTCTGGTTGAGTAGGCTGTGGGCCAAAGTAAGTGCTGAACTACTCGACGCGCTGTGTGTATAAGGCTGAGACATTTACAATGATAACAGAGCAGTGTTGAATATCTTGCCTGTTCATCACAAAAGGAACACAGAAAATGCACTATTTTGACTGGAGCCACTGACATTTCTATCTCCTAACCTACTTTGTGTCCCTTTAAAAGGATTTATTTCTGATTCTGCATAGGAAGGGAGTGGAAAAGGCAAAAACGTGCAATACAGGAAACCTTTCTGAACTCCTGCTACTACATGCTGCCCGAAGAAGACTTGCTGTATGTATGGTGTGGATTTGCTTCTATGTATATCATGAAAGTACAGTAAAATTCTTGGCAGTGTTCTGCTCGTTTCCTTGTTTCTACTGGTACCCAGTTAGAATTTGCTCCAACGTTTCCTTGTTGAGAGGGAGATAAAGGGATGCAGAAGCAGCCTCAGAAGCAGCTAGAGGCACTAACAGGCTTTTCAAATCACAACAAACCTTAGGAGATTAAATATATATTTACACAGTATTTTACTTGTATCACAGAAAGGTTTGAACAGATTTGGTCTTTGGTGTATTCTCACTTGTCCCTCCTTCTGCTCTCTGTTCAGGACTTGATCTCAATGACTTTGATGAAAGGAAGGGTCTTGTTGGTGTGTGTTGATGGTGTGAGTGGTTTGCTGTGGGGAGGAAAATGAAAATAGAAAAATTGAGGTCATGAGGTTTACTTGAGTATGTGGTTCTAGCATGACACGAATACAAGTCTGAGATGAGAATAATATCTTACAGGCATTTGAATAGAAATGTGAGGAGAAAATAGAAATCAAGATGTGTACCGTCACCTGTAAATGACCTGAGGCTTGTTCTCAGTGGACGTCAATGGCGGAGGGTTCTGCCCTCCCAGGAAGTACTCCATGTGGTCATGCATTTCTCTGTTCTGCACACAGGAAGAGGTTACAGTGTTAGAATGTGTGTCCTTTACTGGGACACTGCAGTGGTACGTTATGAAACAGGGTTTGGTTTAAATTTCTCAAAAAGGAAAAAAAATGAAATGTTTTCAACTTGATATTTTTTGAAAATAGATTAAAAAATAAATAAAAAAAAGCTCCAGTCCAAGTCCAGTGGGAGATACAGACACACCCCCCCCCCCCCCCACACACACACACACACTAAACTGCAGTGATGTGAAACTCTGACCTCAGCCTCCAGGAAAGACACCCTCTCCTCTAGATCCCTGATGACTCGATCCCTCTCTTGGAGGACAGTCCGGGAGTTTTGCAGCTGTATTCAGACAAAACACACACACACACACACACACACACACACACACACACACACACACACACACACACACACACACACACACACACACATTACAGTGAAATACACCGTAAAAAACATCTCACTTGCCCAACAGCATCACTTATTCATGCAATTGAGTTTTGAGCGTCACCACACGTTTCCGCTTGGCTCCACTCCCTCAAATCCATTAAGCTTTATGTGTCCACCTCCTCAAAATCCAATTTCCCCATTACTGACTTCCTTTGTGTTTATGTGCATTGGAAGGTTTATTTGCATTGTGTGTGTGTGTGTGTGTGTGTGTGTGTGTGTGTGTGTGTGCGCGTGTGTGTGTCTGTACCTTTGTATTAGACAACCTGCTTGTGTTCATGCATGTGTTTATACCTGTTCAATCATGTGGCGGACCTTCCTCTGCTGACTTTTTAGCATGTCGTCAAGGTGATGAATCTTCTCCTTCAGGAGGGCCACCTCCTTCTCCAGCTCTTTACTCCTGCCAACAGACACACACACACACACACACACACACACACACACACACACACACACACACACACACACACACACACACACACACACACATTGCCTCAAATTATTTGGCTTGTCAAAAACAAAAACTAAGCTCTCACAATCTGAGTTTTATTTAAGCCACTAATTGAACTTTGGGTCATCAGAGTGGGTCTCCTGCTCTCACCTCTGCTCCTTCTCCCGCCCTTCCTCCATCTCTGCTTTGAGCTGCAGCAGCTCTGCCTCTCCTGCGGCCATCTTGTCTTTGAGAACGGCGCTCTCAATCTCCATGTTTCCCAGGAGCCTCTGCAGCTCCTCCACCTGCTGACCCCTCTGGCCCGTCTGCCCCTCTGCCTGCTGCAGACGCTCGGTGTGCTCGTCCAGACGGCGACGGTACTCGCTGCTCTCCGCCTGCGTGGGGAGCCACAGAGTCAGGCATGCTCTGGGGCTTCCGTAGACATTAGGTGGTGATACATGTTTTCTAGTTGATGATTAGGGACATACAGTTGTTTTTTTCTCATCGGCTTTTACTGCATACTAGTTGGAAATGTGATCTCTGTCCGCTAATATTTGCTTAGGTTATCCAAAAGCATTGAATTATGTTGTCTTGTTGTAAATCATGATATAAGTTGTTTTGCTGATGACAAGTAATTCAAATAAAATGACTAACTGAGGACAACTCAGGGCTCAAATGAAATAGTTCTATACTTAGGACAGTCGCATCAATCTAACTTGTCACTCTAGGCCACTAACACAATAGTGAGATCGCTGTAGTAGCCCTCTAGTGTAGAATGTGAGAGGTCAATTACACAGTGCAGTTCTGTCATCTTGCCACTGGCACAAACAACTTCACATGTCCTTAGATGACCTGACATAGACGAATGTGGAGCACAGGCCTCGACAGTGGAGGATCACAGAAAGCCAGACATAATATGGACAGATAATTGTCTGAGATTCTCAAGAATGAAAGGGGAACGGGAGGGTGACGAAAGAGTGATTCATAACCGGAGTCAGGAAATCTCTTAGTAATGTAATCCGTCTCATGAGGCAGACCTGCAGTCTGGTCCTCTCTTCTTGGTGCCTCTTCTCCAACTCCTTCAGCTGCGCATGCAGACGCTTTGTCGCCTCTCTGAGCCTGAGAGTCTCGTCCTGATTACCCCCGACCTGAGGTGGCAGGGTGGTGGTGGTGGGGGTGTGGGGGTGGGGGGTGGGGGGGGGCAGACAGACAGAAAGTGACATGCACAATTAAGATTAAGATGGCAAACTACCTGGGGTAAAGGCAAAACCGACACAAACAGAAAGAGAGGCTGCTGCTAGGCCATTTGCTAATGTATTTGATGTATTTGTAAGACCCAAGCATGTAACTGAAGCAATTCTCTTTTGGATGGACTCAATAATTGCTTTCCCCCTAAACAGTGGACGTTGCATTCTTATATAATTTGACACCACTTAGAGGAGGGCGGTGTAACTTGACACTAATTACCTACATACCATACATACACACTGAGTATGGACAGACACAGTACACACACTATGATAGATGTGTCCCTGTTCCTGCACTACCTCCTAGGTAGATAATGGATGTCTGGTGTTCTGTTGCAGATATTATGATATGCTGCATCTCAGATAAAGTGTGGGTAACATCTTGCTCTATGTGCCTGCATTTATGCAGCACATGTGTCAGCATGTAAGTGAAAGTGAATGCTGAGTGAGATGAGTTTTGTTTTCAGCATCTGATGATCTGACCATTTTACAGAACAGACAGTTGACTGGCATGAGTGGACATCTTTTCCATTCTGAATGTTATGTTATGTTATTTGGTGAAAACTAGTTTCAACTGAAATTGGCTTTGTAGACACGCGATCCAAGGACTCATATGAAATTGAACTATTTTCATTAAAAACACATCAAATAAGTTAGAAAATGCTGATTTGTGAGTGGTAGCTTACATGAGCCTCTGAGTCAGTTCGAACAACGTTGCCATTGGTGACATTTGCTTGGTTGCTAGGCAGGGTGACTCTGTAGCCATTGGCTGGAAGCTGAAGAAGAGAGTGGCGGCTGGTTAGTGAAGTTAGTGCTCTTTTACTCTTGGTACCTGAATAAGCTCAGCATGACATTGTTGACTTTAGGGTGTGTACCTTGTTATTGTTCTGCCTGGCTGCCATCTGCTCTCTCAGAGTCTTCAGACAGTACCTCACCTGCAGACAAAACACACCACACACTATCAATGTGTGACTCAGTCACTCAGAAGGGTCACAAAGCCCTTCTCCCCCTCACACACACAAGCACACACATTTTTTAAAATTCATAAAAATGCTGAGCTCATGCACACACTTACACACAAACACACAAACACACACAGATCATTTTGACCCAGTTCATTCCCGTGGATGTCCTAATGTGCTTCAGCAGGGAGCGTTGAGTCACTCTCTAATTTCTGTTGCTGGAAATGTTACTCAGCTGTGAAAGTCACTGACCTCCTGTATCTGTGACACCTCGTCCGTCAGCATCTTGAAACTCTCCTGGCGGTTCACGTCTTTCTGCTGACGTGCCTCGAGGTAAACCTGAACGACAACACAACGGGAGCGTTATGTCAGGTAACATAGGTGAGCACCTGCATACTGCAGGCATGCAGGTAGGCTTGTTCACACACACACACACACACACACACACGCACACACACACACGCACACACACACACACTGGCCAAGACAGAGAGGCTCAGGAGGAGCTTCTATCCTGAGGCCATTAGGACATCAAACACACACACAACCAACCAACAATTGTTTATTTTTAAATTGTTTTCTTATATTGTAGTATCTCCTAGTTTAGTCCCTTTTTCCTTTTCTATCTCTAGCAGTGTTCAGAATATGACACCACGCATTTCACTGCACTTTTATACTGTTCTAATTGTGTAGGTGACAAATAAACCTTTGAATCCTTGAATCTTGAAACACACACCTTGATGATTTCTACTTTTTCCTCTGTGGGTGTGATGCGATGCTCACTGGGCTGCTGTGGCAGTGCTGTTGCTATACTGCTTTCCTACAGTAAATAAAATGAAGAAAAATACATGCAACTCTATGAACAAGTTAAGAGTAAATGATCCATTTGTTTACAACGCTTTGCTTTCATTCAATAATCTGTATTCTCTTTGACTACGTACCTTACTGCTGTGCTGTTCTGAGGTCTGTGCTGACCGATCTTGGTCTTGCAGAGTGACTGTTGCCCGCCAGCATCCGTCCTGAAATAAACGATGAGAAGATAAGAGGAATGAGAGGACTGAAGGATCGGCGAGTGGGCTTGGTGGAGAGACGCACAAATTGACGGGTAGTGAAATGTTCTTCAGTCTGTGTCACGTGGTTAGGACTGAAAATGTTTTGAAACTTAACGGTCTCTATGAGCAACAGACACTGAGAGGAGGTTTCCATGGCGTCCCTGGGAAAAGCCTGGTGGTTATGACCCACCAGCACGTTGACTGACTGGAAAAGTGAAACCAGTCCAGTCCAGTAGGGCCAGAAATACCACCACTACCACATCCGATGAGTCACTCTCAGCAGGGCAGTCCTGTCCCCATAGCAACACAAACTGGGAACTGCCAGTTGTGTATGTTTAGACCACATTCATTTTAAACTCTAAAACCCCATTTTCCTTCAAATCAATCCGAATTACGATGAGTCAAACAAACAAACAAACAAACAAATAAATAAATGGGACAGTAAAGATACAAATCTTGATACAAAAATTGTATAATAATCTTGTATAATTTGACACCAGTTGGATGGCAGTGTAACTTGACACTACCTACATACCACTAGCAGGTCTATACAGGTCACTGGGTATGGATAGCCACAACAGAGTCATTATGCTAGACGTGTCCCTGTTGCAGCACTACCTACTCCTGGCTAGATAATGGATGTCAGGGGTTCTGTTGCAGGTGTTATGATGTGCTGTGTCTCAATAAAGTATGTGAAATACCTTTTAATGATAGTCCTGAGGAACTAATGTATAATTACATAGACAGGATAATATGTCAATAAAAAGATGACTTCCCTTAAACTCACCGATCATCTGGATGTTCTACATATTTTTTCACATTTCATACAAAAGTATTTGACCTTAAACAAATGTTGTCTTTGGCAACATCCATTAAAGCACCTGTGGTTTGGCTCTAGCCAAATGTTTGTTCTTCTCAATATGCAAATAAAACAAGTCATCATGGCCCTCGCACGAATTTAATCCATTTCAGAGGATAAAGGAACTCAGTGATGTTATGTAACATTGTTGTCATTGCAACTCCCATCTTGTTATCTTATCCCAAGCCTGCATTACACTTAATCCCTGTCTCTATCTGTTGTTGTGTTTGCACCTTGTGTTTGTGGTGTGTTTTGTTTAACAGGGTAGTTTCATGGAGAGTCTCATGCAGGACTTCACCCTGTGTGAGGACAGAATTGATATCATCACTCAGTAATATGGAAGTGCAGATAAAAAGCTTTTTATATGGTTTAGCTGGTGCTCGGTGGCCTTGATTAAACTTACACTTGGCCTCATTGTTATATAACCAGATAGCTGCCAACATTCACCAAAAGCTACATGCCACGTGATTTCAGAGCCAAAAGCAACAGAAGACACAACCAAATGCTCAGAGCAGGTTTGGATTATAAACGACTGAAGATTATGATCTTCATCAGCTTCATTGTCAAGACAGAAATCCTAACATGAGGATTATTGTGATACCTGGGTCACAGCACAATAATTACAAAACATACTCAGACAGTGGAAGGAATTCAAAGCCTTTCAAACTTTTAAGGGTTAAAGGTTCAAGAACTCTTTTCCCATTTTCCCGTTTATTTTTCTGCTATTGAAGATACTATAGTGTAGACAAATACTGAGTACAATTGAGAGTTACTTATCTGCATTGGCACCTCACTAGAACTTCACTCATAAAAACGTGTTTTCCACAGGCAGGGCTTTTATTTTACCCAGAGTATTTTTACAAGTTTCTCAAGCAGGTGTGACTCCTTCACGGCACATAAAATGCAACGTTTGTTTTTCCCACGTTTCAAATCATGAGAAGGAACTTCTTGAGACTTGGCAGTCTTATTCATTTTACCTGGTTGATATTTTAAGATTCATACCGTTGTCCTAAGCCAGTAATTTCATCTCTAGTTATAATAGTAGTTAACCAGACAACGCTAGTCACTCTGTTTCCATGTTTAAGTCTTCACATAAACTCTGCAGAAACACCTCCTCATAAAGTACAAGAACACTACTCCCACACAAGGTACAAACTGTACGCCTAAAATAAGACACAAACACACCCATAAATGCTTTCTGTGAGAATGACACCAGCGGTTACAGCCTGTTTCCAACTATAAGTGAGGAGGCTGCTGATTAAAAAAAATGTGTACATCAGAATATGTAAAGAAAGTTTGGAACAAAGACCTAGGATAGGAATGTACAAAGCATCATAACAGCAGATGTGCAGAATGGCACATTTGTCAGCTATGCTTAATACCATCTTATAAATCTTGTAAAAACACAAAATCAACAAACGCCAGTCAAACATGCCCTCTCTTTCCTGGGAACGATGTAAACTACATCCTGCTTCCGAGTCCCACCGTGTCAGGGCAGACTCCCTGGCACACGGTCAGCGTCTTGTCTGCACAGACGCATCTGCTCCTTCATCACCAGAATCATCTAAGATCTCCGCAGCGTCAAGACAGAGGGGGAGGAGCTGTACTGAATGTGGTCGGGGACATTGTGGGTGTGTGCATATGGATTAGTGTGTGTGTGTGTGTGTGTGTGTGTGTGTGTGTGTGTGTGTGTGTGTGTGTGTGTGTGTGCGTGTCTGTCTTCGTGAGGAAATTATGAAGAAGTACACTTTCCTATGAATGAGTATATATTCACATAGCTATGGTTTTAAAGAGTATGTGTGAACGTATGTATGGTATGTGTACATATGGGCCTAAGACAGCATTTTTTCGGTTTTGCATGTCAAGCGCAGGCTAAGTGGTTTTGCTTGAATGACAGTTCTTTGTGTGTTAACAGCAAGGCCTAAAAACCATCAGCGCCATGGTTGCGACAGGCAGCCCGCGATCTCTCTCTGTGATCTGAGGGCGCGACAGCCTGAGGGCTTCTCTCGTCCAGGGAGCTCACCCAGGGAGACACGCCCTGGGAGGTGCATACACAGACACACAATGTTCTCCGGCTTTACCACATGGTGCCACATACCCATTTAGGCATTTGGCTGATGCTTCTCTCCAAAGTGACTTGTAAAGTGTAAGTCGCTGGATACGTTTGTGGTCATGCCTGTCAAACAGGAGAATAAGCATCCTTATGTTTTTATCTTGACATGTATTACCAAAGATGAAAACCCTGTAGTTCATGCATGGGCTGGAAAAATATGAGAGACTAAAGTAAAAAAATACTTCAAATGACATACAGACAGACACAAGCACATTTTGAATGCAAGCAGGTTGTGCTGCCAACTCCTCTCCAACAACATTTTGCTCCAATTTCCTATGTAATTGCAGCCTGGCCCAAGAATACAATTCACCTTACCTTCTTCAGATGTGTTCAAGTCCATATCTGTGGTCTGCCACGTGGGCATGTGTAAACCCATACTCCTACCATATGTATAATGTGATCCTTTAATCTGCTATGTGCTTTTACAGAGCGATAAACATCTGGCTCCAGCGATGAGGAAGACGGGTAGAGACGCCCGGGGGCTGGGCCTGCCTGTGCAGCTCAGGGAACTGGATTTCACTTCCATTTCTGTGGTGTTTCCCATCTTGGAGGACTGACCCCCAAACTCGCTTTCAACAGAGGGAAGACAAAGACTGCAAGGTGAAGCGGTGTCACTGACGCTTTGATATCTGCCAACCTCCATGTTCTATGAATTTAATGAGAATTCTTCAGTAACAACAACAATAATTAAGGTGTGTTGTTCCATTTCATTTGATTGATTCTCCCCCCGAGGGATCTTTCTGATAACATCAAAAGCCAAACCTACAGTCATTGTTCCTCACGTCTTGCGTAACACAACAGCGAAAGCGTTCTCCTGAGGGAACCAAACCTCATCTAATGAATGTAATGGTGCGTCCTTACGCTGCCGTTGTGTAAATGTGACAGTAATTGCTATAAAATCGCAATTGGTCAACAGCATGCTGATCATTTACGTGTAGACACTGCATGTAATCCATATCTGTGTTGACACCAAGCCAAAACACCTGCTATGGAATCAATGTGAATTTTTATGGCAGAACAACATTTCATCAGAAATCGTTTATTTTGCCATATTTGATGAGTCGTTCATATCTTAACCTTCACATGCTGAGTGTCCAGTAACCAGCATGATCTGTGTTTTACATCAACGACTAGGTGTGGGGGTCACAACAATCCAACCTGTGATCTTAGGATCTACTGGTGTTGCTATTTCCATCTAGGTCACCGACTGGATCCCGACATCTAACCTTCATACATAAAATGAAGGCGTCTCCAGATTGGTACGGTGCAACAAAATCTCTCGGCTTCATTTGCACAAGACCTATCGTTACCACACTGTGTTATTGTAAAAGAAAGACCCAGAAACACAGATGTAGTCTTAAAAAAAAAACCCCAACAAAACCAGGCCGGTAAATAATCCGCCACTGGAGGTACCTATTCAGCTCTCTTTTCACAGGTCAGCGGCAGTCACGGTCCCTGGGAGGGTGTCTGTTTTCTGTCTCGAGTGTCGCGCTCACTTCACATGACACAACAGAGCCCCGGGCAGCAGGGAGACACGGCGGTGCTACAGCTACCGTCAAACATTTCTCATCCTCCATGACTGTTGTGTACAAAGTAGCATCACCATTTGAGCAGAGTGGCGTAGAACAGAGTAGAACAAAAGAATAGAGTGGAGATGTTTAATATCCCTGACAGGCAATTCGTGTTACAAAGGTACAAATACAAACCGACAATCATCAATACTTATGACATCTTCAAGAGAGGTGCGTTCAGCTAGAGCACATCATCCGTATGTGACTACCTGCAGTTGATATCAAAACAACCCACCCCAGTTAGAGACCCGTACATTTCTTCATGACTCGTGTTTGCCGATTAGCAGGTGACATCACCCCCCCCCACCCCCTACCCCCACCGACATCCAGGCTACTCTCATCCCGGATGTGACCACCCACAATCAATACCAATACAACCAATCCAAGTTATGGAGATGTAAACTCCTCCATGACCGCTGCACTGATACTGCAGGAAACGACACAAATGAACAACACAACAGGCAATCCTGGTTATGAAGCTGCAAACTAACATCAGTTAGTAACTTAACTTAGTAACGTAACTTCTCTGGACACAAGAGAAGTGAGAAGGGGAAGTTAAAACAGCGTGACAATGAAATCAAATGTGTAGTAACTATTAACTTTTTTAACTTGCCCATACAGAGTACCAACAGGGTTCACAGCAAAGCGTGACTTCCATCAATCTTCGGAGGAGCAGCAGCCAAAACACTGAGTAGTTTTATAACCAAGCGATAGTGTTATAGTCCTCCATAAGGTATAAAACGATTTGACAGACTATAAGCCATATAAATGATAAAGTCATAAAACACCAAGATATGTTTTGATATCAGCAGAAATCTCATTGAGTCCGAAATGTTAAAACTAAGCTCTTCCCTTCTGATGAATACCTGCAGCATGTGTCAACTTTAATCACTTAACTGACAAATGGGAGGTGTCTCTAAATCACTTTCAAGGCTGACAAACATAATGGCAATGTTTTTGTCCCAGTGCTCTGGTAGACTCAATAAAACATCAGGATTAACTTCCATTGAACAAAATGATAAAGCTAAAGCTAATAAATGAAGCATGTTAATGCAAAAACACTACAAAAACACAACCACACACTGAGTCATATCGGTAGACAATTCTCTGTACTTCACGAGACAAAACATCAAACAAAACTACAACCACGAGTACCATCACGCACTGCAGACTCTCCAGACTACTCCAAATACTCCAAATACTCCAAATACTCGCCCTGTCCATCAGCTCACAGAGGATCGACATTTACCTGGGCAGGAGAAGTTGCCTGCGACTGTTCCCGATGATGATCAGGGTGCTGTGATCGAGACCTGTGTCTGTCTGTGTGTGTGTGTGTGTGTGTGTATGTGTGTGTGTGTGTGGGTGGGTGTGACTAAGTGTGTGAGAAGCTGTCTTGCCTTACCAGCTGCCCAACCCTTTTTACTCCAGGCTATTCTCCAGTCAGAGCTCCCAGTCCCAAGGAGGCGTACAGTGACTAGCCTCCCCTGCAGGACTGCAAGGCCTTGTACACAAGGAAGAAGAGGACTTCACCAGAACGGACATAGTCGTTGGTTAGATGACACAAAAAAAAAAGGTTTGCTAATGGGGAATCCAGCAATCAAGCAGTCTCCATCACTCACAGTAAGTATGTTAACTGGTTAAACTCTGCGATTTTACAGCAGTTTCCAGTAGTTTTACAATAATCTCCATTTCCCCCATTTCACCTTTAATTCTCATGTGCATCTTAAACTGCTTGCACTGTCCACTACCTCACCGGGGACAATGATTCACCGCTAAATATAACTCTGGAATGGAGAAGGCTTCATTTGTTCCCCTCGTGGTGACCGCGGTTGGTAGCGCCGCAGTGAGGAATGTGTGTGTGAGTTATATAAGGGTGATTAATGAAGCGTCTTTATATAACGGTGAAGTGTGCAGCGTAAACACAACTGTGCAAACACAAGTCAAAATGTCACACAGTGCAAATGTGTGCATATTGTTTGTGTGTGTGTGTGTGGGGGGGGGGGCACAGATGTGTTTCTAAACTAAAACTTGGTCACTGAGGTTGTCTTGATTCATTCATTCATTCAAATACATGTATCTAATATTTCCAATGTATGATGTTACACTTTACATGTTATGTATGTGTGTTTCCGCAGACTTGAAGCATGTGAGACAGGCCCATGTGTGCAGGTGTGCACATAATGGCCTGCCTTCTCAGAGTCTTTTTGTATTTCACTATCCTTTTCTGTGTGAATGGTGTATACATACCATTCACCACAATGCCAATGTCACATGCACGTCAGGCTTTAAGGGGCCTTCTCTTATTCTCATTCTCATTTAAGTACATAATGTGCCAAAAAACACACGTGACAATACAGCTAAGCTATTTTAATAATATGCTGGCCTGCACCGCTCTTGCTCTGCTCCATACCTTCCCACGCCACATGAGACCACACCCGTCAAATTCAAAAGGCACTTGTCACGATCAAGAAAAATCAATGAATCCCCTAAATTTCTTTAATCCTCTAAATCCCATGAAGATATATGAAGCCATGGGGTTTCCAGAACAGGAGGCAAAGGAAGCCAAAGCCAGTGTTTACTGTGAGATCACACTAGTAAAGAAACAAAACACTCCTACTATGTACTATGACTAGTAACAGCAAATACCCCTCAGACATCCTCAAGAGGGTGTCTGGGTAGACAGTCATATCCACTGAATAGAGTACTACTGTACTAGTTGTTCGTTCTGACAGTCTTAGCGTGGGTATGACCTGGTATTTCTCCTGGCCCTGCCACAAACAAATGACTTGTTCATTCACGGCACCATCTTTCCACAGCATGTTAGCATGACAGGAAGCAACACTAAGTAACTGAATGACTTGATCAATTTAAACCATCGATTTCTGACAATGCAACAACATGTAAAAGACCAGCTTCTGCACAGTCGGTCTCAAAATTATGACAGGAAAAAGGAAATATTGCTGTCTTTGTCTGGTCATCATCATCCAGGATTCAGCCTAACATGCTACTGAAATGAGACATACTGGCTGGAAACCATTCTTCAGCTCCACTGAACAGAGACTGTTTAACACAAGGCGTATCATTCACCTTACAGACACATGCACATGTTTTATACTGTGTTTATCTGTATATACTGTATATCTGGTCTTCAGTGAAAACGTTTGTCTCCTTAAACCAGCCAACATAACAGGTTTTGGCTCTTTTTTATTGAACTCTTTGGATCTCCTGGCGGGGAACCTGCTGCCAATTCTAAACTCCGAGATGACAGGACGATTCATGGGATTAATTAACTTGTGTCAAGTGAGGTTTGAAGTGAATATATATGTTGAAATAGGGCAGAACTCCTCACTTGTTTCATGATTTCATTCGATTCAAATAGAGTTTTATTGTGAAATCATTGCGCCCCTAAATGACTTATTGGTGGGTTTTCCTTTGTTGTGTAAGCGTTACATTTCACATGACCTGATATGAGCTACATGCTATCTAATTCCTCTTCAGGTGGGTTGAAATTCCAGTGAAAGTTATTGCGTCACAGCCATCGCCATGTTTGAGATTAAGTTAATGATAAACATGAGTGGCATTCTCTTATGCAATGTGAGATGACAAAGTATTATCTAAAGATTGATAACTGGCTTTATGTGACCTAGTTTGAGTATTTATCATAGTTTTATGATATGCAACAGTTGTCTAATTGTGTATAAATAGTAGCCATTGAATGTCTAGGGAGTTTTTACTACTTTTTACTATTTTCTTCACTTCTACTTACCAGTTTGTCAGGATCAGGTAGCCAGTGGCGAGTAAACCCAGTTCAGTTTACTCGCTTTTTAAAAAATGTATTTCTAAAGTTAATAAATATGAATTCAACCACCTTGTCAAGATATTAGAAATCTACATAAATTCACAATATACATTATAGTCATTACCATCACACTGGCATAGACTAAGAAACATGAAATCCTACAATACATTTTAGAATTATACTATAATGTAATATAAATGTCACATCAAAAGTTGAAATGCATCACTCACATTAGTTGTGATTAGTTTGTCCTCTTCTCCAACATTTTCCACCGTCCGCGAAACGCCGCGACTCATCTTCTCGTGAGAAAAGACGTGTTGCAGTTCTCTCTGTCCGTGTGTCTGTCCATCTGTCTGTCTATCTGTCTGTCTGTCTGTCCGTGTGTCTGTCTATCTGTCTATCTGTCTGTCTGCGTCTCGAACAAGAAGAGACCGTGAGACTGGCATGGTGCTCTCCGGTCTGTCCAGGTAGTAACTCAGCTATGTTAACGAGCAGAAGGCTGTTAAACGGAATGAACATGAAGCAGGTAGGAAACATAATAAATGGAAGTATTTTTACTGCTTTCACCTGAACGTGGTCTGTGTTTAGTTTGTTCTTGTTTTAATTACTCTGTGCATTTGCATTTTAGTATTTTTGCTTCTGTATTTATTGTTAATTTTTTTGTAAAGCTGTTGTGGTAAGTGCTCTATAAATAATGTTTATAATAATAATTATGAAATAATACCAACATATAATAATAAACAAGAAGTAAATACGTTTGAAACCAGAGAATTTTGTCCGCTGTCTTCCTCTCTGTCTTGATTTCAACAAAGATTGTTTGATCTTTCATCCATTTTCTACTAAAAAGCTATTAGATATACCACAGCATCAACTCAGCTGAGATCCACACTGCTTCTGCACTGCTGCTAATGCTCTGCCACAGCAGCAAATAGGATATAGGCTTGTCACATGTCAGGTGTCTCTGGAGGTTTAGAGCTGGACTGTGTTTTTCCTTATGGCTGAACTCATTTACCTCTGGTGGCATTCTACAGTTTTACAGTCGCACATGGGCTCGGAGAAGATGGCCTGCTTTCATTTTCTGATGAAATGAGAATGTGAGAATATTTGTCATTTATTTATTGATGAATGCATCAACCCAAGAGGAGCTGAGTTGTGTCGTAAACATTTAGGGTTTTGGTAGAGAGGGTATAATAGAAATAAAAAGTTCCATATGATTATTAGGGACCTTGACAGGCAGAGCCCACTGTTGTCAGTCTATTCAAACAAAAACATCAATATCCAATTAGTAAACAATTAGTAAACAGCAGTGCTACTTCTCCTGGGTGCCAGCCAGAGCAGGACATCAATATGTTGTAAGTATAATGACTTTATTACAACAACATAGTCAGAAATAAACTTCAATGCGTAGTTATGTAGTGTAGGGTCGTGAGAACAAGATTTCCTGCAAGCTGTTTTTTGCATATGGCAGGTTCAGGGAGGTGTAGCTACTTTAAATGAAACGAGAGGTTCACCTGACAAAGGCCAGAACCGAATCCCCAAGTCCGATTCAACCATGAACCTACAGCATACTTTAAGATTTTACCATGAAAGTCTTCTTCTCCAGATTGTTAATGTGTACTTTTATCTTGCATGTCTTGAAGATTTTGAGAGCTGTTTTTTCTATGACACAAAAATGAAAGTAATCGCTTCGTACACATCGCTGGAACACAATGACGGTATCAAGTACAGCACCTTTACTTTGTGTGTATGGCGTCTCAACGACACAAATTCAAAAGCCAATGGACTGTGAAAAGCCCAAAGCCCTACCCAAAGTAAACATGCACTGGTTCTGCAGATTGATGGTTCTCCATTGTTAACGTGTCAGTCATGACCTCAGTAGCCACCTTTGTATATAATGCAATACGTTTTCCTTTGTAAGGCTTGAATGTCATGAACTTGTGGCAGTTACATGACACAATACGCGATCCTCCGGTCATGGTGATGAAACGATGGTTGTCATCTTCTGAATGATTCTACCTTTTGAGCCATTATGTACACGTTAATACTGTTTTGTGTTCTTGTTTTTAATTGACGATCTCTGACTTCCTGTCCTTGAATGAGTGTAACATAACACTATGTGTACATGCATGGGCTGGTCCAGAAAACAGCATTGCCATCATAATGCACAGTGATGATCACCTGTGTTGGACTCTCAAAAGCTGCCACTTATTTTCTCAAGCATCTTACATTTGTTTTCATTCCCAGAATCCTTTGAGTGCACAGTAAATTATATGATGCATTATAAGGTAAGGTATATTATCGTTTGTCATCCAAAGAAAAGCTCTGTGTGTGATTGCATGCACTAAATATGTAGATGTAATTAAATGTACAATCGTCTTTTTAGGGTTATGGAAGTTCAAATCAAACTTTTACTTTAAGCGGATTTTACACAGAAGAGCCCAAATTCCCTTTACACTGATACTGAGAACAGTAAGGCAAACAAAAAGTGGTGACTGTCATATCAAAAAGGTATTCAAGGATGAACTGAGTTTTTTGTACTATTGCAGAACATTTTGGAAAACAGGAAAAGTCAAGAAGTAAAGCACTAACCCTGGATGGATGGGAGAGGAGGTGAGCTATGGAGAAAGAGGAGGCTGGATGAGTCATGATAATAGTTACAGTAAACCAACAAAGGATTACGGACTCTCAGTCTCTAAGGGGAGAACCGAGCCAGAGCTAAAATAACACACTGCTGCATCTCTTCTCGGACAAGTAGCAGGGACAGAGAATATCGATTTTACAAGAGGATATTAGAGGACATATTGGAATATAATGAAATCTTCATACCACTTATTCTTAATATCAAGTCTTTCTGGAGCAGCTGTGACAAATAATTGGATTTAGAGGGTATGTTGAATTTCTTTCCATATATAGTTATTGAATCTGCAATAATAAACGTCTCCCCACAGCAGCACACCTTCAGGTTTTTTGATATTACATC
The DNA here is from genome assembly GCA_034670385.1 of Hoplostethus mediterraneus. NCBI lineage: Eukaryota > Metazoa > Chordata > Actinopteri > Trachichthyiformes > Trachichthyidae > Hoplostethus > Hoplostethus mediterraneus. Next base: position 634,752 of record JAXDDW010000009.1, read on the forward strand.
TTCTCTCAGATAGATTTGGAAACTCTTTCTTCAGCGGTAAAGTCTGACTTGTTCCCTTTTGTGACATTTGGCTCTTGTGATCATTTTGATTTCCTTACAGGGACTGTTTGAATACACAGAGGCAGGTTTAATGGAGTGAAACGGAGATGAGAGGTGATTTCATTGGAATAGCCAGAGGGCAAGCAATGTTCTTAAACAGGGTTCAGGCTGCTACTATACCTGGCATCCCTCCCAAAGAGGTGAGGAGAAAAAGGCAGACAGGTATGATGTAACGCCACGCTGTCCTCAGGAGCCATGCCCAGGAAGTATGGTGGTACACGTGGCTACTATATGTAATGGAGAGTCATTTAAAACGCTTCATACACCTTATATCACGTTTTCAGTTTTATATATAAAGGTACTGGGCCCATCACAGTGGTCATTATATAATTCAATAATAATAATAAAACTAACTAAATTTGGGGGCAGCAGGGTGGCTGTCTGGGTTCAAGCTCCAGTGTTGCAAACAAGCTGCTGAAGTGCCCTTGAGCAAGACACTGAATCCCTGCCAGTTCCAGGGCTGCTGTTCTGTAGCTGACCCTGACCTCTGACCTCCCAGGAGAGAGAAGAGAGCAGAAACAGCATTGACTATGTAAAGGTGATATGATTACAATACAAATAAACATTAAAAAAAAGCATATTACAGTTTTAATAGACTATGGAAGTAAGAAAATATGAGACAAAAACACAATATACCTCTTTCGTTGTACACAGAGTCCAAAATTTATTTGAAATAACTGTGTCAAATTTTTTTGGAAAAGCTTACAAAGCTTTGCACCACATATCAAATGTTAACTGTTGTTAATTGTTGTTTGCAATTGCCCAAAAACAAATTTTTAAAGTGACATATTTAAAAAGGTAATAGCATCATCAAAGGGTCAATTAGAGATTATATAACATTCAAAAGGCAGGTACAACACTTACCGAGTCACCTAGTCTAAGCTAGCGATTCGTCCAATAGGAATGTATATGCAAGCACATGAAATACAATTCAAATCATCACAGCAGCATACAGAGATACCGCTAGCAGTGACCAGAACACCAATTAGTAATTTTTAAGGCATTTGAGTGAAAACATGCACACAGACCAATCTAAACAGAAAGAGATACAGCTGACCATATTCAGAAATAAGGTCGTTAAAGGGGAACATTTATAGGAAGGAAGTTCATCTCTGAGGATACACGGTGCTACGGTATATCTGATTGTCTTGAACAACACGGCTAGAAGAGTGTAAAAATAGAGGCTCAATTTTAAATGCCGCATCGTTGTCACAGTCAAAGGTAAAAAAAGGAAAAACATTAGATAACTTTAGATATACAAAGAAACACTAAGGAGCATAGAACTGCCAAAACACTGACAACTTATCATGCCCAGACACAAACACAAAAATGCTGACAAAAAGAGAAGTGATGCTTTGGAACAAAGCAATAAGACAAAAATATGCAAGCCAGTTTTTTGGTTTAATAGCAGTATAATTCTGCAAGTCATGCATTAATGGGAAAAAAATGGGAAAATATCTTGACACCTCACAGCATTTGAACAGTAACCATGCCACATTCATGTGCTACCACAGTATTTATAACAATATACAGTAAAAAGCTTTTATGAGAGCTTTCATGAGAAGCACATACAGAAAAACCCTGTATTTCCAAGTGTACTTGTAATGCCTGTCCTCAACAAGAGCCATGAAAGACTACAATCCTACGATTCACATTTTAAACAGTTAAGACACAAACGTAGACAGTGAAGCATCACAGCAGAAGGAAAAGTGTTATTATCCTGACAACCTGTCTCTTATATGACACTAGAACTGCTGTTCTACAAAGAAAATCAAGAACAACTGCAAGGCAATTCTGTAGTGCTTGGCAATACACCTTAGTCCTTCAAGCCCTGAGTACCTTTCTGATGATCTTTATTAGAAATCTGCTTTTGTACTGAAAAGCTGTCTCTTTAATACATGTTATGTTTTTCTTCTTATCCTTCCTTTTCTGCTCATACCCCTCCACCCTCCTCTAGCAATTGGTGGTCTGTAAATGGCTCTCTGTCAGGATGGTGGTGATGTTGTTGGTGTCGTAGAGACCATCTTCATCCTCAGAGCTGAGGTTGGAGGAGCCGAGAGCGGTACGGTGTGTCTGCTGCACCTTCCGCCTGAGAAAACAGGATATCATCATTCATCATCACAAATCACTGACTGGCCGGGTACAGGAAGTGTCTACTACGATGCATAGACTTGATCTCAGTGATTATAGGATGCCACCTAGTGGCAAGTAGGGGTGTACTGTTGGATATGGTGACTCATGTAGATGTGAATGCATATGAAAGGAAGAATATCTGCATGAGTCATCATATATGTGGTTAGTTAAATTAATTTGAAACAAGATGCAATTGTTGAAGTGAACTTGAGACACTGAACCTTCCCCGGCTACTGCTGGACTCTAACCCCTCTGGTGAAATGCATGTGTCTCTGAAGTGTATACAAAGAAACCAATTCCTAAATATACTGTATGAAATATGGGGATTGAAATCCTCTAGGATGGAAATGAATTCCATATTGTATTTGAACAGTAAGTCAAGTCCTACTTTAGCTCCGTCTCCAGCGCTGTGGCTTTAGCTTGCAGAGCTTCCTGTAGCTCCTGTTGCTCCTCCAAGTCTCGGAGAACCTTCCGGCGGACGCCCTCCAGGCGCTCCACCTCTCCCTCGCTCTCATCCACCTGTCGCTTCAACGCTTTCACACGCAGAGACAGCTGGGAACAGAGGGATAGGCAGGGGGTTAGGACTGGAGGTTGGAGGGGAAGGGAGGAGGTCATGGGAGAAAAGTGTGGGCTGGATGAAGGATGGGGGGGAGGGGGGGGGGGCAGGGGGGGGGAAGAGGGGAAGACAGGAGGCTGGATGGGAATAGCGAAGGTGAAAGGGGTGAAGCTGGAACAGTCATGGAGGTTGTCTATCTGTAGGAAAAAGGTTAGGGCAGCAGAAAGAGGATAGGGGATACGAGGTCAGGGAGAGATCTGGTGACCAAGTGAGGTTGGGTTAGGGTCGGGGAGGGTAGAGCTAAGATTAGTCTCATGCAAAAGTAGAAATTTACTACTGTGTGAAATGAATTTGTGAGTTAGAAGCAGATCTGAGTCAAACAGTATTTACAAATATTTCTTAGCACTTATTCTAACCTGCTTGGAGTGTCAGATGGGTTCAATTTGATAGAACAAAACATTGAGTGGCAGAAAGCTCACATGACCATAGCAAAGACACTCTCTGATTTGTCCTGAGGCGGTAAAACCCCGCCCATCTAATAACCGGGTTACAATCTGAAGATCACCCGTGGGTTTACCTGGTCTCTCTGCTCAGCGTGCTGGTTTCTCTCCAGGTCCAGAGTGGCGTTTAGGTCCTTCAGTTTCCTCTCCATCCGTCTCAGAGACGCCTGGATGCTGGTTTTCTCTCTGGGTGGGGGAAATTCACAATTCACATCTTAAAGGGTAATTCTGGGATTTTTCAACCTGGCCTCTATGTCCACAAAAATCGCTTTTCATACCTTTAAGTAGATCTAAAAAGTTTCTGAGTTTCTCCGGTCCATCGGCTCAACTCTGAACCCTCAACTCTGACAAAGCTGTTTTATGAAAGCAAGAGGATTCACTCTTGCAAGACGGGGATCGTGTAAACGACCGTCCTCTATCCGACAACGAGTGAATCCTCTTGCTTTCATAAAACAGCTTTGTCAGAGTTGAGGGTTGTTGTTAAAAAAGGTCTATTTCTGGTTAAAAACGGTCTATTTCTGTAGCGATCCTTTCGGTAATGTTGTCAGACACACGAATAACAATCTGAGCCCGTCAGTGGCAAAAACAAGCACTTTTAGTGGACGTACTTTGACCAGTCAAGTATGCCTTTACGGATTACGTCGCCGCCATTGAGCCGCCGTTACGCGACTGCCGGTTGAGCCGATGGACCGGAGAAACTCAGAAACTTTTGGGATCTACTTAAAGGTATGAAAAGCGATTTTGTGGACATAGAGGCCAGGTTGAAAAATCCCGGAATTACCCTTTAAGATCGAAATACTTTCTTCAAAATCCTCCAAACTCAGTTAGTTAGATGGAGAGATATTTTCATTGAATTAGACCAGCATGTCAATGTCTTATGACAGAGTGTGTGTGTTCAATCAAACCTCTCTTCACTGCGCAGCCTCTCCTCCAACTCCTGGATTTTGTTTTCCATCAGGGTGATTCCAGCGGAGGGCCGGGTCTGTCCCTCCATGTCCGCCATGCGGGACTTCAACTCCTTCACCTGGGAGGGGAGGAATACGGATCAAAGGCCAGTTAAACACTGAATTAAAAAGGTGCTTTAACTATATGTATGCATGTGTGTGCACACGTGTCCATGCATTACATGAGCAGACGGGCATTACTGTACCTGTCTCTCTAGTGAACTCTTGTCCATTTCCAGGTCATGTCTTGCTGAACGCTCCTGCATCAAGTCTGAACGAAGCTGGTCAATCTGAGACGAAGAGAGGGAGGGAAAAGAAAGAGTGAACGTGGGGGAGGTAGTGTAAGACACGTCCTGCTTGTTTGCATGTGTGTGTGTGTATTCAAATATGTGTGCACGTGTTGTCAGTACCTGATCTCTGCTACGGGTGGTGCGGTCATTCAGAAGCTCCACATTGCTCCTCTCCTCATCCAACTCGATCTCCAGTGTCTTAATTTTATCCTGAAACACACACGCACGTGCACGCACACACACACACACACACATACAAATAAGTACCCTCATGTAACCGTCACTCTCCGTTTTCAGCGATGAGGTCAATTGGCCCGTTAGTTACTTGACCCCTCGTATGCACGGCTCCCTCAGACGGCCGTTTGACCCTTAACTCCTGAGACATCACCATATCCCTAAATTTACTCCCACGACCTTTACACCCTCCATCACCTTTGACCCCCTTCAGCCCATGACCCCCTCACCTCCAGGCTCCTGATGTCCCTGGAGCGATCAGAGTGGGTGCTCTTCTCCGCATCCAGCTCGTTCTCCAGGTGTTTGAGGCGGCTGCTGAGAAGGTCTCTCTCCAACTGGGCGCTGTCTCTCTCCTCGCTGCACACCAGTAGCTCCTTCTTCAGACGAGACACCTGAAAACACGGAGCAGAGGATGGTACGTTTATTCATTTTGAAAGATCTCAACAACCTTGGGCTATCCAAGGACGGTTTGCTGAGAGGGATATAAAGTAGGAGAGACGTGAGAGACACTAGCGGCAGGAATCCATCTTTGGCTAGATGGGGTACATGTGTTCCCACAGTCGGGGCTCTTGACCACTAAACCATCACCAATACATAGAATGATAATTCAATATCAGTAATTTAATGTATATACTGTAGACACAAAGACTTGAACTCATCAATGCTCAACAATCCCCATTTTCCTGTAAGTTTCTTCTTCTACAATTTTGAAAGAAGAAAGAATGTGGTATAAAATAATCATTTGCAAATACTCAGAACTTATCTCAAATGTCACCAAATATCCAAAAAATAACCTTTTGAAACAAAGTGAACCAACAGCAAAGCCAGAAGATTCTTAAATCAACCACAGTTGTGATTAAGTTTTCCATTTAAAACATTTGTTCAATACCAAAGAAATATCAATTTGTTGGACATTTCAAAGGCTCAGAGTTGTTCTAAAACGACACAGAGCAGCTTTAAACTCCTCCCTCTTCCTCACCTCCTCCTGCTGGGTCTTGAGGTTGCCCTGGGCCCTCTGCAGCTCGGCCAGCCTGTCCTTGTTGTTGCGCTGGGCGTCCAGCAGGTCCTTCCTCGAGCGCTCCCTGTACTCGTCCAGTTGCGTTTGCAGGGCCGCCACCGACTGACGGGAGTCCCCCATCATCAGCTCCATCTGAGAGGGTGGTGTGGCGGCGGAGGGGAGGGAGAGAGAGAGAGAGAGAGAGAGAGAGAGAGACAGACAGAATATTTAACCCTCCTGTTGTCTTCACATTCTGTATACACTTCTTGTCCTCCGGGTCAAAATGACCCGCCTTCACTAAACCCCCAAAATAAAGCAGCTTCATTGAATTTTAAACACCAAATCTATTTTGCCTGAAGAAACAATTTGTCATTCACCACAAATTGTGTGAACACCTGAGTTTAACCTCTTCACATGGCAGAAAGATGCATTTATTCAGGAGACACCACTCCTTTCATTTTGACTGTTGGGTCATTTTGACCCGAAGACAATGTTAGTACATTTTTTTGTACAGCTTACATGGAAATATGAATAAAGGCAACATTTCACTTTTTCTAATGTTGGGGTCAATCTAGGAAAAGTCATCAAATTTCAAGTTGAAAACATTTATTTTAGGGGATTTTTCTCTGCTTTTAAACTCATTTTCGGGTCATTTTGACCCGAAGACAACAGGAGGGTTAATAAAGGCCGATATCGTCTCAATATATCGGTCTAACCTGAACACACACAGACACCAACCTCCTTGTTGATCTTCTCCAGGGCTCGGTCCAGCAGCCTCTTCTGCTCCTCCAGGTCGTGCTTGCCCCTCCGCAGCGCCTCCCTCTCCAGGTCCCTCTCCTCCAGCCGGCGGTTCAGCTCGTCCCTCTCCTTGCTCAGGCGGGCGGCTCCCCTCTTGGCCTCTTCCAGCTGGGACTTCAGGGAGCGGTTCTCGTCCTCCAGGACCTCCACGGCCCCGTCGGCCTCGGAGCCCAGGGGCTTGGCGGAGTGCAGCCTTGTCTGGGGGAGTCGGAAAATAATCCACTGCTTGAATCTCGTCGGGCCGTGTGCTTGTATAGATGTGAAGGAACAATACTGTGAGTTTACCACATATACAGTGAGCCCATTAGTGTTTGGCCTCACATAACCCTTGCTGAAAATACACTCAACAAACAGACAGCCTGCACTTTAACGTCAGTCATTATCGTTTCACGGAGTCATGGAGTCAAAACATCAAACAGCTTGTGAGCTTTTGAGTTTTTCTCTTTGCCTGATTCACCTTGTTTACTTCACAACTCTCGATTAAATAAGGCCTGTGTGGGAAAGCAGTTCCTCTGTGCAGTATGTCTGTGTACATATGCCTGCATGCGTGTGAAGCCATGCACTGTATTGCAGCATGTGTTTTTTTGTGTAGTACCATGCGGGCCAGCCTCTCTCTGAGGCGAGCATTAGCTTCCTGAAGGTCCTGGTTGTTCCCATGGTCCACCACAGTCCTGGGCGAGGACCCAACTAACGACTAGACAGAAGAGGAAGGGTAAGAGAGTAAAAAAAAAAAGAGGAAGAGAGAGGGAGAGAGTGAGGGATGGGCGTGAAGCCTCCCATCACACATTTTAATTGAGTGTTTATGCAATATTAGGACAACCAGCAACTGAAACTGATGGCATGAATCCAGTCAGAAACTACAAATCACTTATTGATTTCTTATTGATCTTAAAGAAAGACCTTTAAGCCTTGAGACAATTAAGACACTGTGCTAAAGGAAATGATCCAGATGATGCTTCACCTCCTTTGCTTTCTGAAGCGCCGTCTCCAGCTCAGCCTTGTTCCTCTGTGACTGATCCTTCAACCTGTCAATCTCAGACAGAAGCTCCGCCTCTCTCTCTTCGCTTGCTTTCTTCAGGGCTCGAAGCTCCTCGCTCTTCTTGTCGAACTCTGCCTTTTGTTTGTCCAGGTCGGCACGAGCCTGCTTCAGGTTGTCATGGCAACGCTGAAGGTCCTTGGGATGAGTAATCAAATGAATGAACGCCGAATAACACGTGCATTAACCGTGTGTAACAGTGTGAGTAAGTGTTACGGCCAGCCGTATTTTGTATTGTGTTGGAGAGTGAGAGCTCGCTGTGTTTGTGCAAGATCTATGTCAATAGTGTGCATGTGGGTAAGAGAAATGAATGGGAAAGAGAGAGAGAGAGAGAGAGAAAGAAAGAAAGAAAGAAAGAAAGAAAGAAAGAAAGAAAGAGATGAACTAAGCTTCAACCACAGAAAAACATGACTGCACTGACAGAGATGGAGAGAGAAAAGGGGAATTAGGGTATGAATAGTGAATAAATGTGTATTACAATAGACTGACGTGTGAAACACTCGATACACTCACCAAAAATAGAGCAGATAAGCTGCTGCATTTAGCCCATGTTGCAATCATAATCTATTTACACTGCCATGTGACTGACATGAGATTTACCTCTACATAAGACCGGTCGTCGTCAAACCCGGGCATTTGCTTCTTCATGGCCATCAGAGAATCCTGAAGATCCTTCAGCTCTCCCTCAAACTCCTCCTTTTCCAAACGAGATTTCATGAGCCTGTGAGAGACAGTAGATTGTAAACAACAGGTAGCGGTAACAGTCACACACATGCACTTCCATACACGCACAAACCACAGATTCAGTGACTGTCACTCCAAAGATACCAGCGACAAAAGACAAACAAAGCACAAGGGACTTCACACGTTGCTCTAAACCATGAAAACAACACGACATCCAGAATTTGTCTTTCGTTCATTGAGAAAGATTTTGCTTCATGATTATGGCATTGCGTCTTAATCTGACATCAGACACAAACTGCTTTTTTTAAATTTCAAAATCAATTCTGTTGATTAGAAATCAGAAAGCATGAACATGAAGAAAATGATTGGTTATGACAATTTGATCAAGACAAAAATCTAATAAAGTCAATTAAAGAATCTTGATGATTTGCGTGCAGGATTGTCGTCATTCGGTTTATTATCACTGGATCATTGTTAGTACGGTTTATCGCTCTAATGATCAGAAGAGACGCCATTAGGGGCAAAATACACCTTGAGCTGAGCTGGCCTTGAGATCAGGCTATTCTACTCAAACCAAACACAGTGAGACTGATTGACTCTCTCACATTTTACTGCTGCAGTGCTTCCCGTTCCTGCCCAATAAGAAGTCAGGTGAAGAAGAAAGAGTGCATGCATTAAAAAGAGGCAAACTGGAGAGAAATTAAAAAGTATTGGTCTGGACCAAAACCAGTTAACACAACAGGTACAATCTACAGTATTCATATCCAGTACTACAGAACTGAAGGTTTCAATAAAAAAGGTACAGGTTCTCTTGAATGCACCAGTAACAGAAAGCAAATACTTACATACTAATACTAACAATCTCACATCTAACTATCAGACTGAGTATGTTTGCTTGACCAGGGCTAGATAAGAGGCTACACAATGTTACAGCTGCTGAGTCAAAACAATAGAGAGTAGCTTTAACAGGTCTGTTTCAAGAGATACCTTCACCGGCCTTGATGCTGGTCTGCCACGCCGTTAAAACAACCTGTCATTGCCTTATTAAGATGACAATGGTATGATACTGCTCAGTAATATAATCAGTTCAATTGATTCAATCGCAGGTTACTGGTGTGACTACAGTACCGGTCAAAGGTTTGGACACACCTGTTTCTGTTTCTCATGATCTTAAAGACATTTTGATATAAAGGCTTGATGCTTAAATGCTTGAAATTTTCTTAGACAAATAGAGAAGTTGATGCCTGTGTATGAATTTATTTTCAAAACTTACATTTTAATTAAATTGAAATGCACCCCCAACAAGTAGTTTTCATTTAGACTTTAGAGGTGGAGAATGTTGAACCACAATGATTAAATCATCATTTTAAACACTCACATAGTGATTGTGGCCTTTAAAAGTTAATTTGTGGAATTTCTTTGCTTGTTAATGCCAAAGGGTTTCTACTTTGAAGAATCTAAAATATAAGATAGTTTTAATTGAAACATTTTTTTTTTGGTCACTGCATAATTCCTTTTGTGTTATTTCACAGTTTTGATGACTTTACTATTATTCTAAAATAGTGGAAAATTGTAAAAATAAAGAAAAACCCTTTCTACGAGTAAGTGTGTCCAAACCTTTGACTGGTCCTGTATATATAATGTCAGAATGCAATGGAGGATGACATTATGTGGTATGGGATGTATGGGATGATTGTTGTTCACTGTGAGAACATGGTCACAAATGTGCTGCATGTTGATGTTTGGCGAGATGGTATTCAGTCGATGTGCTACAGATACTAACTCCTGTTTGGTACAGATACTAACTCCTGTTGGTACAGATACTAACTCCTGTTTGGTACAGATACTAACTCCTGTTTGGTACAGATACTAACTCCTGTTTGGTACAGATACTAACTCCTGTTGGTACAGATACTAACTCCTGTTTGGTACAGATACTAACTCCTGTTGGTACAGATACTAACTCCTGTTTGGTACAGATACTAACTCCTGTTTGCTACAGATACTAACTCCTGTTTGGTACAGATACTAACTCCTGTTTGGTACAGATACTAACTCCTGTTTGCTACAGATACTAACTCCTGTTTGGTACAGATACTAACTCCTGTTTGGTACAGATACTAACTCCTGTTTGGTACAGATACTAACTCCTGTTGGTACAGATACTAACTCCTGTTTGGTACAGATACTAACTCCTGTTGGTACAGATACTAACTCCTGTTTGGTACAGATACTAACTCCTGTTTGCTACAGATACTAACTCCTGTTTGGTACAGATACTAACTCCTGTTTGGTACAGATACTAACTCCTGTTTGGTACAGATACTAACTCCTGTTTGCTACAGATACTAACTCCTGTTGGTACAGATACTAACTCCTGTTTGGTACAGATACTAACTCCTGTTTGGTACAGATACTAACTCCTGTTGGTACAGATACTAACTCCTGTTTGGTACAGATACTAACTCCTGTTGGTACAGATACTAACTCCTGTTGGTACAGATACTAACTCCTGTTTGGTACAGATACTAACTCCTGTTTGGTACAGATACTAACTCCTGTTGGTACAGATACTAACTCCTGTTGGTACAGATACTAACTCCTGTTTGGTACAGATACTAACTCCTGTTTGGTACAGATACTAACTCCTGTTGGTACAGATACTAACTCCTGTTTGGTGTTGTGGAGCTCCTGCTCGCTGGCCTCCAGCTGCCTCTTCCACTGGTCTCCTTGGTCCCTGTAACTCTCCAAGTCGTCCTCCAGGGACAGCATGGAAGCGTTTACCCTCTGCCTCTCTTCTTCTATCTGCTCTTGGGACTGGTAACACACACACACACACACACACACACACACACACGCACACGCACACGCACACGCACACACACACACACACACACGGCCATATGGGTATCCAAAGAACAGACGTGGCTGTAATCAAATGGCAGCGACTGACCAAGGATGCCAGAGGGATACAATCTCTGCGTGGGTGGAGTTGCAAGGGGAAGAGGGAGGCTGGGTGTTGCAGAGTTGGTCCCTCCTCCTCCTCCTCCTCTCTATTTTTACGACTTCTATAGAAGACATGATATAAATATCAAACAAGATGGAGTAGGCTACAGCCAGCAAGACTGACAGCGCCACCACTTTGATCCACCTCTAGCCAGATGAATCAGGGTGGAGCTGCCAACTTGCCTGCCTGTTCTCTCCTCTCGTTCTGCACGGTACTCTTTCCTGACACTGCTGTCACCATTTCTAAAATGTGCATAAGGATCTATTCCTGTATACAGACGCTTCAGATTTTCACCACATCACATTCTACAGTCGTCCAAAAATAGACTTCTGGTAGGAACAGCAACTCTACCATAGAAATATAACTAAAAAAGTTTCACACTTGTACTGACTTTTACTTCTCTTTCCCGTGTTCTGTGCATTTCTAACTGTGCATATAGGGCTACCCAGTTTACCAGCCTGACTTCATGATATCCTGGCACAGTGTTTCAACACATATGTTATTGAATGCATGCCATGTTGCCGAATAAGACAAGACAAAGACAGGTTGTTAAGACATAGCAGCTTACTGCAACATGAAAGGACAATTTAATTAAATGCAGCTTCTTCTTCTTTTTGTTTGGCAAACATGCATAGTATCATATTGACACAGTGCAGGATACACAGAAACTGACTGACAGGTATAACCAGACCATTCTCCCACCATGTCATCTGCAACTGTATGAAGCCATTCTCTGAAAATGCTCTGATATTTCTGATTTCTTAATTGTGAATCAGCAGACTGTAATGTAATAATAACTTTCAGAAATATAGAAACATTTTAAGGTCACACGGCTACACGCCTTTATTTAGTTTGTATTCTTTTATCTCTGTTTCCAGTGTTTGATGCGTGGATGGATAGATGCGTTTAGTCCACCAAACTAAAACATCCCTCCGTCTAACTCTACCTGTGAGACCTGCTCCATGGTTCTCCTCAGGTTTTCCATGTCCTGGCTGTACTGCTCCCTCACGGCCTCCATCTCTCCGTCATGGGCCTCCACCTCCTCCTTCAGCGCCCCCTTCAGGGCTGTCAGCTCCCGCTCGCGCTGGTGCAGCGTCTCCTCCTGGCGCTGACGCAACATGGCCGCCTCGGCCAGCTCCGCCTGCAGCATGACCACATCCTGCAGAGAGCAGAGAGAGAGAGAGACAGAGAGAGAGAGAGAGAGAGAGGGGGGGGGGGGATGGATGGATGGATGGATGGATTGTGAAAGGAATAACTAACAGAGGGTTTTTGTGTTTACTGATCATGTATCAGCTCAGCAGGGAGTCTGTCAGTGGTGCGTTGTGCAGGTACCGTCTGAAGCGAGTCTGTGTGAGGCGAGTTCTCTGACATCCTCCTCAGCTCCTCCTGAAGCTCAGCTAGCTGGTCTTCCTGTAGACGCAGACGAGACTCCGCCCCCTCCCTGGCCATCCGCAGCTCGGCCAGTCTGCACACACACACACACACACTCAATCATTACATAGTATTTGGCATTTGTTGTAACCTGCTTGGCGTGCTAGATGGGTGGGGCTTACTGCAGCAACATAACTTAGTGTTACATGTCAGTCACAGAAATGACACAAATACTTTGATTGATTGTCTAGAGATTCTGGCACTCTGCATTGTCCCATGTGACAAATACGCTCTGGCACAAGGTAGACTACAACAAATACTAAGAATCATACACGCACACGCACACGCACACGCACACGCACACGCACACGCACACGCACGCACACACATCCTTACTCATTATGGGCCTGCTGTAATTCCTTCTTGTTGAGGTTGAGTTGTTCCTGAAGCTGGATATTCTCATTCAGACTGTCCTCCAGCTCCTTTTTTGGGTTCCCATCAGATCCTCCCTTCTATGCACATAAACACACACACACACACACACACACACACACAGAAAGCGTGTGAGAGAGAGAGAGAGAGAGAGAGACCGAGAGAGAGAGAGAGACCGAGAGAGAGAGAGAGAGAGAGAGAGAGAGACCGAGAGAGACCGATGCAAACTGGAAACACAGGAGCAAACTATCACCCTCAACTTTGCCACAGCAGATGTGTACCATATATTACCTCAAACTTTAAAAAACAACAACAACTCTGCTATGGATGCCAGGCTCTACTTTCTGACAGTCAGAACATCTTGGAGAACAGGCCTTGCCAATATGTTCAGACATCTCTTCACGTAAACAACTCTCTTTGACGGGCTGGAGGGTACCAGGTGCAGCGCCGGAGCGAGGCTCACTCATCAAGGTTCTCTACTCCTGAGAAAGGGAACGCCTGCCCATGAAACATCTCTCATCCTCCTCCACACTCATTAGAGAGACACATACAGAAACAGAGGGAGAGAGGATCATGGACGGTTTACCCCTCAGGGGACTAACATTTCTATTACCAGTCTCATCAGTGTTAGATTATACAGATATATATTTTGTACCGATTAGTTTCATTTTCTTCCCCCTGACAGGAGAGCGCATGGATAGTTCAGTTATATAGGATGGGATATTTCAGTTCCTCTCTGTTCTAACAAAGAGATAATGAACTGAAGATAACATAATAGAGCAGACGTAAAAGCTCATCAGACTGCTTTTGAAGTAAATTGCATCAGCTGTATGTGTATTAATCATCTGCAATTAAAGACACACTCCTGGCTTGGTACATGCAGAAGAAGGACTCAGCTGATGTACTTGAGGAACCTGCCTGTGTCCTGATGTTTTCAAGAGCTAACATCTGTCTCTAACAACCCCCTAGTCATTTTATCATTTTAAATAAATGCCTGGGCTGATAATGGGAGCTTTGCAGTGACAGGTGTTCACTCCACACACACACACACCAACTGCCTTGATCTCAGGTAACCCAACACACCAGCATGGGTTCTTCAGTTAACCATGGGAAACAAAATACCTTGCCAGTGAAACCACCCACTCCATAGCTCTCCTGACATACAGTAACCACAACACTGCAGTAAACCAGCAACAACCAATAACAAACCACGAGCACTCAGAGATAGCAAAAGACATCAGTGATACCGAGGGAACTTGAACGCCCCCTTTACATCACACTTGTGAGCCAAGATGCTCCAAAGGCAGATAAACCCTTTAGTGAAAGGCTCAGCATGTGTCAATATATTAATGTGGACATTGGACCACAAATGCCCCAAAGGCGAGAGACAGTGAGTGAGCCCTTATTATAACACACACTCATCTGATGCTGCTCGTGTTTTGGTTTTATATAGACAAGAGCAATGTTTTGGTTTTGGTCCTGAGCTGGAAATAAATAGCCCTGGGCAAAAACCAAAGCGAAAAACTTTCCATTCTACAGTGTAACAGTACAGTGTTATCTGCTTGAGCTATTGTACTACTCAAAATCCACTAGCCTAAGATGACCCCTCATAGAAAAATGAGCCACCACTGAATATAGTCAGCTAAGATGGCGTGGTTGCCATGCAACACATGGTGCCACGGTACAACCGGACCCCACAGAGAAGGATCTGTCCTGGCCAGCCAGCCAACCCCCAGCTGGTGCAGGGTTCCAGTCCAACTCAATTATTGATGGCTCTCAATGGCTGCGCCCTTAACACACTGGGCCCTAATCAGCTTTCCTCTGCAGGTGCATCGTTGCCAAGAGACACGGGAATGATTCATAGGCAGCCATGGTCACAAACACACTGAGGATTACTCAATAAGGGATCATACATACTCAAGTGCCTATGCAAAGCCACTGTTATAAGCATGTGTTATGAGAAGGTAAAGACACAAAGAGATAACTTCTGTATCAGATTTATGCACAAGGATGAAGACTTGGGCTGCAATGTGCAAATATTTCTCACAAATTGAATCTATTTTAATGAGGCTTCAGAGGAGCACAAAAGTGCAGGGATGGCGCCAAAATTGACGTCAAAATACTCAGCATGCCCCTTAATTTAATTTTGCCATTTTTTGGCCTGCCAAAAGAGGATCCTTGGAGACAAAGTAGATGAAATAGTTTTTCATATCGTCGGAAAGGAAGACAGCTTGCAAACCACCTGCTACCCTCATCACAAGAACCGAAGAATACTCGGAGATACCAGAAACACCAAACCTTTCCAATCTCTTATTTGACAAAACTGCTGAACTTGCACACCACACAAGCTCATCAACTGAAAAACATTTTATAGTTTTGCTGAACTTTCTGTCTAGTGGAAAGCTCTTCATTCAGATCACTGATACTCTTAAAGACTTGATAAATATCGGGTTTGATGTCTCTTCATACCTTAAAACTGCTGGCCGTCTCATGAATGAGGTTGACCTTTCTTTTGATGGAGGCGTCACTCTGACTCGTGCTGATGAGGAAGGATTATCAGAGGGTTAGGGTTACATAGTGGGCTTCTGGTTAGATAGGAAAATCCATGCATCAATACAGCATTGTATCTAGCCATTCACATTATCATGCTCGCGGTCTTATTTACCCATCTTTGAGGATGTTGTAAATAGCTTGCTTGGCTTGTGCTTCCTCCCCACTGATGACCTCTGCACTTTGACCCTGGTTCCTCAGCGGGGCGGGTATCTCCTTCAAAGAGGGAGAACAAGCAAAGTAAGAAAACAGACATGACATATAGTGACTAATACTCGCAAATGATAGATAACAAGCTCCCCGTCACCGATACTTACAGGCTTTTTTGGTATAACTGGAGGGGTGTCCTTGGCAACAAACTTCCCTGGCGACCTGACGCTCGGCTTGGAGGCCGCAAGTGCTGTCACCTTGGCAACAGAAGCAGGGCTCCTTCCCGGGCTGTCTCTCGTCGGGGTTGATGACGTCGACAAATTGGAGGAGGCGGAAAGAGGAGCGAGAGGAGTAGCATAGGGGCTCGGAGTGGGAGAATCGGGAGAGGGGAGGGAAACTTGAGCCTGGGCATCTTTTCGAGCGTCGAGACTTCTGGATCGCTTGCGTTCATCAAACCTGAGCCGCTGCCTGGCTCCCGGGCGGCCCCTGGTCTGCGCGGCGCTGCCCGGCGTTCCACTGTTAAACTTGCTGATGAGCTTGTTGATGGGGGCCAGCGAGTTGGTGTCTATTGCCAGGACGGGCTCTTCCTCGGTCGCCACTGGAGGAGGGGCCTCTGGGAAAGACTCCAAAGAGGAATCCAGGTTCAGTTTCTTCCCACTGTATCTTCCCAGCGACCCACTGAAGCCGATAGCGTTTTGCTTGACCCCTCTGGGCCCGACCCCGTTTACTCTGACGGGTTTCAGCCCCGCTTCATTAAACTCCTCCCTGTTAGTCCACTCCTTCTCCTTTTTCTCCACTCCGTTGGCCGCGGCTTTGGGTTGAGATTCAGCCTTCGCCCGCTCCACCTGCCCCTCTCTGCCAGCTCCACCCTCCCCCTCCCCTTGGCTCCCTGCTTGCCCATCCCCAGGAGGTCTCTTCAGAGGGCTCCCAAAAATCTCCTCATCCTCTGGTGGAGAAACAGGGGAGCGTGCCATATTTCTAACAGGACCATATGGGTTTGTGAATTCTGCTGCTTCCTGACCTTTGGACAGACTGTTGTAGGGCGAGGAGGGCGCTGAGCCGGGCTGTGGAGGCGGGGTCTGAGTCTTCAGCTGAACCCCGTATGAATCGCCTTTCTCCCCGTCTTTCAGGACCACATAGGGCTGCCCGGAGATGCCCTGAACCCGCACTGCCACCCCATACTTATTGGAAGGAGGAGTTGCACTGTTGCCCCCTCTGGTCTTTTCAATGTAGCCGCCACCTGTGTCATGGAGATCCTTGATGAAGCGGATCTGAACGCCATAGTCCACAAGTGGCTTCTTGTCTGTGGGCACAGCACTCATGTTCACTTCCTGGTTTCGCTGCGAGAGAGACCTGGGCAGGCAGGGAGGAGAGAAAGGGCCAGAAATTCAAATCAGCTGACTCAATGGAACAAGTTACAAAGCGGTGACCACGACATACCGTGAGTCATGGGTCTTTTTCATTCACTCCAATTACTCATTCAATACCAAACCACAATACAGACCTGCAGAAAAGGAATTCTCACTCATGAGTCTTACTTTTTCTCTGTTGCTGCTGCCAGGCTTTACATATGACCTTCATTGCATTCAATAAATTACTCACTAATAACTCAGACTGGCTCCTTTTAACTTCTGCCGCTCTCCGAATCCCCCTATCCTTCTTTCCTTTTTCCTTGGTTTATAACTTTTTGTGCACATGGCCTACTTCTTCCCAGGTGGGGTATATCTTGATGAAACTCTGTCATCTGCTCTCGCTGCTCTACAGGCAAAATTGCTTCTCTCACAGGACCAACTGTATTCATGTCATGCCAAATATGCCACTGGGGCCGTAACACCCTCTTTGTGCAGGTTTAAGCCTACTTTTTGAGACGGTGTGTCGAGAGGGAAGATAAGAGAGACAATAGGAGTGTGTATGTGCATGAGAGAGATAGAGATAGAGAGAGAAAGAAATGGAAACCTGTATATGAGCAGGAAGTACCACAGCCTGCTGATAATGTGTGTCAGTGTGTTATTGGGAGTGGTCACACATGACGCCACACAAAAATGATCAATTTGTTGCTTCTCATTTACTTTGGGTGGATGTTTTAATCCAATTTACATTACAGGTCCATGAGTGGATCCTTTTTAAAACCTAATATAGGGCCTCTGGTAAACAGAGCGGGAGAAAGATGATCCGCCAGGATTTAATCCTAGGCCTACAGGAGCAGACATGTGGCTCTACAGGGCTGACTATATAGGTGGATATAATAAAAACACATGTGGATCCCTTTTCACTACGGGTGACCACGTTGTGACTTACTGGCAGAAACAAATGGACTTTATGTTATTGTGTTAACAGCAACCGAATCTTTATTGCATATTTGCATTGACACAGCACAGTCAGCCATACTGTGACTCGCATAACCTGAGCATGTCCAAGTTATATCTCCTAATAATGGGCTTGGTGATGAGCACTATGGGAAGGTGAATACTCTCTTATTGTCCAGGCTCTTTGGTGCA
Source organism: Hoplostethus mediterraneus (assembly GCA_034670385.1). NCBI lineage: Eukaryota > Metazoa > Chordata > Actinopteri > Trachichthyiformes > Trachichthyidae > Hoplostethus > Hoplostethus mediterraneus. The sequence goes on from JAXDDW010000009.1 coordinate 653,031, forward strand.
TGAAACACTAGGGGCTATGCTAGGAATGGGCCCCCGCTCCCTCTCTTTGCCAAAGTATCTCCCTAGTCTCCAGACTTCAGAGTAGACTCACTCAGGCGTAGTCTGTTTACTTTCAGCTTTGCAGTACACTCAAGCACATGCACTCACGCGCACATGCACACACCTGCTCTCCACTCCCCATCTGACAGTAGCATTGATACTTAATGTTCCCGTGTCGTTTGGTTATTGCTTCAAGCGACACAATGACAACTACGAGATTATCAAAGCTCCTGTGTCCATGTAGCAACCACCACTTCATAATGACTCGTAATGTGACTATGTGATGTGTGTTCATGTTAAAACACGCTTGCAGTCACATTATTGCACAACGGCAACTTGACATGAAGTGATTAAACAGTAACCACCTCTGACTGCCTACTGGTTACAGTATAACGCTCAGCACCTTGACGCCCCATGAGGTTGGATTAGCAAGTCAAAGTCAGCCTTTGTCTTCCCTAAAAAACATTCTCCGGATTCCAGACATTTCTCTTTACGCGAAGCACTGCTCGTGCTTTGCATTTGTTTAAGGAGAACGGATTACAGGGAAAGTGTACCACTGGAGAACTAGGCCAGCATCTAATGAATGAATACGGGGGGGGGTTGAGGTCTGTAGGTTTAAGCTGAGGGAAGGAGAACGTCTAATGATGCTGAAGAATGATGAAGAATGATGATGAACAACAACACAATATCAAAAGATGTGTGCAGATATAAAATAGAAATAGTACATCAATACACATAATACAATAAAATATAACATACCAAATAGACCCACTAGATAAATGGTGTAAGATCATTGTAACCATATGCACTTGGTTTTTAGCACCTATAGGTCTTATACATGTGATGTAACATCAATCTGCCACGCCCTGATGAAGGTGTTGGGCTGCGACGCTGGTGCCAGTTCAACTTATTAAATCACTGCAAAGAGAGAGTAGTGTAAAACCTTTCATTTACTTTTTCATAGTTTATTTTCCGTCAGTCAGCACCTTACCAGCGGGTGTGCGTTCTTTTCTATCTGTTTTTGAAGCAGCAGGGCCGGCCATGTGGCACACTGCACATCAACACAATGACCTAAAGGTTAAAGAAATGATGGGCATGTGACTGGAACGTTGTTGGTTCAATTCCCCGTGTCGGAGAAATGAATGACTCTCGTATCTCTCACGTCTCTAAACTGCTGCCAAGCTGCTTAACCCCCAACTGTTCCAGTGGGGCTGATCGGTGGCCAACAGTAAGACTGGTCATACTGGGAAGCTTGGGAACCACCGCCTACCACTTTGTGATTACCCCCTAACAAAAGGGTTTACACAACATTAGTAAGAGCCTGGTTGTGCACTTTGAGCAACCAGTAGCAGAGTCCCACTTTGTGACAACTAGCTCACCTAGTCCTCCTCTCCAACAAGCCCTTTTGTCACAAGGAATGGCTGTGTCAACAGTGAAGGGAATGTCGCCAAACGAGCCGTCACTCTTGCCTTTCTCCCACCGTGCACTTCTTGTTTCATCTGCCCCCTCTCCTCTTCCTTCCCCTAGTTTCTCCCACAATCTGAACAAGGCAAGTTCTTAATAAAAGGCATTATACCAATACCTATCTCTGACTTTGTGTGGGCATAGTATAAGTGCTCAGTTATCAGTATCGGGTATGAGGATAGGGATGGGCTCTCCAACACTATGTTAATAGTCTCTCATTAGGAGGACATGTTTACCCATACTCTTCAAAATAAGCTTGATGTGTGTCCCTAGGCACTGTTTTTAGGTCAAGTCTATTTGTGGACCAATTTGTTTTAAATGTAACCGAAAAAGATACCAGAACAACCTTCCAACAGCTCCTAACCTACCTAACCACCGTCTTATCAGCCGCAGGCGAACTGCCGCTCGGGACATATGAGGGACTGTCTCGAGGCTTATTTTAGTTTCAGTCGGTTTGACAGTTGGAGGCCAGTCTACAACGGATAAGCCAACAAACACCTGTATTGTTTTGATTCATATATGAAAATGACACAAACATGGAGGTCATTCCCCTTGACCGTGGCCAGCTTTGTGTTGCTCCCCGTCAACATATGAAACACTTCAGCCCGAGGAGGCCATGAGAGCAGACTAGCCCAGGAGCACCTGCCGCCTCCTCCTCCTGAATTAATTGCGTCACACCCACCTATCCGGTCAGTCAGTATCGGTGCGAGTCGAAACCGGCTTGTTTACGTGAGCCACCGTGACCATGAGCAGGGCGACAGCCACTGCTTGAACACGAACAGCACTTTCACCTGCCTCACAAGAGGATGCCGTCGCGTCCTATTTGTAGCCCACCTGCTATAAGTCCCCACTCATATCCTCTTTACGCGCAGTAGTTTGGATCCAATTATAGGCAACAGCCGAGCCCACGGTCGACTGGGCGAATAGTGCATCCTAATCATGAAACGTGGCTTTAACCAAAAGGATAAAAGGCTTTTCCATCGGACGTTTCTGGTCGGTATCGCGAGCAGGAAAGGCTGAGCGTGGTAAGGCGGCTGCCAACGCACCACAAAGCCACAGGTGTCCCCTCTGCTTATCCAAATATAATAAACGCCCGCTCAGCAAAACGCAGTGAGCGAGAAATGCAGAGAAGCCGATCCGGGCTCGAGAATTGCTCACAAAGACCCACTGATCCGATACTTCTCGACTCAGGACAGCAAAAGAAAAGAAAAAAATCTAACACCAAGAATAAATAGAGTAAGAAAGCAGCGGTGTAAATAGAAGCAGACGAGTTATTCTACTGCACCTGCGAGGTTGATCCAAATCCTGTGTATTTCTCCCCGTGTACTTGTCCTTTCAGTGGCAGCTCTCCACAGTGTTGATAGAATAAAAATATGATCCTCAATGACCTGAGGACATCAGGAAAATTTCCCCAGCTATTAGTGCAACCTGTTGCCAGTACATCGGATAGCCGTCGTCCCGCCTCAGGACCGACTTCATTGGTGGATGAGGCGTTGAGAGGCGGTGCCTGCTGTGAGCGCTTTCATCCCATGCTAGAGGGGCGAGTATGGCCTATTTCCAGACCAGCATTTCATGGGACATTCATTCTATGATAAACTTGAAAATTGTTCATACATCTTGTTCACATAGTACTAATGCTATCACTGATTCTGATAGTTAGTACTAGTAGTGATAGTAATAGTAGTAGTAGCAATAAACTTGAGTCTGGTACTCAATTCACACAAGGTTAGTAGTGAGACTATAAGCTATAAACAGAAAAAGAGTGTTTTAAATTAAGAATCATGGCATTTGGATGATATGTTCTCTGCTATACATAATGCCCATTTAAAAATAAGGCTTAATGTATTCTAATGTTAAACAACATTTTACAACTTTCAGCTCAAATGTCCTACATTTTATCCTTAAAAGGTTATTTCAATTACTGGCACACATTGTCTATTGCTTACATTTACTGTATTCATTTGCAGTGCAGTTCAGTGCAGAATTGAATTGCTATTCAATTTGCCTTTCAAACATTTTCAGCTTGATTCAGTTCTTTCCATATTTCAGCTTGAATATTGTGTCAGGTTACTTGGGTTCTTTGTGAATTTTAAGAATATCTGATAGATGTGCATGTACGTGATGCCACTGCTAAGATACTTATCTTTCATTTGCACAACTCTTGTCAATTAATATAGAACGGGTGTTCCCAGCTTAGACCTCTATTCATTTGGGCATCCTGGGACTGTAGACAATTCATAACCTATTATAATAAGCTATTGCTCTCTGTGCACTGCACATACAAATATATACATAGGTCTAAGTAAAATAAAAGATAACTCAGGGCTCAACCTACATGTTGGTGCGACAATATTAACAGATATTGGCCTTTCATAGACATCAAGATACACACATTTCACTGAGTGTACTAACAAGGTATTTTTAAAGTTGTGCCATTATAACTGGTTATTTATCAAATGTGTTTCATATTTGCTGTACACTAAACCTTAAATAATACGCAAACCATCATGGTGAGCAAATATGATTAGCTTAATTGAGCCATTAGCAAATGACTTGTCATGATTAATCTCAATTGTAAAACACAATTGGCTTACATTTATCGTTGTGACTGCAACTCTTGGGAGTATCATGACAAAGAAATTACATTAGCATCTGTTTCACTGGGTTTACCAACCCCCATTTTAATACAACAATTAGCAACAAATAAAAAAATTAATAAAACAGACATGGACAAGTACAAAAAAAATTCTCTTTACTTCAGAGTTCAGTACCTTTCCCTTCCCCACCCAGCGTGGGGCTCACTGGTTCCTCTAGGTTCCACCAGAAGGCGCCAGAGCAGAGCACATCGAACAGCACAAATACCAGTACAAAAAAGGGAACGACTGAAAAAAAAAAGGCATCTTGGACATTGAATGAAGAAAAAGAGAGAGAGAGGAGGAAGAGAAGTTATAACCACCTTATACTGTGACAAAAATGTGAAAAACGGGTATTTTTCGCTCTTTAGTTATTTGGTCTACTTCAAGGCCTCCAGCAGAAGCCAGAATACAAACAAAAACGGATCAGACAAAGTTACTGCATTGGTTCACATGCAACCCAAAAAAAAGACTATGCACATCTGATATGACATGATGTCACTACTTGCTATGCCAACACCATCCAAAAGCACTGGTTTCACAATTCATGTGTACTGTGGAAATAAAAAAAAAAAAAAAAAAAAAGGTTGATTCAATGTATAAAAACCAAAATGTCATATTGAATACAACCAAGACACCTAAGTTCAAGTCATCATTTTTTGTTCATTGGTTGACTCTCCAGCATGTTCACAACGGACGGAGTTCCAGACAAATGTTCTGCCTCATTATTTACAACTAGTTTGAAGTGATATTCTCTCTTGGAGGTGTCGGGGGTCAAGTCTTGGCCTTTGGATTAATCAGCATTGGGTAAAAATGATGGTAGATAAGGGGAGGGTCAAAGTGTGTGTGTGTCTAGGCGCAGGCAATGTCACAGAGCTTGCAATATGATTTTTTTCTTGGAACTTATATTTTACAATACACTTGGTATTGAGATTTTACTATGCAATATACTGTGATTTATCTATTCTGACTGCAGTAAAGGGATACAATAATGTCATAGGGCAATAGTAGAATGTAGTATTACAATTAAAGAATTTCAATGAAATGAAGAAAAAGGCATGAATCAATTATTGGATAAAATTCAAGGCCTTTTGGATTTTCAGGCACTCTTTCAATAACCATTTTCCCCCCCATTTTGAACATCTGATAGAACATTGTGTTTTCATTTATAGCCATGACACATACATACAGATATTGATAGTTTGTGTCAATGCATCAATACATATAGTGGGGGAAATAGTTCAACATTTTGCTGATTTACATTGATTTTATTCACCCACCTTATGCGTGTGAGAAATGCCATCACAGTCATCTGGGTTATCTGGGGTGAGTCAATCACAGTCAGTCAGTGCGGGAGCTTCCATGCCAGTCAGTCACAAAGTGTGAGGTAGTGTGTTGGTGTCAGTGCTTTGCTGGTTGGCAGGCTAGATGTCTGGAGGACTGTGGAGTTTTAACATTCATCACATGATGGGGAATGGGGGAAAAAATCAATTGCCTAGAGTCACTAAAAAGTGCTATATATAAGCATGAATGTGAATGAGTGTTTTTCTGTATATCAAGCAAGTAAAGGGCTAGTCAAGAGAAAATTGGGCAAGTAGCTGACATGATACATAAGTCATTCAGTTAGATCAGAGCAATTAATGTCTCTCTGCCTCTCCTTGTCCCTACACGTCGCACCTCCCTGCTGCTCCTCTGTTTTTCATTCCTCAACCCTCATTAGCTGCCACCAGCTGGCCTAATCCCTGGCGTACGTACACAGCCTGGATCTCCTTGGTCTTGAGGCAGAAGTCACAGGCCCAAACGGCGGCACTCTCTCGGGTCAGCAGCCCGTACGCTGGCTCTGTCAGGCCTGTGCAGTCGCGGTGGAACCAGCGTTGGCACGATGCCTCACACAAGATGGCATCCTGGTCATCGTGCACCTCTGCCAGGCAGAAGCCACAAGGGAACACCATCCCAGGGCCACCAAGTTTCCCAGGGCCAGAGCCTGGTCCGGTGGAGGGGGCCGCTGGGCCAGGTGGCAGGGGAGACTGGGTGTTGGGGGTGGAGGTGGAGTTAGAGGGAGGATTGGGGTTACTGCCTGGAGTATTGCCTCCATTGTTGTTGGTCATGTTGTTCTGGCCTGAATTGGGGGGTGCATTGGGCATGGGACCACCAGCACCAGGGGTGTTGTTCTGCTGGTTGTAAGGAGTGGAGCCAGGAGCAGAATTAGGTGGAGTGGATTGTGGCTGCTGCTGCTGCTGCTGCTGCTGCTGCTGCTGCTGGGAAGAGTTGTTTGAGTTGGGGGCATTGGCATTGTTGGGTGGCTGGAGCTGGTTGGGTGGTGGATGCTGGGGTTGGCCTGATCCATTCAGGGGACCAGTGGGTGAGGAGTTGGGATTAGACTGGGGCGGTACCGAGGGAGGCTGGCCAGGCGTGTTGGCATTGGGCTGCTGGACATCAGGGTGGCCAGGGAAGCCTCCCCCAGGCTGGGGTGGACCAGAGTTGGGAGGAGGCCCAGGTGTAGTGTTGTTAGGAGGTGGGCCATTGGGGTTCAGGTTAGGCTGTTGCTGCTGTTGCTGCTGGGGAGGCCCAGGTTGAGGCCCTCCTCCACCAAAGTTTTTCCCCTCCTCGTTCCCTGGTCCTGGTGGACTGGGGCCAGGGTAAGGGCCATCCTGTGAGGGTGGGAACTGTCCTTGAGGGGGCATACCTGGTAACCCTCCCACCATGTTTCCTCCAGGGCCACCACCCATTCCACCCATCATGTTCATCCCTGGAGGCATCCCCCCCATGGGATTCATGGGGCCGTGTGGTGGCCCCCTGGGGCCTCCACCACCAGGTAATGGGGGGCTGTTGAAGGGGTGTCCACCCTGTCCATGCTGCTGCTGTGGCGGCATGCCAAATCGAGGGTGGGGTGGCCCCCCTCCCCCAGGACCTCCCATACCCCCTGGTGATAACATAGGATTGAATCCTGGCCCAGGATGCATTGGTGGACTGAAGTTGGGGGGCATATTGAATTGTGAAGGGCCTCCAGGGGGGAATCCGCCACCTCCTCCTCCCCCACCGCCGCCTCCACCACCACCTCCAAAGCCAGGCATTCCTCCAAAGCCCAGTTGGTGGTGCGGTCCAGCATTGGATGGAGGGCCAAAAGGTGGCCTCCGTCCAGGCTGGCCACCTCCTGGTCCTCCTGGTCCTCCCATAAATCCCATGCCCCCACCCATTCTTCCTCCACCTCCATAGCCGCCTCCTCCACCTGCCCCTGGACTGGGCAGAAATGGAGCACCACCTGGCCCACTTGCCACAACAGGTCGAGATGGGGGCCCAAAGTCATCATCAAAGGGGTTGGATGCAACCAGGTGATCCACCATGGGGGTAGGAGGGGGCGCAAACTCAGAGAGGTGGGAGAACCCTGCCGCCTAAAACAAAAGAAAAAAGGTTAATAAAAGTAAAATAAAAGGAAAAACTGCTTTCAGTGTGAGACATGATTTAAATAGGACATTGAGAGCATCTTAGGGTTTGCATTATGTAGGAATGTGTCCAGACTGCCCAAAGCAAACGTTACCTGAGTATTGGATTTCCTCTTCTTCTTCTCTGGGCTCTTCATCTGTGAAGCTGTAATAATGGAACATGGAAGGGGTGGAAATAGGGGATATACTATTAGCCACAACAAACACCGGCCTCCATATTTCATCCAATTGGTCCATCAACAATCTAGTGCAACATCACATTTGGATTGGCCAATACCCCTTAGTGACAGAGTGGAGCAGCTTTAGACCTAGGGCCTCGTTTCCAAGTCCAACAGTTGAGATGGGTTCAATGATGGGACATAGACTGGCATGAGGACAAGATGTTGAACATCCAGGCGTTATCATCACCAAGGTTATGAAGCCTTGAATCGCAAATGACCCAGGCAGACCAAATGACCCAGGCGAGAGAGGCCGCAAACAGAGGCAGGAGGAGGTAAGGTCAATGAGGGAGACAGGAAAAGACGAAGACATGAGAACGAGGAAACGGAGTTGAAGGTACATTGATAGCAAGATAGACATGAACCCCGGTCACAGATCCACTCTGTGAGAAACAGCCACCACCGGAGACAGTCGTGAAGTTTACACATGGGGGAGGCGAGAAGGGATTTGCTAACAGCACCAGTGCAGCCCATTGCAGCGCAGTAATGGATGGTTCCGATCTGATTGGGAGATGGGTGAAATTAATTCCTACCTTTGCCTCGTTTTCCTTGACCTTGTCCCGCCTGTAGTCTCCCCGATTCGGCAGCCATTAGCTAATATGACTGTCGGTGAGGTGGCATATCACCGTTCATATGCAAGAAAAAAAGTTAAAAATGACGTCTTGAAGGCTAGGAGCCGAGCAGGTGGAGTCAGCCTTCAGGTCGATAATGTTAGAATGGTAATCATCACAACGTTAGCTAATACGTATTAGTAACTAAAGTATGTCACCGGCCCAGGTCTGCAAACTCTCCTTTCCAGCTGCAAATCTTTCGCCACGCAATCTGTCACATCGGGATTTGGTCACCAAATTAACGTCTGTTAAAAAATAAGGTAGTCCACGTTAGCTAGCTATGTGACAGGTTCGATTTGATTGAGCAGCCTGGTTGCAAGCCAGCTTCTCTTGGCTGAATGAAACTGGTTGCTTGCTACCTGGCTTGTTTGCCAGTACATGCAAGTTGCAGAACACCCCCTCCCTCCCTCTCTGAGATGATCACTTACAGATGTGAAACTACTAGACCAGCTAGCTAACGCTAGCTAGTTACTAGCTTAGCTAACTAGCTAGCCACGTTACTCAATGTGGCTAGCTAGGTAGCCTCGAGATTTCACTGACTAAGCGCAACATGTAAATGGTTATTCGAAACCACGGGCTTTCTAGCTACATTTAATTTGGAAAGTTGAAACTATTTCTACTTTATCCCAATCTCGACGAGACAAAACGATCGGTCTCGTCTCGAAAAGCGTTGTTTACTATGCTAACATTAGCTTGCTAGCTAACGTTAGCATACTACTGAAGATAGCTAGCCAGCTTGCAGACTGTCTTGGAAGCAAACTGTACCCTTTCTCCGTTGCTTGCTCTGCTGTCCTTTAAATTGAAACTCTCTGGTGTGTCATTGCCGGTAAACCAGTCCTCACACGATGTGTGCTTGCTGTTTCGATCCACCATTCAACTATTATTCATTCAAAAACGCAAATTTTGCCAAAATAATCATGGCCTTCCATCGCTACCGGACAAAGAGGGACAAGCAGGGGTATCGCGCACCATGGACGGTTACAACTCGGGGCAAAAATAGGGGTGTCGTAAAATATCCTTCATGAATATAAAAAGCTATTTACAAATGCTAAATACTATATTTTGCCTCCTATAATTTATGTTACTGTAGAATTTGTGTTTAGAGGTCTATCAGAAACGCCAATCTCTCCTTTATTTTTATGTTTTGTGTGATACACCTTTCATTTGTATACGTGGAGCAGCCCAGAACGGATCAGTTTCGAACTCTACCCGGTACAATTAAAGCAGTGGTTGGACATTAATTAGAACGCTAATTAAGTGCATTATCCAGTACGATATGAATGATGCTGAATTCAACTCAAACATGAAAGTATTAATTTAATCACTCCTCAACTGTCAACTTCAATATCAATTTCATATATCAATCAATTTTGGGCTACAGTACTTCTCACCGCCCACCTCTTGTTTGGGTTCTGCCCCCCACTTCACCCCCACCCTCTATACTCCAGGCACAGTCAGGAGCTTCATTGCGACAGTGGAAGGTTGTAAAAGACTCAATAAGCTACTCTTGGAATGGGACCACAAATCAGAAGCAAAAAAACCTTTCAATTCTTTCGAGTCTTCCCACTCCAAAGACATCTCTTTATCCAAAGGGAATAACTTTTCCCCTGAATGGAAGAAGGAACCGACGCAGGAAAACCACAAATGGGATAAAGTAGGGATATTTTTCATGCCAAATAGGCTTCCATATAGGTTTTTTTTCTGTTAGCCAAGATTTCTTTCTTTCTTTCTTCTTGATAAGATTGTTAGTCTTTTCACCCCTACAAAATAGTTTTAGTCCCAGGCCTAATTGGACAGAGCAATAGTGTTTGGCTTATATACAGTGGTTTGATTTGCCAAGGTGTTTATGACATACTTTTAGAAGAAATCCGGAGATTCTGTAGCCTATACAGACCAGGCTCTGAGAGAGTATCCTATAATAAAGCAACGGAAGTCTTTTGTTAGAAAGGCCCGCTGTGATTTCTAAAGGTGCGTCTCTTGGGCCCTGTTGTATGGCGCTAAAAGGTGTCGGAGCAGAGAGGTTATTGGATTTCCACCTTAGTTACAATGGCAAAGTGGTTCAAAGAGTTCCCCATCAATTTGAAGAACGGTACTGACAGGATCCGCTCAGCCTCCGAATCTGGGTCCCAATCAAGAGGCAAACCGGGGTTGGTGGCGAGTATTGGTACCAAAGCAACAGGCTCCAAAGGGGGTCAGCGCAAAAACTCCTCTGTTGACAGCATCGGCGGAGGAGTCGGCTCTCTCCTGTCTGGAAGAAACCGAAAAAATTCAGCCATCGAGTTGGGCAGAAACGGCTCAGGTTCACCGAAGGATGGAAAAGTCTGGGAAAACCTCCTACCTGGGAAAAGTCGCAAAAACTCCAAAGCAGAGCCCGTGTTTGAGGAGCAGCACCGACCTCTGAAAGGTCCTACATCTGCCCACGGTTACATTAACCGCCTCATCAGAGTGGACAAACAGGACAAAAGCCCCAACTTCAACAGCGGTACCATCATCAGTCAAGTGGTACCTGAAGCAGAACAGCCACAAGCTCAATGCAAGACAGAAACAGTAAGTTGCAATTTCACCATTATATTGATGTAATAGTCCTTATACATGCATACATACAGTGTCTGGTACTAGTGAGTTTACAGTGACCTCATCGGGCTGGTAGTTTATATCTGATATGGTTATGTAAGGATATGGTCTATCCACCTAATAGAGTTTGTAGAGACCTAAGCATATTTTGTTGTGTATTTTTTAATCTCTTATGGTGTTACTATAAAAATACCAATAACATTTCTATAATATCCCTATAGGGATTTGCGTGGCTGTGATATCTGAGTAGTTGCCTTCTAAAATCATGTAGGGTTAGTGCTGCTCTTTTTGAATTAGAATAAGATGTGACTATACTTATTTACTAAATATTAACAATGCACCAGTAACACAGGTTCTTTTAAACGTATTGAGTTGTTTCCCTATTCATTATAATTCTCATATTTAAGGAAACTAACTGCCTTCGGTGGCCCATACTTTTTAATATGGTGATCAAATGATAAATCAAACTTAAATGAATGTAATCTGTTGCCCCTTCCATGACTTTGGTGGTAGTGCAACAGGCTCTACTCCATCAAGAAATAAAATGTGGTGTCATCAATACTGTTGACAATGAAGCAGCAAGGAGCCAGTCCAGGCTCTGAAAACTGATATTATTGTTTCAGTTCCTCCCTCCTCTTTGTCTCTCCTTCCCATTGTGTCCACTCCTCCTAGTCTGTCCCTCTATCTTTCTTTCTCTTCCTCTCCACCCATCACTCTTACCCCCACCTTCTCAGCCATGAATACAAAGCTATGGTCAGACAAGCTTACATGAGCCCTAATCTCCCTCTCCTGTATGTTCTCTGGCTCTGTATTCCCCTTCTCTCACCCCTCCACCCCTCCACCTCACCCCTCTCTTTTCACTAGATTCAGCCCCCTGGTGAAGGCTATCATGTTATAAAAAGCATTGTGTCATTTGACACGCAGGCACTAACCCAAGTCCCCTCCAGCTTGCCTTTGAAAAAAAGACCGAAAGATAGAGAAGTCAGGGGAGACAACAGTAGAGAGATGGTGTGAAAAAAGACAGATAAAAGAGAGGAGGAATAGAGAAGTGGGCGTTTTATGTTTCAGTAAAGGGGCAAATCCCGACTCTCTCCCACACTCTTGTTTGCAGCAGTCACTAGTTTGGTTAGAATTAGTTCTCTGTCTAGCGGGACCACCTCTTAGTTTCCCAGTTCATGAAGAATAGGAAGTGAGCTTCATGGGAAGTAAAGGTGTGACGTAAGGCTTGATCAAGACTTGGACTCCAGCACTGACACACTTGTGTATGTGTGTCTGTGCTGTGTGTGTGTGTGCAAATGCATGTGTGTCCATATGTTTGACACGACTGAGTGCTTACAGAGACAGCTCTGTTTTGAATTTTATAGGCCTACCATTGTCTCTCATCCATTACCTTCTAAGATAAACATGAAAGTATATGGCACTGATAAGATGACCAGTCAGTCAGACATGACTAGTCTGGCTGAATAGAGGCTTTTAACACATGGATGTGATTGTAAGGAGAGGGGGTTTTATGATGAGGAGTGAGCCAAGATGATAGTGCATCTTCTTTAAACACGATTTACAACAGTGGTGCCAGGTTAGGTAGTGTTGTCAGTAGCTGATGCCTGTCTTGTAGCTTACTGTTCCATCGCCTTGGAAAGCACATCTTTAAAGCAGCTACCTGTGCATGAAACAGATTCTGACTTCCCTGTGCTCCTTGATCCAGGTGATCATCCTTGAGGATTATGCAGATCCCTTTGATGCTCAGAAGACCAGAGAGCAGAGGGAGGCGGAGAGGGTCGGGGAGAATGATGGTTACATGGAGCCTTACGATGCCCAGCAGATGATCACTGGTAAGAACCGGCGGCTACAGGTGAAACCGGTGACACTTTAGCACTGAGCGTCCTTACACCGGCAAGCTGCGTTTCACCACGGAGCCCGCGTGTGTTCTTGTGTGAATGACTTACATATTTACAGGATTTACGTTTCCAGTCTAGCCAGGCTGAGCGATGAGAGCATGAACTCACTCCCCCAGTGCTCTCTGTACCCCATGGGGTTGCCACGGCAACTGTGTCGCACTAGGACAATGGGTGCAGTTTCCTGTCTCTGCTTCCTTTTTCCTGTCTCTGTTTCCTGGTACTATTCTCCAAAAAGGAAGGTGGCCCTCAACACCTCCCCCCTCTCGGACGCAGCCCTGCATGGCCCCCTATATGGGCCTGTCTGGCCATTTCTCAAAACTTCCCAGCATCCAGGAAGACCGGTGGTCAGTTGTCCAATCACGTGCTCTCTTAACCTTTCATTCCATCACTCCATTGTGTTACCCAAAAGGGTTACACAATAGCCTGCTGTGAATCTGAAAATGTTTTATTGCTGTGCTCTCTAGTAGAGCGTACTCCAATCAGTGCTTACTCTACCTCCAGGCTTCCTTGGGAAAGCTGGAATAGGATGTGATGATGTGACTAACTCGATTCATGAAGCTTGTCGTACTGTGGAAGTAAGCCGGAGTCAGATGTCACGGTGACTCATTAAGCAACGTTATGATAGTATGGGTATCATTTTACTTAGCTTGTTATCTCTTGACACTTCCTGTATAGCAGCTGACATCAATCACAAGGCTCATATCCGTTATGTCAATAGGATATAGTGGCAGTAACCGTTAGTAACCTTTCACATCACTACCCAGTGTAGGAAAGACCACCTGTACGGGGTCTGCCCACTTGTCCTCATGTCTTGTTTTCTGTCCTCCAGAGATCAGACGTAGGGGGTCCAAGGACCTTCTGAAGGTGTGCGTTCTGATGGAGGGAGGCGAGGGAACCCTGGAGGAGATCCAGTCTGCGCCCGTACAGATCTACGATGTCCCGTACGAGGGGGGCGGCGACGGTGAAGGCGGGAAGACGGTCACGCGGCCGGAGCTGGACCCTCGTCCCTCCACCGAGTACGAGCTGCCTTGGGAGTGGAAGAAGGAGCATATTGTCAAAACTCTGTCAGGTACATCAGCCTACGTTTGTCACACCGCACCTAGTTACTACTGCATGGGAACTGCTGTGGACATTGATATCAGAGAGCAAGACCAGCACCACTGATACAACCTTTGTATGACTCATTGTTTGTACTCATGTTGTTGATGAAGTTGACTAGTAAAGATAACTGCTCTGTGTATTCTTTGTAATATTTTTTAACTGTATTCTGTTACATTACCTAAAAAAAAATATTTTGATTGCAGAAACTTTGTTTAGAACTAAAATTAGAACTTCCTGAACTTTATAATTTTTTACTTTTTCTCTTATCTGTACCTTTATACTTCAAATATGGCGAAGTAATCTGAAAGTAATCAGAATACATGAGTGAGTTTGGGTAATACTTTGGATTACATTTTCAACTAACCTACCCAATCCTGCCAGTTTGAAATATATTTGTCTAAAAATCAAACACCACGGGCCAATACTCACATTTATATTTCATATGTGTTACAGGCGTTTTTCCACTAGCATACTGAACGACGTCTTGCTTGAAACATCAAAGTGCCGTGTGTTCTTTGCTACATTTATTGGAGGATTCAGCACGCACCTTTTCCCTCTCTTTTTTCCCCCAGCACAGTTTGACAGCCCTGAACGCCCTCCTTTGACCAAAGACGAGACGCCTCACCAGACCCTCACCAGGCAGCCCCAGCAGCCGGCCCAGCCGCATCAGAGGCAGAAAAGCTGGACTCAGAAGATCCTCAAATCCTCTCCGACTTTGTCTCCTTCCTCCAGCCCCGGCAGCAGCAGCCCTGAGACCGAGGCCTGTCGCGTTGACCCCACCCTGCCCCTGGAGAAACAGAGGTGAGGAGGGTTCGCTGTTTTAGGTTTCATGCAAGGTAGTCTCTTACATTGGTAGGCTTTAAGACGTATAGCAGAACCTTGTTAAGCCAAACCTCAGTTTAACCTTAAAGGGTAATTCCGGGATTTTTCAACCTGGCCTCTATGTCCACAAAATCGCTTTTCATACCTTTAAGTAGATCCCAGAAGTTTCTGAGTTTCTCCGGTCCATCGGCTCAACCTGGCAGTCACGTAACGGCGGCTCGATGAGTTCACTGTTGCAAGACGAGGATCGTGTGAACAACCATCCTCTATCCGACAATGAGTGAATCCTCTTGCTTTCATAAAACAGCTTTGTCAGAGTTGAGAGTTGAAAAAACGGTCTATTTCTGTAGCGATCCTTTCGGTAATGTTGTCAGACACACGAATAACAATCTGAGCCTCTCAGTGACAAAAACAAGCACTTTTAGTGGACGTACTTTGACCGGTCCGAGTATGCCTTTACGGATTACGTTGCCGCCATAGAGCCGCTGTTACGCGACTGCCGGTTGAGCCTGATGGACCGGAGAAACTCAGAAACTTTTGGGATCTACTTAAAGGTATGCAAAGAGATTTTGTGGACATAGAGGCCAGGTTGAAAAATCCCGGAATTACCCTTTAACCATTATGAGAAGACAAACAAATGCAGTGATGCGAAAATCGTGATTGTACCTAATTGTTGGGATTCATGCTACAAGTATTTAAACTACAATACTCTGATATAGTATAGAGTATGAGTATAGTGTATGTCAGAATGTGTGTGCATGTATTTTTTATACTTTGAATAAACTGTTATCCAGAACTTTAATACATTTCAGTGCTAAATAAGAATGACGTCTGTTTCCAAGGGGTTTGAATAAATAAGGTTCTACACTTTATCAATAGCAGATGAAAAGTAATCCCTTCAATCCCACTCCTGTCTCAGCTGGTACCATGGCTGTGTGACTCGCCAGGAGGTGGAGTTTCAGCTTCAGTCCTGCAAAGAGGCCAGCTTTCTGGTCAGGAACAGCGAATCAGGCACCAGCAAGTACTCTATCGCCCTCAAGTGAGTAAAAGTTGCAATTGCATCTTTTTCGTCTAAACTCAAATATTAGTTATTGATCACATAGTGTATGTAATATGTATGTGTATGTAAAAATGAATCACTCCAGTTATAAATTGCATATGTTTATCACTGAATATGTCAGTGGATGTGAGGGATGACAAGCATATAAACGCAATTGTGATAGAAAGGAGAGAAAAGTCTAAAATAACTTGATAAATGCACCATATCACAGAGGCAATATCTGATCCCTGTACAGTGTTGAAAATTGTATAATCTTTATATAACAATGTGTAGAAGGTAAATCTTAAGTGTACCTCCTAAAAGGTGATGTACCTGTAGATAAATACCTGCATCCCCACTTGAGGGTCTCATCCACTGCATCTCTGTGTGCATCAGCGATTCAATTCTGCTGCTCTCTCTCGCGACTCAGGACAAGCCAGGGCTGCGTTCACATCATCGTCGCCCAGACCAAGGAGAACGGCTACACCCTGGACCAGAGCAGCTGCGTGTTCCCCAGCATCCCAGAGGTGGTGCACCACTACTGCACTCAGCGCCTACCTTTCAACGGTGCAGAGCACATGACCCTGCTGCACCCGGTGCCACGCGGCCACTGAATCCACCCACCTCACTTCAGTATACAAAACAAACCACACCTCTGGATCTGTATGGAACACATTTCAAAAAATCACCCAAGACCTCACCGCCGATCAGTTAAGCTCAGTGTGTACCTCTACTGCACATCCATGTCCTTTCTCGTTATTTGTTGGTCCATATTACTGTACTTCATGTGTTATTTTGATACTTTTCATTTGATAATCAGAAGAGGCTCACTTGGAAGCCCATGTCTGGAAGCTGTGAATGGCTTCTTCTGTCTTTGCTTTACTTTGATGTGCAGCTGATGCAAAACACCCAGTCTACTGTTTTGCATGTGAACATGGGGGGAACTCAACACACATGGCACGGCACTTCTACTGCACAAATGTGACCGTCACTCCTAGTTTAATTGGGACAGAAGCACACAGATATGACTCCCAGATATGAGCTTTTAACGTCTTTCTGAATCTCTACCAATACAGATGATATTGTTTTTTGTTTTTTTATTCAGTGAAATTTACTATGAAGCAGAATGTACTTTTGATATGGAGACGAAACCCTTTAGTTTGTGGTTCTCTTCCCCCCTCTGGTGGACGTGCTGGTACACTGCACCAAGTGAACCCTCAAACCTTCAGAACTTTCTTCTTTTCCTTGAAATCGATCCTTGCAACTAGCAGAGCATGCCACTCATCAAGATATCAAGAACAAAGACCAGCTATTTGGGGTTCATGCTCACATTATAGATATCTAAGTTATGCTCTCATCCTTGTTAGTTTTCTCTGTAGCTTACTGTCACTTGAGGATCTCCTCTCTGTTTTACTGTGAATGAGGGAACTGTCTACCAGCTGCACTGTGAACCAATGAGTGATTCACCCTGATGCAATGTGCTGTGGCCTTAGAATATTTCGTGTTTTTCATGGCAAGAACTGACATCACACTAAAATCATGCTTCTCAATCCTGAGTTTAAAACTGAACAAGCCTCATTCTGGGTAATGTCTGTATGGATAACTAAGCAAATAATTTATTACTGGTTTGATAGATTGGGTTTCTGTAAAAAATATTGGAATATTATGTAATTATCTGAATATTATGTGATATAAGGCGTTCCTTTTTCTCAATTCTCTGCTGGAAACCAAGTATTAAACTTGTTGAGACTTTAATTGAGGGATTTACACACATAAATGCAAGAAATTAACCACAAAAACACAAGTAAGAGAAAAACTACTTCAACTAGAACTACTGCAAAACGAGAAATGCTAGTCCTGCCGTTGCCTGTCCTCATCTTGTTTGTTCAGATCCCCGTTAGATAACTGCTGTTCTTCCTCAGGGTGTTACGCCTCCTGGTGCTAAGAGACAGAACAGCCAAATGAAAAGTGCCAATACTATTCTGTTGACTAAATTCTGTTTTTGTTTCTTTCTCGATTTTAAATGTAACTCAAACTGATGGCATATTGTGCGTACTCTTAACGTTGAGATACGCTATAGGCAACTTGGGCAACTGTGCCTTAGCCTGATGTAATAATAAAAAGAATATGATATAATTGAGGTTAAGTCAAAGTATTTTGTGCCCCCATTCCCATGTCTTTTCTTGTATTTGCTGTTAGCAGAGCACCCAACTAGAAGAAGGTTATGTGAGAAGGCACATATCTATTTGTGTTTCACTGTTCATTGGTCATTTGGTATGTGGATGCCTGTTGTTGAAACATGAATGAACTTAATAAAAGGTCCTGAATCTCAATGCTGGAGATCCTCTGTGAGCTTTTCTTCTTTGATTCCAATAAATCAACTATAAGAAGATGAACACTGCCATGTGAAGTTGTTTGTGCTGTAGAAGGGTGAATTAAAACCACCAAAATACAACTTCTCTTCTAGCCCTGATTGACAAACCAGCTTCTTCATAGATGTTGAAATGACGTAAATGACTGTGAGATGAATGAATGAATCCATCGAGGTAACAGTCATATTTTGATAGAATGCAAAATAAATCTTTCACAATGAAAGATCAAATCAAATCGCATTTATTTGCATAGCCCTTAATCACCGTTACAGTCTCTGAGGGCTTCACAGTGCCCAACATGTGAAACAATACATGGTTAGTACACGACATCCCCCAGCCTTGGACCTTCACAGAGGACAAGGAAAAACCGGGGAGGGGCTACTCAGAGAGGGATACCCCTACCGGGACGCTCGGGCGTGCAATAGATGCCGAGTTTGGTGCAAGCAGCGTATACACAATGCATGAAAGTTTATTATTACAGTCATTTATTAATGCTGAACAAGAATAGATTACAATGGCATCTTGGAGCTAAAAGGTTAGGGAAAGGGTCTAGTGAGGAGATTAGGTTTAGCCGTGGGCGAGGATCATGTTAAGGGTTGAGCTCTGGGACAAACGACTTAGGTACTCGCAATAAGCACCCGAACCACCTTGTGTAGATCTAAGGTCAACTGCGCTACTAAAAATGGACAAAGAGTAAGAGTAGAATCATTACACCCATATCAGAGACAGTTAACGTGAAGGAAAAAGAGCAACTGACACCATCGTGCTCTCCTTCCCTCCCTTCTTACGTATCTGTATCTCTCCATCGTTAGCCCCTCTCCTTTACCGTCCTCACTACATCAGTGTTATCCGAGGCTGATATCTGTCTGTCATCTGGTTCTCCTTGACCCTCAGGAAGGACACCACCTATATACAGTGTTTGGTTCTGGCTCAGACACAGTGGCTGTTGGTGCCAAGAGTTGGGAAGTACTTTGGGAAGGCAAGGGACCCTGACGTCATGTTTCATTACTCTGAAACCACAGATACATCTAAATGTTCTCAAGTAACTTGTATTATCTTATGAATTACAGTTAGCTGCATCTACTAAGCTTTAAATCAGTTGACAGGTTGTGAGACACTTTAATCTGCTTAACCACAAAAGTAGGAACTGGTACAGCAAAGCACAATTCTTATGAATGAGGGGTAGTGAGGTCTTGTAATTCATATGGCTGTTGACTGCTGTCTGGCATAGTGTGCTGTGGCCATAAGGTCTCCCTGGGGTCTTCTATCAAGATGGATTTCATGAACCTGAGGAAAGTGGGCCTTCTCAAGTTCTGAGCGAGAGCTACACCAAGACAGGAATTAATCATCAGCTGATTTGGGCCTGGAGCTGTGCTGCTGTAGCCATACATGACTGGATAAATTCATTTTGTTGTCACAGGTATGCCGTGCTACCCTCTCATGCGATCGCTGCCTCTCTCAGGCTTGCATGACAGCCGATGCTGCCCGGCTCTGTCTGATGGACATGTTAGTTTGACATCTGGGTGTCGCTTGACCTGGTCTGTTGGTAACCGAAGTGTCCCTGCCATCCTTATCAGATGCTTCTGTCGCTGTGCCAGTGACATGGCCTAGCTTTGTTTTCCTCATCTCCTTACCTCACACCGGCAGCACCGGTCATGTGTGACACATCAGCATAGACCCAGGCTGTTATGTCTGAAAAGGTTTGACCGGTAAGGTCAGGTGTGTTTTAGATACTGTTTGAATGAGGTACTGGACCCACTGTTGTTCTGACGGTGGTAGATAAAGCAGCGTGCCAGAGAATTAAATAACTTCTAATGGGCATAAGGCTATCTCACTATTCTCCTTAATTGGCATACAGCACTACACATATTAAACTAAAGCCTCCACATCGGTCTAAATGCCTTACATAAACGCACACATTTGCACATACACTTGCACATATGGCAAATATTTTTTTATTATTATTATTGCTTATTATCTTTTCATATATTTTAGTGTGAATTTTTCTATTTCATATTGTATTCTTGACCTTTTACAACTCAAGAATACATTACAGGTGTTTTTTATTCTTCTCTTGCTAGTTTATTGTTATGCCAAGTCAAATTCCTTGTATATGAAAATATACTTGGCAATATAACCGATTGTGATTGTGATTGTGATTGTGATTGTGATTGTGATTGTGATTGTGATTGTGATTCTGACCAGTTAGTACCTCGTCATTCACTGGAGAAACATCAGCCTACTGTCTTTTTCCTCATGTTATGTAAAAATCATTTCAGTTATATATTTATATAAGTTAATAAATATAAGATATTATAAGTCTTGCATGGTCACACTGGCATCACTCGTCCTTTGGTGCAATAAAGCAAGTGACTGGTTCAGTTTGTTAGTTCAAGGGTCAACAGTCGTAGATGCTGTTTTGTTTTGAACAGTCGATCTATCCACAAGCTGTCTATGTAGAGCTGAGATATTCAAACCACCCAATCAGAGAAAACCTTTGAAAACCCAGTGAACCTGGAAACCGGTTCTGGGTTCAACACTGTTTCTGAAAGTAAGGAAAGGAGGCGGATAAGCTAAACAATAGTCAGTGCTGCAGCACGATTACACCCCGGAGTGAAGAGATAATCTGTTAGAAAGGGGAGGATCCGTGATTCACTGCTCACCATTTCTCTCTCTCTCTCTCTCTCTCTCTCTCTCACATACTTAAAATTGACGAGCAGCTGTAAAAGCCAATGAGATGGAGAGAGACGTGTTGATTTACCGATGCAGCCAATGGTGTGAGACAGTGGAGGATAGTAATTGTGGCCACAGTCACAGCAACTTGAACATTCCTCCGTGATTATACTACTGCCTTCCAAGTTACATACTTCACTGATACACTCCATAAGTTGGGTTGCCTAAGACCATTCACAAACACACACACACACACACGCACACGCACACACACACACGCGCACAAACACTCTTTGTGTGTGCGCCTGCCTGTCCTCCCTTCACACACTCTCGTTCTCTCTCGCTCTCCTCCCTCTCTCCCCCTGTCTCCCTTTTGAAGAAGTTTTCCAGTACAGATCCAAGTCAAACATCTGGGTCAGCTTATATCTGGTGGAACAAGACTTGCAGGATATTGTTGGCAGGATGTGTGAGCTGGAGCAGTTTACTCTGTGGGAATCCCCAATACACACACATACACACACACACACACACACACACACACACACACACACACACACACACACACACACACACACACACTCACACACCCTCTTTCTATGTGTCTCCCTCTCTCTCTCTCTCTCTCACACACACACACACACACACACACACACACACACACAATTTGCTGACAACGTTTCTCTCTGCACTCCTCAACCTGATTTCCAGGTGCAGAGAGTCATGTCTCACATGTTGATGAGTCTGTCACTGTACTGTATCTGTGTGTGTGTGTGTGTGTGTGTGTGTGTGTGTGTGTGTGTGAGGGGTTTTTATGCATGTGGAGACCAAACAGAACAAAATGAAGAAATGCGGTTAAATGTCCATGTTTAATAATTTGAAGAACGCGTTGGTTATTACCAAAAAGGATTACAAAATAGGTGCAAGGAAAGGGATAAATCATATCCAAACGTTCAACACTGAGTACATAATAATTTGATAATCTATAACTTAAAATAGGTTCACAAATTACTCATGTGCAAGATCAACTCCCTGGTGTGCATTCTGCCCAAATCGAACTCAATTTCCAAACCATCAAAATTGCTGAACTTGAATTGGATATTGTAAGGAGATGAAATATACCCCGCATGCAACGTCACTCATTTTATGAAACAGTGCAGCCAGCATCCGGATCTGTGACTTAACTGTGGTATGAAGTACAGTTGCAGAGGGAAACACGACTCCTCCATGTTCTGTGAACCCACAAAATACTTGCTGGGACACTTCCCTTAGCCACACAATCACACTGTAGTTGTAGTTGTACTGTTTTAGAAATTGCATAAGACAACAATCCACCTTAACTCCATCCCTCCTATCTGCGGCTTTACAGTTCCTTGCCCTCTTCCCATTCCCGCTTTCCTTTCCCTCGTTCACCCCCTCCCTCCCACTTTTTCTCTCCCTCCCGGCCCGTTTCATTCCTTCTTCGCCTCGCCTTTGCTGTCGTCCTTTGGCTTCTCATCTGATTTGTACTCCAGGAAGAAGTCGTTGCAGGCGACTGTGAGGGCTCCCATCAGGATAATGAACTCGGTGAAGTCCACCTCCCCGTCGTTGTTGGCGTCCAAGTCATTCATTACCTTCTCAACCCCTTCATTATCTTTGGAGTTCTGTCAGTGGAGAGAGACAGAAAGGGTTAAGAGTGTGTGTGTGTGTGTGTGTGTGTGTGTGGACATGCATGTGTAGTGTTTGCAAACATCCATATATGGGCTTGTCTGTACTTGTGTTTCGGAGTATGTGAGCATATACCTTTACTTGGGTGTCAGTGCACGAACACATACTTGTGAATTGTGTTACTGCGTTGGTGTGCAGCCACATCGTTACCTCTGCGCACACACACACACACACACACACACACACACACACACACACACACACACTTACCCCTAAGTAACTCCCCAGCTCTTCTACTAACAGCTCCTTCAGTTCAGCCCTGCTCAGGGTGTACTTGTCCCCTTCCTTCCCCGAGTACTTGTGGAAGGTCTTTATCAGCATCTGCATGGCACTCTCCAGGTTGGAAGTGGGCTCCTTGGACATGCTAGAGGGACATCAGGTCAAAGGTCAGTCTCTGCCACAACATGCCCGCTCCAGCCCCAGCTGCATGTGCGATCACATAGCAAACAAGGGTGAAGCCACCACCAAGACAAAATTATAGATGGATAGATACACGGATGGATGGAAGGAGACCAAACTAGAGAAGGTGTCCCACTTCTATCTAACAGGTCAAATAACGCTCTAGTGCAGAGGCTATTTCTGACCCGACTTAAAGTATTCTGGTCACTGTGTGTGACTTACTTGGTTTACATTTCAGAGGTTTGAATGGAAAGATGGAAAAGCTTTGGGAAAAGCTTTCGAACAATCTTACACACATTGTGTCCGGCATCTTGGATCTTCTTGTGCTGGGCTCGTGGAGAGACTGTGCACACACAGACACAGATAAGTCATTGTCAATGATGCTGATTCTGTTTGAGTCATGCTGACTCTCTCAACATGTTAAAGATGAACATAAACAAACAAACATGCACTGAATATAAGACAAGGTGGTGTTACAGTTAAGTTGCAACATGTTTTGATAGTCCCCGGGTTATCTTCGTTGTAAGATGAAGCGGTAATGCATGTAAAGATAACATCGCAATGTCATTGACAAGTGGTTTCAATGTAGAACACGTCCTTTGCCTGCTGATCATGTAACAACAGCCTTAACATTCAAACGGAAACCGGAAGTGAAACACAAAACTGTTAAAATACAGATAAACCAGCAGCTAATTGCAATTAGAAACGGAGGGCCAAGAAACCTGAGGTGCTAGCATACACACTGACCTGCGGAAGAAGGCCGAAGAAGAAGACACTCACTCGCTGATATGACGCCGAGGGAATCAAGTAATCATCCCATGAATGATTTATCTATTTACTCTAGTTGTATCTTTGCTTATCTGTCAGCAACTAGCACCAAAAGAGAAAAGGGTGCTAATTTCAGTCATAGACGATTGACTCTCATCTGCGTACAGGAGAAGTCAGAGTTGTGGGCAGCGGAGAGGAAAGAGGAGAGAGGACACCAAAGCTGACTGACTGGAAAATCTATAGGGGTCATCTGTCTCAATGACTGACACAATACAATAGGAAACCATGGAGACCAACATGACAGTAACACAATATTGAGTGTGGAAATAATGCATTTAGATAATCTAGATGAAGGAAACCACGTTCAGATTCAGTAACTTTGTAAACATCGGCATTTTAAAAATATTAGCTTCGGTGGAGGAAAAAGGTAAAACACATTATAAGGCACATAAATACAATCAAAGAAGTACCATGCCATCATATAGTTATTTAACATTATTTAACAGTGTTGGTGTTATTCATATATTTTCTTGCTTAGTTTATTATATTTCACTGTCACTTTAACACATTAACTCACTACCAACTGCACGTAACTCCTTGGTGAGGAAATGTCATGTCATGCGCTTCTTCAAACCTCATCTGAAATCAGACTGTACCTTCTCAAGAAAAAAATCCTTTCATTACTCCCCAAACTTTTCAAACTGTTGATGAGCATCCGTTACCCAGTGAATTTACAGCTACTTTGCTAGTTTGACACCTGATATAAAATATAGGTAAGATCCAATGTAAACACTTATACAGTACAGAGGAGAAAGTGTAGTGCCGCAACCCCTCCAAGCTGTCCATCTCACCTGAGTGCTGATGGAGGGCCTCCTTTGTCTTTGATGAGGTGCAGAGGACAGAGCCAAGGGAGAGATGGATGGGGAGAGAGTTTGCCAGTGGCTTAAATATCACCTGCCACCCCCCCCCCCCTCCCTCCCTCCTCCTTTACCCACTTACGTACCCCTTGCAATCCTCCCTCTCTCTGTAGGTGCCTCTCTCTCTCTCTCTCTCTCTCTCTCTCTCTCACGCACACACACACATGAACACACGCATGAAAGCTTGACCTCTGCCGGGAACCGAGCCTCTGCAAACCATCAACAGACCACAAAATATGTTGTCACAGTTTTATTTATTATTAGCCATTACACTTGTTACATAGATTAAGAAAGAAATGACACAGCATTAAAGATGAGGGTGAAACATTAGAATAGTGGGGTTTCTCTTTTTCAGTGGGTTGAAATGAGTCAAATCAATAACAATAACAATAACACTTCCTATAATGCTTGGTAGGTGATAAGCAGAGCAAATTGACCCATAGGTAAAAAATAAAAGCCTGCACACTGTACTATGAATGGTCCTGTAGATATATTTAATAAAGCACATCGACATTTCGACCCAGTGAGCCTTCACCGGGATGCACACACATGCATTACACACATATATACACCCAGTGGGAGCATTACCAATACAGGGTGTTGTCTTTATCTTTGTCTAGAAATGAATCAGGCTATTGTGTGGTGGGGATAAGCTGGCTGCAAACACTCCACACTGCAAATCTGCTGTGTTTAGCACCAGCATTTCTTTTGACCTGTTTGGAGTACAAGATCAGTGGGAGTCGTAACATAGGACGGACGAGTTGAAAGCAAACATAGTTCACTTTTTGTAACTGACATCTTATCTGCCACTCTCCGAATTACCCTGATGTAGTAGACTATTCCAAGTAGGTAGAATTATTTGCAAAAACTGTTTGACCCCCCGGTCTGTTTACATCCAGAAATCACTTGGTTGTGCGAGTCAAGCAATTTTAAAACGAGGTGAATTTTGATTGGTCCAGTTTCTACCTAGTTTCATTTCGCCGGCGTTAATTGGCTGAGAACTAGGATACAAATATCACGTTGCAGATGTGTTGAAGCCTAAAACCGAGAAGAACGGCTGCGATGTGTTTTAGCACGCCTAGCCTATGGGTAATAATTATAAGGTATGCAGCTTGTCAGTGTATATACAAGATGCACGTGCCTGGGGCCTATGTACATACTGAGCAGGAAGCTGGCTGTAGATGGTGCAAGAGAGTGACATATTTTTCACAGGAAGTACCAAGATCAAGTACTTCACTATAAAAAAAAAAGAATATAGGTGTTAATAAAAAATATAAAATGTAATAATAAACAAATCAGAAATGTCCAATGAGCCTCTATTGTATGTTAGTAACAATAGATCATGCAAGAAATGCAGTGTGCAATGAGTATACTGTGTGGTGACAAGCTGAGTGGAGTACAGACGAGAGTATTTACAATGGGAGTGTCGCAGTGAAGCAGGGTGACCACATGACTGGAGGTTTATTTGTCTTGTCCCTTTGCCACTGAGGAGTTTGAAGTGCCAGGTGCTGGTACAATGCATAAGGTGCATGTTTGGTTGTGTGCCCAAGTATGCCTTAGTAGTAGTAGCGCCTACGTAGACGGGCAGGTACTATGTAGCAGGCGTGCAACATGAGCCTTTTTCTCATGGCTGCATTATTGATGATGAGACAATTTACAAATCATTAAATTCTAATTAACGAATTGTTTGCATATAATGTGACAAATAACTGTTTCCTTGAAACTTCAAGTAATCCCATTAGTGGTCCAATCAAGGAAAGAATTATATTAAAAGTTAAATCTAAAATGCTAGCACGGAGGCAAAGCCATGTCAAGCTTGAGCAGTGGCCAATATAATGGTAATACAATGGTAATATCTGTCAGATGAGTTACTGGTAGCATACAATACCTTATACAATAGCACGTTGTTAAAGACCACACTACGCGTCTGAAGGCTCACTATTCTGTTTTGCTTTTAAGACCACAACCTCTGACAACAAAATGATCCCTGTGACAGTGAGCCCAGGATCACTTTCATGTAATTGTTTGCGTCCAAGGGCGTGTTCCCCATCAAATGCCTAATCCAGTAGTTTCCTAAGGCCTGGGACTCAGGATCCAGTTGCAGGTCAAATACGGTCTCCCAACTGCACAAGGGTGTGACCGCCAAACAAACACTTGAACAACTGGTGCTAGTAAAGGAAAACTATGAGCAACAATTTTAAAAAGAGCCACCCAGACAAGAGTCATGATTCTGATGAGATGAGATTTTGTGTCACCCCCCCCCCACCCCCCCTTATCTAGCACTACCATGGGTTACTGCAGATACTGTCCTGTCCAGCTCCTGTATAGTTCAATGTGTAGAGCTTGATGGTTACCAGGCCATGGTTAGGAAGATTAGAATCCCACTGGGGTCAGCCATAATCAAAATATATGCACTCATGGTGCTAGAAGGCACTTAAAGGTGTCTGCCAAGTAGCATCTGTTATGAGTTTGTTGATATCCTGTTTTTTTCCTACTGATTTGAATCCAGGTAGATTGGGTTCCATGGGGAACATCCCTGGCCTGTTTCCCCAGTGACCAGCCCACTCCCATGGGACTACTTTGGGCTCCCTTGTGACCATAAGGGTCCTCTGGTGTGGATTCCATCCAAGGCCCTTAATTATTTAGCCACGGACCATTATTAGGACAGTCCACACCTGATCTTCCACCTCCTAATCCATGGCTGACTAAGCATATAGCATATAGATTCCAGATAATCATCTGAACCTTCCTAGGAACTACAGAGAGAGAGAGCCCACAGAGTGGACCAGAGAGAGAAACAGGAGGGGGGGTATAAAGTAGACTGTTGAGATGAGTTGAAGTAATTCAGTGCCTCAGCAAAACAATTTGTTTATTGTCATGCCAAATCAGTTCCACAGCAATGTGAGAGTTGAGAGAGGGGGGGGGGGGGGGGGGGGGGTTGAGAAGGTGTAAATTGGAGATAGTATTAGTGACAGACAGATTTTCATGCAAACACACCATGAGTGCTTAGCTAGGCGTATGTTTCCATGCTAACCAATGATCCAGCGAGGCCTGGCCTATGTGCATACAGTGGAATGTACAGTACGTAGTGCAGTGTTGCATGACACAACTGTGGAAAGCCATCTGGAGAGACAGACGCGGATTCAGAAGAAAGCAAGGACAGCAAGGGATTTAAACTTGCTGCAGTGGTGTGTTATATAAAGTGACACGATGGTCGCATGTGTGTCGGCGGGCTGCTGCAGGGGCGTAGCGTCATACTTTGCAGTAAAGTTTTAAGATTTCACAGGGATATGGCATGCACATGATAGAAACTGCCTGCATGCTATCATAGTCATCGTAATGAGGTAAGTGTGCTATATAGTGGGATGTACATACATATCACCATAGTGGTAAGTACTGATACAATGCAAGAATGGTAGTGTCGTGTACCTGTTTTATTTATTTCTTTGGAACTGGGACTGTAGTGTTTGCCGTTGGCTGTAGTTTATTTCCAAATTGTGTCTTTCAAACATTGTATTTGACATTTTTAGTGGTTCACCTGATTTTGGCACTGTTTCTGCTGTGTTGTGTGTAGTGTAGTATATAAGCCTGTAGTGTGGAGTGGGTTAAGGAATGTATTGTCCCCTATGAGGTCTCCTCAGTTTTCTTCTCTCCTTCTTCCTCAGCAGCCGCAGCAGGCTGCTCCTTAGCCTCCTCCTTAGCCTCCTCCACCTTTTCCCCTTCCTCCACCTTCTCCGTGACTTCCTGTGGCACTGCTGCTGGCTTCTCCTCCTCCTTGGGTGCCTCTGGCTTCACCTCCTCCTTGGGTGCCTCTGGCTTCACCTCCTCCTTGGGTGCCTCTGGCTTCACCTCCTCCTTGGCCGCCTCCGGCTGTGTCTCCTCCTTGGCCGCCTCGGGCTTTGTCTCCTCCTCTGCCTTTGCTTCTGCCGTTGCCTGTGGCTTCTCCTCCTCCTTCTCTGGGGCCGGGGCGCTCTCCGCCACTGCTCCAGCAGCAGCGTTTTGGTCAGGTTCAGCTGCAGCCTTCTGGGCAGGATCCTCTTTGGCAACGGCGCGTTGCTGGCTGAGCGAGGTTGCCAAATAGCCAACCAGTTTCATGTACTCCTCAAAGCTAACCTTGCCATCCTGGTTGCTGTCCAGGCTCTGACGCATCTCGCTGACCGCCTCCGAGTTCTCTGTATCCTGGGTGGGCACACAGGACCACGAGACAATCAAGCACCATGATGACTTCACTGTAATTCTACCTGGACTCTCACCGGTGAAATCACCGTGCAAGATTAGTAACTGAAGCTCTATCAGTAGCTCTATTTACATCATAATACTGATCAATGTCATCCTATCATATCAGATCAGATTTCCTATTCACATATGCTCCACCAGCATTTGGTCACATCACTCATGTCAAAGTCTGGAAAGGTTAAGATCAGCTAGCGAACATACATGGCTACTGTGAGCTTCATGTGGTTATATAATACACGTTGTTGTGTTGTATTATATGTCAGAGAGGTTCAGTGGAGATTTCCTAACCGTCAGGACGTTGCTGAACTGGCTGTTGACAAGGCTGTCGAAGTCCTTCTTTCCTAGACTTTCCCTTCCCTTGGCCGACTTCAGGAAGACCTTCACCACTGTCTGAATGGCAGCCTCCATGACTCTAGATGGATAGATGGATGAATGGATAGATAGATAGATAGATAGATAGATAGATAGATAGATAGATAGATAGATAGATAGATAGATAGGAGGCAATAATTATGGATAATACATGAGTCACATGAGTTTCAATGAGTCACATACTGGCAGAAATGATTGCTAAAAGCCATAGGTGCTATGAACAGGAGAAAGTGCTGCACTAATCTAATTCAGAACGTTTAAAACTGATAGGCAAGCCCAGTGGAAAATGAAACAGAGGCTCTCCTCGGGTGCCTGAGAGGCCTGACGTTTCAGGTGTTGAGTCCAGAGCCGCAGCGTGGGATGGACAGTGACGTGAGATAAGTTAAGAGGGTGAGAGGGGTCTGATTGAGAGACAAGCTGTGATGCACAATGGACGTTCTGATCTTTGATAGGTCATCTGATCTACTGAAGCTACCAAGGCAACTGGGCTTCAGATTACCTCAGGGATTACCTGCTCCCTGTCTGCTCTTCTTTATTTCTTTCTTTCTTTCTTTCATTCTTTCTCACTCAGATCTGTCCCTTTTGACTCCGCTGCCCTCTTTGACATCCCTCCTCTTCTTCTCTACCCGTTGCCTTCCCACTGTTGCACACCAATGCACAAACACATGCAGGCATATTTGAAAATGAAATTCAATACGGTGCAATATATGGGTTTACGGCATCGTTTACTGTTATAAGCAGTAACGCACACATTCATTTTGTCTCAGCACATGTCATATGGTTCTTATTACACCCGACAGATCTAGATGTACGATATTCTACAGACTCTGCAATAGAGCCAGTGGGTGACACATCTTTGCAGGGATTCCATTCATTGCTGTCTATGGAGATCACTTAGACAGGAATTTACAGGCCATCTCCGAGCTAGTTTGCCCCAAAGCAATAAGAGGGTATGTTCAGTTTGTGAGGCAACTGTACTTGTCTGTCAACTTTGGCGCCTAAGCGTGGTTGAGCAAACAACACCTTATTCCACCGAGGAAGAAAAACAAAACAACACATGGGCTCCGAATTGAAACTGCCGTGCTCGTGCCGGTTTGTGACATGACAGAGATCTCGGTGGTCATTCGTTGACAGCAAATTAATCCCTCACCAACTGTAGAAACTCGTGTCACGCTGAAGCACCCCCTGACCTGCCCCTTTCAACCCCTCCGGTTTTGTCTTTCTCTCTACTGCGGTCACCACAAGCAACGGCCAATTAGGAAACATGTCTGTTAGCCTAATTGTGCCTGGAGTAAGAGCTCTGACACGGCACTATACGCCTCTTACAATCTAACATTGCTCTGCCTCTAACTGTGGGTCTGTTCTGACCCTGTTTGCTGAAGGGAATGCGTCCCTGAAGGAGATGAACACTACTCCATTGGATGTGGGTCCACTGGAAGCCTACCACTGACAATACAGCTTTTATTAAGCAACAATGATAATGTAATGCAAATGGATAAATGGCGTGTGTCTTTAAATCAAATATCCAAACGAATAGAATGAAATAAATGAAATTCCCCATCCCTGGATCACACTTGTGTCAGTTCTCTGTTGTACTCTAGACCTAACCTGCCTTTTGGAGGGACTTTAGGATTCTTCCTGCACCGGTGACACACCCTCGGCAGTCTGAACACACAAGTGCCCACGGCAGT
This sequence comes from Hoplostethus mediterraneus, assembly GCA_034670385.1. Lineage (NCBI taxonomy): Eukaryota > Metazoa > Chordata > Actinopteri > Trachichthyiformes > Trachichthyidae > Hoplostethus > Hoplostethus mediterraneus. The sequence continues at coordinate 684,005 of JAXDDW010000009.1, forward strand.
CAGCATAAGCCCTCTCCAAAAATACCCAGCATTTAGTCTATTCTTGGATTGACATTTCTGTCCATTCTCACATTCATTATTTACCTAATGAACCTGTCTAGTGCTGCCTGTCGGACATTATTACCAACACGTGCTGCAGCCCTATTTTGGACAAATGAATTCTAGACTTGCGTTACTTGTCTCACGTCAGAGCTTCATCTTGTCCAACCTCATGGTTCCGACCAGAACAACCTTATCCCCACTATTTGTGTTAAAAGGCCAAAAAACAAGTCAGCAAATAATTAAATATATACAACCAGAGGTTTCCCGTTTCCCTCCAGAGCCCAAGGGAGATTGAGTGTTGCGTTTCCAAATGGGCGAATGTGATACGGTATGTGCGCAGAGTAATGACAATACTACCGCTCGTGTGGCATGAAATATTAACAGAGGAACAAGTTAGGTTGTGGCAGTAAACTGCAGTGAGCAGGCTTACATTGCTGTCTTTCATCCAGTATATCAGGTAGGTTGGAGAATACAGACAATTTAATACCCAGACGTGCTCATCACTCTATCAACAAGCGCAACGTTTGCCAGGACTGGTCATTAATACGGGGAGTTATTTCAAACGTTTGTTGAGAAAACGTAAAACTACTGGCTAAGGTGTCATAAGAGACAACTCTCGCCAAAAAAAAATCCACTGTGCAAAAGCAGTTGCAAATTTGGGCGTACCTATTATGCGCAAACTTTAGATTTTTGCGCAAAGTTTGGTCTTTACGCGCCCATGCCGCCCACTGGATATACGTTATAGATGTGCATTATTGTACATAGTCATTTTCATTTTTAGACATTTGTTACCGATTGGAAACTCGACAGCTGATCGATACCAAACCATTCCACATCTGCTTCAGAGGGACAGTTAACCCATGAAACACAGACAAGCTTTAGGTCTATAATAGTTGCCAACTAGTCGCAATTCGCGCGTATAAGCTTTTATCAGAGTGCAACATGAGCCTAAAAACCTCTGCGGGCTGGAGTCACTGAAACCGTCCTGCAGTCAGACCGTAGCTAAGTTTCATGAGATGGCTCTTGCAAGAGCATACCGAAACGTGGCACAAACGATGAGCTATGATAAAGTTCAGACGGAGGAGAAATTCTCCCAAGAAAGCAGAAAAACGCATACAACTCACCATATACCGTCTACGGGACAAGAGAAGTGTACAAATGTGTCCAAATGTGAGTTTCTGCCCTCTTCTCCGCCTTTCTACGCTGCTTCGAGACCAGAGAACTTGCCAAACTAGTAGGGCTGCACAATCTCTTCCGTGATTTAGTTTTTTTCTTAAAACTTTTCCCCCTGACAAGTCAAAGGGCGTGTACCTGGAAGAGAAGGAGAACTGGGAATGTGGAAGAGGACAGTAACGTTGAGGGAAGGGAGTGAAACGGTGTCATGATCTTTATACGTGGTTTTTGTTGGAATTATCTTTGGCTTATGGTCCAAGTGGTTCACGTTATGTGTGACTTATACAGTTTCACGCCAACTGTCCTGGCTTGTGGCTTGGAGCAGATTCACGGGCAGGGAAGAGGAGACAGGGCGGGTGGGATTAGTTCATCTGAAAGGCATTATTTATCTGAAAGACTCAACCATTTTTTAAGTGTGTCACTTACTGGAATGCACACACAAAATGTTTAAGGGTAGAACTTTGAAATGGAAAATTATGTCTTTCAGATCCCACAAAAATGCAATATGCACGTCCAACATGCAGCAACAAAGCTTACAGACATGAACGAAATAATCATTTTCACCTTTAAAACAACGTTAAAACTAAAGTTTGGCTGTGGCATACTGTCAGTCTTCTGACAACTGACAGTTTGGCAAATTGAGAATGAAAAAGAAATTCAATACAGTGAAAAAAATAAACAAGATAGTTAGTGTGTGGGACGAAAGTGGTGTGTAGGTGGTGCTGCAGCCTCCTCAGGCTCTAGATTGGGCCTTCAAGTCTTTACATTCAAGTTGTCAAAATTCTTCCACAGATGAAATATCACCACTGGTGCTCTATCCTTGGTGGATACGTGTGATAAAAAGCCGTTACATTTAGGTGACCTGGGAAGGCTCCTGGGGTTGAATATACTACGTGCCTACCATGCCCTGTCAGGTTGAGTCTCTTTGTTGCTGCTGACTCATTTGCAAGTGGCCACACCCACACTTGTGTTTAGTTTGGATGCAAAGTTCACATTTTCTTACCTGCAGAAGAGTTTCCGAATCATTTTGAAGCACACCCCCCCCCCCCACACACACACACACACACACAAAAGTATCGGCTATAAAACAGCTGGTGAGCAAGCCAGCGTGCATAACTCTGTCTAGACATCTGAACTGGGACAAAGTGACCATAATACCAAGAACACATTTACCAACTAAACAAGCACAACGTAATTAAACTACAAAGTGCGGATTCATGCAAAAACAGCAGGTCCTCCCAGACACAATGGGATGCATTCGGCGAAGAGTTTCACACAGCCCCATTACATACGCCACTCAGGCCTCGGACAGCAACTTAACCTGTACATTACAGCAACTTAACGCCTGGACAGGCAGCTTTGTACAGGCATTATGCAGCCCTATGGAACAAGATATGGTCTGGATGGTATAGTTGTGCATATAGAATTACAGGCCAATTGTGCCACTAAATCATGGTTGTAATACGCTCCCGCTCAAATGTACAGTAGGTGTCTGTGTGACGTTATATACTGTAGTCAATGAATGACAGCAGACAAAGGTTCGGTGGAGTTCAACAACACAATGGAGCCTTTAATTGCCAGTTTACCCGCTTTCAACAAATGGTTAACTAAAGAGTTACACATGTGGCACTGACACAGATAAAAGAAATAAAATGCCCTTGAGGTTTACAGTCGGACAGCTTAATTCAGTCGGATGGTATTGCGCAGTCGGCCAAAAGCCACAACTGACAGGCAAAGAATACACAGACTTCTACTGACTGAAACCTCCCTGCTTGCCCGCCAGTTTCCCAATCAGCTGCCAGAACTCCAGGAACGTCAGCTCCCCGTCGTTGTTGTCATCCAGCGAACTCATGAGCTGCTCGATGGCTCCAGGATCGCTGGCATTCTGCAGGTAATCACAGAGAAGAGGTCCTGATCTATACAAGCCCACTCTGGTTTCCAACTCGGACTGCTTCACAAGACTGCCCTGCCATCTAATGGTTGATTAAAGTATTAAATACGACCAAAATATCTATATATATTGGTGTAGAGTCCCACAGTGCAATACCTTCACATTTAATAGAGTGTATCCGTAGTGCTTCCTATTGATCTAAACGTTGTGAAACACTGATTACAAAAGTGGGGTGACTGAGATGGATATCAGTGCTGGAAATGTAGAACTGCCACATGCAATACAAACTGCACAGTAAACTTAAGAGAGTGAATCCGCCTCAGGGATTCATGTAAAATCACAAGATGCTCTGAAGATACTCATATCGGCTGTAGAAGCGTCGGAAAACAGGTTCTGGCAGTTACCTTGACGAGGTTGGGGAGCTGAGAGGTCACCAGGCTGTGGAATTCCTCTTTGCTCAGGGTGTTGGAGGATCCATCCTTCCCGGCGTACGTCTTGAACTGAGCGACAAGGGCACTGATGGCAGCTTCCATTGTGGTTTGTGGTGGAGTGAGGAGATGTCACCTGGAAAACAAAAGAAGAGAGGTAAACAAAGCAACATACACAGTCCACACAAACGATTATAGTTACAAGAATGTGTGATATATATTAGCGGAGGTTGGAGTCTCACCTGTTGTGCTGAGGTAAAGTATAATGGTGCCGTTGCAGCAGGTACCAAGGGCCTTGTCTCTCTCCTGGAGCTCACCTGTCTTAATATATCCCCTCCATCTCCATTCATTGATGCAGACATCAGCGGAAAAAACACTTCACCCACCTCCTTCTCCCTCATCCAGCAGGCTGTGCTTATCTCAGCCTGATTTCCACTACTCCGGGGATACATCACATCACATACAGGTACATGTGCAAACGCACCCCAACACACACACACACACACACACACAAACTACAATTTCGTCCTACAAAGTCCTACAAGCAGCTTTGTATTGATGACAGGACAAAACTCATTTCAGTTATTTGTTTGGACTCTACAGATAACATCTTTGTCAGGCCAGTCTAATCAAGTGACCGAATCAGGTATGACCAAGCAGTAATTCGTTTATACACAACATGTCTCCAATAATAAATCATTTGTGGGGGAAACAGAAAATTGAAAATTGGTTTCATGTGCAATTTTATGAAATGATGTGTGTAAAATGTGAATGTGACATTATTGTTTCCTCAGATATACTGCAGTGGCTTGGCGTCATGATGTTCATGGAGGACGTTGGTGTCGCCACTTATGGACGGTGTGTGGAATACCGAATACACGAAGATGGTGAGCTTAAAATAGTTGTTAGACAATGGAAGATGAAGCTATCAGAAGTTGCTGATGTTATAAGTTGTTTTAGAAAAAAGTCTGTGTCACCACATAAATATACTGAAACGCTTCGGCTATGTTCCTCTGTGGTGACTCATTTGGAGAACAACACGCTCTTGCTGCACCATGTCAATCACTGCCGACATTCCTGCTCACCAGTATATCTGGTCTGGGCCAACACGAGTTACTTCACTTGTGTCTGGTTTCATATCTGTGAACTTGTACACTCCTGCTCATGCTATTTCATCATGACTTAAATATTTCAGGTTGGCATCATGGCTGTGACAATGGATGCCTGTCATTCCAAAGCTTACATTTTAGGCCAGAGGATGAGTCATACACGGTGAGTAATGCTGGGTATTACATCAAATGTAACATATGTTTTTATATTACATAAAATAAAATAAAATGTTTTTCCTAAATTGAATCAAACCATTCAACAGATTTTCAATTTCTCAATATAAACTTCATCAGAAGAAAAGCTGATATTTAAAAAAAATCCAGATAAAGATAGCAATATTCACAACTTTAATGGTGAAAACTTTATTAAACTTCACATCGACTTGCAAAGAGAGGACATTGATGATGATGGGGAAAATAAGGACTACTCTACATTTATCAACACATTTATCAAGGATCAATTTCGTGCAAATCTGAGATCCTAAATTATCTGTAAGCACAGAGCCCTTCTGTTGTCCCAAGAAGAAAAGAATACTTCTAAATGTTGATTAACATCTCATAAATGTGTTTCATGACAGGATCATCTATTCAGATTGAGCTCGTTTCTAGTCCCTTTGGCTTTAACATTTGCAGTTTCCAACAAAACAAATCCCCCAGTTGTTCCTCTTTACACACAGCAGAGAAGACAACGTTTCAAAAATCTATTTAACACTTTATGAATAAATCCTCTTACATTCATTCTCTGCCCTAAAACAAAAGCAGTAAAATTGCAAGTAGTGTAAACTAATGTGTTGTACACTTGCAGAAGCAAATCAATCCAGCATATCAAACACCTTTTGTCCACTCTAACAGGTATTTTTAATAACAAAGGCACATAAGCAGTAGCTAGCAAACTAAGCTTTTGAAAACCAAAATTACCAATAACTTTCTCAATATATTCACATTCAGTATATATGGTCTGGGACAGGTGCACAGTTTGTGGTTCTTCTTATTAAAAATAAAGAAAAAAGCTGCGGTGCAGTGACTGGACAATAATGTGAAATGCATCAAAGCAGTCTTTTTAAATCACTGTAACAAATGAGCCAACAATCAAAATCTGTCTCTTTGAACTTCACATCTATCTAAGAGGGAAAACTTCATGTTCAAATATGATGACAGTGAAAGAGTGAAGAATTCTGAAATCTATAATTTTCCACCATTGCAAAGCAATGCGGCCATATTGTATAGACTTTGTGCTTTTCTTCTTTTACCTATAGCCTGGCTAATTTGAAGAAAGAAATGTAGCAGCTTCTCTAGTTTCCCCCTGGGGATTAATAAAGCATATAGCTCTCTAGAACCAAGTTACTAATCACTTGTGTGCACGTCAAGTTATATGACACGATGCTGGGCTGGGTTACCGGGAGCACTTTGATCCTAAGCAGTTCACAGAATCAACCTGCTTCCACCATGAGATGACGACGCAAAAAACAACATGGTGTGTTAAGCCAACCTCATTTAGGTGAATAAACAAAATCCATGAAATGAAGCCCTGTTTGGTTCAAGAGAGACATTACTGTAGCTTAGCAAGTTCTCTACTTAGTGCTCTGGATGTTCTGGGATACCCAGTAATGTATATCATGTGTTGGATGTCTCCATGGCTACATCACAAAACAATATTATCAAGGACTAGTGGCCTAGAAAAACTTGACTGTAGTGATCAAAACAAGTGAGAAATAATTCTGCTAGCTAAATGTAAAGTGTGAGTCAAAGTGCCAAAGTGGTTTAGCAGTCATCAATGCAACTATGGCTATTACTTTGTCCTATTGCTTTTTGAGCAGCCTTAAATGAACATGTCTAACTAGCTCTGGGTTGGTCTGCACATTTGCAGTCAACTGACAGTTGGCGTCAGCAGGTCTTAACATCAGTCACCTCTACAAACAAAATGCTGAGGGCTCTCAAACAGAACTCAGCAGTGTTTGCACTAATTTAATGAAGAGCTGCTGACACAGAACTGGTTTGACCTGATCTGATTCTTATGACTGGGAGCAGATCCCCTGGGATTGGAGGGTTACACAGACCTGGGGCAAGTGGTATTTGCGTAACTCTTTGCATTTGTTTAAACCTGCTTGGTGTTTCTGCAACACCCGACAACAACAAGTCAATTTAAAATGCATTTCTTGTCCTGATGCAGTAAACACCATTGCACTGGTACTTCAAGAAAACTAGATGATTTGCTGATACTATTTGAGCCAGGTCTGGTTTACACTATTCTGTTAAATCCCTGCTTATTCTCTCTTTGTAATCTGAACATGATCAGAGTTGGAACTTACATTACGAACTGCAACATGCAATAGGTGAAAAACTATGTTATACAGCAGAGGCAAATCCACACAATACTTTACTGTAGGACTTTGCACTGGGAGACATGACCTGACAGAGGTAGGTAACAACAACTAAGTCCCATATGACGAGTACGACTCTAGCTTACAATTGAAGAGTTAGAGGGACACAGTTACGAGAGGCACAAACACTCTTTGTACCAGAAGCGTTTTCTACTACAATTACAGCTCTTTAGAGGATAGGCAAGACATGTCTGAAACCACCACGCTGTATCTTGGGTGTTTTATTTTGCTCCTTTTCCCCCTCTTGGTCTCTGTTTACGCGGTGGCGGCAAACTTCCACAGGGCTTCTCGTTCAAACTCCTCCATCTCCTCCTCCAGGGCGTCGTCGTCATCCCCCTTCCCCTCGTCCTCCAAAATGTCCGCCATGTCCTCCAGGACGTCCGCCACGTCCTCGGCAAAGTCGCTGAAAACAACCCGGTCATGGACGAACACGCCGTCTTCGAAGAACTCTGCGACCAGCTTCCTGAGCCCGTCCTTGCTCTCGGACTGAGATCCTTCAAGCTTGCTCAGGTAGCCCTCCAGCAGTTCTTCGAATTCGGATAGCTCCACTGGGTAGAGCCCTTCCTTGCTGGCGCAGTCCCTCCACAGTGCTGCAGCCCGACCTGGGGGCGGACATTGCGTCTAAGCTTCTCCTCCTGATGTCTCCAGAAGTCGTTGCGGTCGCGTTGATGAGGCTGCTGATGGTGATGGTGATGCTGGTGGTCGTGGCCGTGGGTGCTCTTGGCTCCATTTTGCCATGGTTTCTCCTTCCTCCTTTCTTCTCTGTCCGTCCTGCGCTCGTCCTTCTTCCTCTCCCACTCATCCTGGTATTTCCTCCATGCCTCTTTGTGAGAGTTTTGCTTATGTGACTTCCAGTCCTTCTCTCTTCTCTCCTCTTTGTCCTTCCGTCCTCCTCCTCCTTCTTTGCTGTGCTTCCGGTCTTTCTCGCCTCGCCGCTCCTTCTTCTCCTCTTTCTTCCAGTGGTCCCGTCCATTAGCTTTGCCTCTGTTCCCGTTCCACTTGGACTCCCATGGCTTCTTCTTCCCCAGCTTCTCTACCTGCTCAGAGAGCCTCTTCTGGATCTCCTCCAGGCTATCCCTGACACCTTTCCTGTTGCTGCCGTCTTTCTTCATCCCCTCTAGCCTCTTCCTGCTTTCGTCCAAAAGAACCTTCTGTCTCTGAAGTTCTTCCTTCAGCCTGCCTCCCTCTCTGGGGTCTTTCCTCCTCTCCTGCCCAGCGGCCTTCTGGCTGCTCTCCCCACGTTTGCCACCAGGGTGAGGGTCTGGGTTCGCGGGCATATCCTGATTAGCTGTGGAGGAAGAGTCATATGAGCCTTGTAATGGTTTCGGCAGTAGATGAAAAGTAGAGTAGATTAGCGCTCTGAGAAATCTTTAATTTATAGAACACAGTAGCCTTATATTTGGAGTATCATATGGAGGTGGCACAGACTTTAGTCAATAATTAAAGTATCCTCTTACTCCGTGATTGTCCCATCATACCTGTGAGCTGGGTGAGTTCAGTCACCCGGACCCTCAAAGTCTCTAGCTCTTCCTTCAGGCCAGGTAGAGATGACAACTCGTCTCTCATCTCTGCATTTTCTTTTTCCAGATCTTCTTTAACCTTTTCATCACCCTTTGCTGCCGCTGCCGCTAATGCCTGAGTCGAGTTCTTTTTTCTGCGACTGAGATAAAAATAGCAGAGTAACATGTTAATTGAAAACATGCTGCCTTCATTTTGTGGGAAACCATTACAACAATCAAGATGGGGTGAAACAGCTTCTAAGGACAATATGATTTGCAGACTGACCTGTAGTTGTGCTTCTAGTTGGGAGATTTGTTGGTTTTCTTGTGCCAGTTTATCCAATAGCTCTTTCATATCCTGTGGATCACTTTTAAGCCAGTCCTGTTGAATGGATTGAAAATTATTGGCAAATGAACAACACAAAAATACTAATGTTCCATTATTTTGAATTGAATTTCATATGAACACTGTCTTATTGTATAGACCACATACTATACAACATAGAACTGACATTGAGAGAGTGAAGAGAGAGACGATGTCAGAGGTAGGGACAGACCTGGTTTTGTTCTCCGTCACTCAGTTCAGAGGAGTCAAAGTCATCTGTTAGATAAGAACACAACGGGACATCCTTCATACATGTCTTACAACAGACACTTCTATTACCAGACAGCTGCCAAGCCCTCTTAGAGCAGCACAGGATGTTTTTGTTGTGAAATACGTCACTTGGCAAAGCTCTGGCTCAACGTGTACACTATGGGGGAATTATTTGGCTGGACAGAGTTTATAGTCATTCCAGAAAAAGAAGTATTATGTTGTAGTTTTATTATGTAATTAAATATGTTTGCCTAACCAAACAATTTTCCCTGTTGTGAGTTATTACATGCCTTTTTCTGTCAGAGCATAAAGAGTCAGACCAAATTAGCGCTTGCCCAAGCTTTTGAGGGTTAACAAGCTAGCGCAGAAGCTTCAGTTGCCATCTAATCTTTAGCACTGCACCTACCATTATTCAGATCAGGGACGACACCTGTTGGCATAGTACAGCTTAGTCAACACAATCTAACAGCGTAAGCAACTAGATAAAGCATCGGAAATTGATTTGGGAATAATGGGTCATATACAATTTATAACCATGTACCATTGAATAAAGGAAATGTTGTTATAAATGCTTGTGCCATACAGTGACCTAAAGCTGTCAACCAAATGACCTCTGATACAACAAGATAATAGGTGCACTGATTCTGATATACTCCTATAAAACTCTTTAGAACATCAGCATCACATCTAAAAATATAACATGAAATAATAAAGTATAATAAAGGCCTCTGAAACATAACACATCTGAAATCAGAAGTACAATTTGATGGGGAAGCTAGCTGAACTCACCTGAGAGGAAGAGGGAACCAAGGCAGAGTAGCACCAGAGCACCCACAATGCACTTGTTCAAAGAGAACCAACGTTTTTCCTCCTTCTTCTCCGCCAGCCTGAACTCTACTTCCTCTTCCTCGTCTTCCTCATCTGACGTCGTTGGTCTCGGTGCCTCGCAGGACGCCACGTTCCTCCTCCTCAGTCCATCATCATCGCTGCTCGTGTCACCTTTTGCAAAGTCAAAGCTACCGGACGCCTCTAAGGGAGCTAGAAATATAGGAAAAAGGAGAAAAAGGAATCCTGAAAATTAAAAAATAGCAGGGTAGTAAAGTGCAATCCAGTTTTATTACGTATTTGTGCGATAGGAATGATAATTCGGAGCCCAAACTCGAGCCATATGTGTTCAGCTGCAGCCTTAAGTCCACCAAAACAAAACATCATCTTGAGTTCTTTTGCTACAAAACTTCCAGAACTGGACTTTGACCATTGTTCAAAAGATGCTTAGGGCAGAAGGCTCCGATAAGCATAGTCAACAAATCACCTACTGGAAGAATGCCCACCACAAAATACCAGAAGCTCAGTGAATACACAAACAGAAAGAGCAAATGTTAAAAATGCATGCACATAAAAATTGGCAAAAAGTCAGCGCAGCTCCAGGAAATGCATTTTCTCTCTAAATTACAACAATAGTAATTTCCTGCAAGGGTGGTGGGGCGGGGGGGGTGGTGGTCATTTTCTCAACGAGGTGTATGCCTCCTTGTCATACCAATGGATCATATTCCAGTCACCGGCGGGCTGCAGATAAGAAACGTGTTAACCAATTTCTCTACAAGAGGATTCTCTCATTTTCTCAACCCACGCTAATTACAAAGGGAATTGACTTGGCTCGTGGTCAATAAAACACTTACTGACTTTGCAATGGACCCTGCTGTCCATTGTAAAGTCTAAGACCCGGGTGATCATAAAAAGTGATACACAATTAAATTATAGTAGTAGTACCAGTAGTAGAAGTTTGAAATGATCCAAATCAGTGTAATTTATTAGAAAATGCCTCTTCTGATTTTTCATTCTAGTAATATCTTGCATGCATCGTCTTAACTTCTCCTGTTGATTAATCCCATACCTTCTTCCTTCTCAACCTCGGTCACTTCCTCAGACAACTCTGTGTCCTCTTTCTCCACATCCGGCTCCTCTGGTGCCTCGGCTGGACCGACAGTCTCCGGCAGAGGACTATCACGGGTGAGGCTTTCAGGTGCTAGGCTCTCTGGGACCAGGCTTGGAGGTTCAGAGCTGATATCGGTGTCAACACGGGAGGCTGTTAGGGTCTCTGTGGTGACGCTAACCTCCAGTTCGGCAGTAAGGACAGGACTCTCCACAGCGGGGCTCTCAGGAAGTGGCCCTATATCTGCAAGCATTTCATGTACAGGTTCTGCTGAGACAGGGATCTCCGGGGTGGGAGGGGAAGGGCCTGATTCAGGCTCAGGCTCAGGCTCATCTGGAGGGGGCTCAGTGACAGGAAGGTCGAGTGGAGCCCCCAAATTGATGTTGGTGATAAAGGGTACGATGCCTTGGTGTTCATTGTCACTGGGCGAGCTTGTTACAATGTCATGGATTACAGGAGGCTGACTGTCCAGGTCAAGGTCTGGGAGGTCGAGGGGGTCGGGTGGAAGTGGGCTTGACCGGGTTGGGCTGGAGGGGACGGGACCCTCGCTGGCCTCTGGAGAGGTCTCCTGACACACCTAGAAATAAACACATTAAAGGACACGGTTAGGACACTTACACGGTTATATATCATCTGTGATGTTGCAATTAGTGATGAAGTGTTGTAATTGGTGTAATCACTTTCCCTCAAGCTGCCTCATCTAGTTCTACTTGGTCAGTGATTTACTACATTTCCCAGAATGACCTCTGACAACCCCAGAGAATAGTGCTTTCAGCTGGTTATTTGTGGTGTAGAGAACAATAGAAATAAAAGAGTTTTAGAGTGAATTTTTCCTTTAATAATAATACTATTTAATGGTGCTTTATTTGCGCGGTATTGACAATCTCAACAGCCGGTGTGATTAATTTCAGGCTTGATTGGATTATTGTGTAGTTTGTGATGTACTGACCTCATGGCCCTCCTCAGACAGGATGGTTTCTAATGGAATCTCACTTGGGTTGATCTCCATAGTGACCCCTGGAATAGCATCCACAGAAGATCAAAGTCAATCAGTTGATCAAATCTACAATTTGAAACAACAGTAAAGTTGTTCATGTAACATGCTTCCAAGCAGATGTTGGAGGCGTAGAAGCTCAAGGAAAAGGAGTAATAATAATAATAATAATAATAATAATAATAATAATAATAATAATAATAATACAGAGATTTTGAATGCTGCTGTACTCTTTAGTTATCAGTACCTGCCACTTCCTCAGAGAGACTGGGGACGTCGCCCAGGCTCTCAGTGCCATCGTCCACTGGGCCGACATTCTCAATGGCAGCTTCCTTTGGAGTAGAAAGATCCAAGAAGATCAGGTTTAATGGCAGCTAAAGCAGGGGCTCCTTCACTCACCTTAACATTTACATTACACCACACAAATGTGCACACAAAGTCACACTCACACACCAATGCTTGTTCATGCACTGAGTGTATAAAACATCAGGGCGGCCTGCTCTTTTCCACGGAAGCAGAAGACCAAAAACTGTGATTCCTTATTGATTTCAACTATCAAATTCACTTCGGTCATGAAGGGCAGATAGAGATGAAGGTGAGGAGACATTAAAGGGGGCTTTTAGTCCTCTTGACAATCATGGACATGGATTGTGCAGAATAAGGTGCAATTCCAAATATTAATAATTAATTTTTGTACACAGGTGTACAGATAAACAGAAAGATAGACAAGTACACAAATAGATACATACACACATAACACTGTACCATGGTAGGTGCAGCAGGTGTATGTTTATAATAAAGCCACACATTTCGCCCTCAGTGACATCGAGCTGATAAGCAGTAATACGGTAATCCTTGCAAACATTCACCACCATTTAATTGAACCTTGGGAAAGGAAACCAACCATCTACCTATCAGTAAAATTAAAAATAAAATCCCCCTTACACCTATTGTCTGGGAGCTGTGACCCGTGCACTCTGTACTATTGGCTGCTTGTAATGTTAGAAATGTACGCTTAGTCTACTGTTGCATGTTAAAATGTGAATGCAGTATAAAATCCACAGCATATAACTTAGACGTGCATTACAAAAGGCCTACAAGGCCGCAGGCAGGGTTTCCTGAGCTGGCTGTCTTACCTCAGGGGAGAGGAGGGTCCAACTGTTGGTGGAGGAGCCGCTGCTGCCTGTGCTGTTGCTGTTGTCCGACATCGCCCCCTACAGGCTCAGCTGGGCACCGCACGGGACAGATTCAACCTTGTGTTCTGCAGACGACGACAGAAACAGCGTCTCTTCATTGAACAGGCCCTGGTACACGACTGAATGAACAGTCTTGCCTAGCTATCGAACATCAACCTTAAATTATAATGTGTGTAATAATGGAGACAGTGCTGACATGTACACTCCAATATGCAAAATATAGAGCATGCAAGTACTCTTATCACAAAATGACGAACCACATCTTTGTTTTCTACCATCTTTTCATGACGAATGTGTGGAAACTATGAAGCTGTGCAGTTTGGAACAATTCGCCGCATACATGGGGATAAAGACCAGATTGTTGTTGCCACAAGTTATATAACGGTGTGGTGGCATCCATAATACACTGCAGCGTACTGAAAACAAAGACTTCACAGTTTGAGGCACATATCCCTTGATTATATTCATCACCAGTGCTATTTCCAGCCAGCCTTTCATTCAGGCCTATCCACTGAATCTCTCTGTGGCAGTCAAAATGACCAAAAATGGTCAAACCCAGACAGACATAGGCAGTCCATTCATCTAGACACGAGGGAACAAAGATGTATACTCACTTATCGACCCCCACTATGACAACTTCGTTTCTATCTGCACCTCTAAACGCCTAAATTGAAGGGCTGTGATTGCTGTGGGAACCAAATTCAAGGTTCACTCGTGATGGTAAACAAAGGATGGTAGCTGAATTTCCCACACTCCCACTCTTCCGCGTTGTCAAGCTCCGGTGCAAGTGGAGCGTTTGAGACCCACCTGTTCTACTCTCAGAAATGATGAACAAAGGAGATTTTTACCTCACTTGCTAACAGCTCAATTCCTCTGGTTTTGTCTTCAGCACGTCTTTAGAACGCACAACGCTCTTCCCCTGAACTTGGGAACTTTGGGAATTCCAAGCTGCGTCACACCGACGGAGACGCGTCTCCTCCAATGGGATATCAGCAGAGGCTACTTCGCTGCCGCCCTAAACCACGGCGGAGCCAATTAGGTTGAACTGTCGTGTCAGGAAAACGACGCTTATCGCAGCCTGATTGACGTTCGCAGGTGAAAGTGCCAGGTGATGAATATAGATCTTCCCTTTTCAATAACTTCATGGGTGAACATAACACTGCTGACACATGAACATGCATGCTCATATATACTGAGGGGAGAGGCTGCTGCGACCAGCCGTGTACTGACACGTCCGCAGAGCTATATTTGTCTGGGGAGTTACCAGTGGACAACCCCTCCAGTCTTGTTGCATGACTGTGGCCATTCATATCATCATCTGGCCCCATCTCTTCTATAATAAGTCTAAAGATAAATCTGTTGCCTGTGAGGCAGTTTTTGGCGCTTCTGCACAACTAAAAGGAGAAGCTCTATGAATCAGTGCAATTAACAGTGGATTCTGTCAAAAACGCAGTGCAGTTATATGGTTCCAGCTAGATCATGTCAGACGTGGATTATTATAGATATCCGTGACATTAAATTATTATATATACACATTATGTTTGAGAAACATCTATGCCATATTTTTTCCTTTAAAGCGTTATACATATTTTTGTTTTGAGAATTAGAATCACATATTTAAAATGTGCACTGTTAAGTTGTACATTTTCATTATTCTTTTACCTATGGCCAGGGATGATGTTGAAGCATAACCCCACAAGTTTACCCACCTTTTAATTTTCGGAACAGTTTGCAAACATTTTTAGGCTGACGTCAATCCAGAGTAGGGGAGAGTGGGGTTAGTTGAGCCACTTTTTACTTGCATCTTTATAGTGAGTGCATGACAGTAATGTCTCTAACTAAGATATGTACATATAGTTCAGGATGTTGTGCATCCCTTGAAATCGTTACATTATATCTAAAATAAGAATTAAGAATAAGAAATAAGAAATAAGAAATAAGAATAAGAATACCCTGTTCTCTTTACTTCTCCTAATTCTTTCCTATCCATGTATCTTTAGCATCATCCTGTCGATCTTCATGTCCCTTGCCACCTGACGTATGGACGTCAGGTGGCAAGGGTTGAAGTTGAAGCCCTGCCTGTCTTCCGTTTATAGAACCGTGGCATGATTGTTTTTGGTCTATAAAGTTTAAAATGCCCCATCTTATTTCATTTGTGTGATAAAAACAAACTTGCATCATGCAGCAATTTAAAAATGAAGTCATCCTAACAGTTTAACCTCATATTGTAGCTTCCTAAAGCACTAACACATGTGCAAGAGTTTTTCTGACTTTTCTGTTATTGTTCAGACACGAGAATCATGACTCACTGAACATAAGAATATTACTTGGAATGGCAAAAAACAGTTGTTGTTTTTTAAACTTATGTGTGCTTACCACTTATTCCATGTGCCTCTGTCCATCACAGGGTGAGTAAAATTAAGGACTTCTCAAAAATGTGTGGTCACATGACCAATTTTGCTTATGGTTGCCTGGAACAAGGGGTGGCTCAACTTCCCCACTGGCTCAAATCACCCCACTCTCCCCTATACAGCATGGTGAGTAGTATCAAACTGATGTTAAGATATTTTAGAATAAAAATGCATAAATCTTTAAAAGTTATGTATAATGCTCGACGTTTGCCTTATCATTATTATCAACTCGAGGTCATAGCTTGCCCACCCCCCTTTATTTACCACTATATCACTCCCTATGTTCCCTATAGTCTATTTGAGCAATTTGCGTTGAAATGCATAATAGAGGCTTAGTATTTATATATGATTGTATCGTCAAAACATATTGTGGGTCATTCGTTACATAATAAGACATGAAAGTATGTCATGTGTGGATTGTTGACCAAGCAGTCAAACAATATCTAGTTGGTCATACTTTGCCGACCAATCAGAAGGCAGTCTGGAATGTGACGACAAATTCCTGCGACAGAGAGGATCGACCAATGACGAGGCCGTGAACTCCGGTGTATTGACCAATGGGAGGGCGCGAGGGCTTTTTTGAACTGTGAAAGGCGGGATCAGTCACATTCGAGAGGGAAACAAAGACAAGCAAACACGCTACGAGTTGTTTCACACAGCAGGACGTGAAAACTACAATAATTAACTGCTCATTACTTGTCCGGATATAACAATAATCGTATCAGGTAAGCTTTGAAACTCGCACAACAACAAATTAGTGAAGTTTGGTGTCAGGTAAATCGATATGCAGAATCCCTCAGCTTAGCAACTTAGCTGACTAAGTTAGCCACTTCCATTTAGCAATGTAAGAGCTGTAAGTTGTTATCCCGTCTGTCTTTCTGCGTAAGAATTTAATCTGCCTTCGTTGTCAGCTAACGTTAAGCCGTCTCCAACAGGTTTCCAACATGTCGTCATCACAGAAACAGATATACTACTCTGATAAATATGACGATGAGAAATACGAGTACAGGTAGGTAACGACTTATCCGTCATCCAAATATGCCTCGGCCAACTGTCACCCAGTAACTTCTATTTACCAACGTGGCATTGATATTTCCCTTGTCAGCAGCTATCTTGTCACATGATGTCATCGTGACCCATTTATTTAATGCTTTCCACTGAGCCTTAAATCTCTGCCCTCTGTGTATATAGGCACGTTATGTTGCCCAAGGATATTGCCAAGCGTGTACCCAAGACCCATCTAATGTCGGAAACTGAATGGAGGAACCTGGGGGTCCAGCAGAGCCAAGGATGGGTGCATTACATGATCCACCAACCAGGTAGATTTCTAGCCACTGCCCCTCTCACAGATCTTGCTAGGCCAAGAGTTATACACTGGCCAATGGTTTCCTTAAATAGTTATGGCTGTTTCCTTCAGTATAACTAGAGTTGATTGGACCGTATACCAACAATAATCCAATATTTCACATTTCAGTAGCTTGTTTTCAGGGTTTTGCACTTTGTGGACACAAAAACCCACTTATTTCTGAGGCACTGAGCCAGACAGTGCTTATTTCCTGTTTGGAAACTAGACAAGATTTGTGTTTCAAACAGTTTCTGCTTATCATACTGTCTTGTTTTGTGTACGTCATACTTGGTGTAGCTAATGACATAATTTATTGACTGGCAGTGTGAAATCACTCTAGCTGGAAAAACTCTTAACCACTCTAAAGACTACCGGTGCATTCCAGCAGTGGATGAAATGCAGTGTTGGTTTCCGTCCTAGAGATAAGCGTATTACAAAGAATGTAAAAGATCAGCACAATTGACTATAATCCCAAGATGGGTGTATGGCATAACTGGTTAGGATAGCGGCCATCAACTGATCCTCTGTTTCATCTGTAATATTTTTGAAGCATCAAGCGTCCTGTTTACTTGGAATAGATGGCCAGTACAGTTATTCCAATATGAGTGAATACTTATCTTGACTGGTTTTCAGATGAATGATAAGATACTTGTGTCCTGGACACAAAGCCCATTTACAATGTGGATGCTGTTTAAATGGGTAAAGTTACACCCTTTGAAAGGCGGTACAGATTAGCTATGTATCTGGTTACTTGCCTGGATCTAAAAATTTCAGAAATCTTGCCATGAGCATATGGACAGCGGTGCCCTGGACCCTCCCATCATCACCCCCATTCAAAGAGGGTGGGAGGGAAGGGGGTTCAGTGTCCTCATGTGGCTCCATAAAGTATCACATATTTTTCCTGGTTTAAAATTGAATGCACCTGGGACGTCCTGATATATCGGCAGTCTAAGGCGCGTACCACACAACTGTGATGTCCAGGGTTCAAATCTGACCCAGGGTCTTTTTGTCGCATGTCACCCCCCCACCCCCCACCCCACCCCCATCTTTCCTTTCTGTATTGGTAACTGTCCAATAAAAGCAAAAATATATATATTGATGCACCGACCACTTCATATTACCCACATAAGTTTTATTATTATTTTTTTGGTCCAGAGCCACACATCCTGCTGTTCCGGCGCCCCCTGCCTGCCTCCAAGTGAACTTAACAGAGATTCTCCGGTCCTGAGAAGATCCTACTGATGCGTTCCACAGATAAACGTCAAAATCAGGGATCATGCTCTCATAGATGATTTGGAAATTATTCTGCAAAGCTCCACGGTTGGGCTGATCATCTTGGACCTGGAGAAGGACTAACCCAGTAATGAGAAGAGAGCTGTTGAAAATGGATTACTTGTTGAAGGGGAAAACCTCATCACGTCCCTTGGGAAAAGACTGTGACACGCCATCTGCCAGCAGTGTTCGTCGGCTCACGCTGTCGTTTCATATTAGCTTCCTTACTGTCCATTTTGCTGAATCTGTCAGGATATTCCAGCTTTTTAGAACAATTCAGTGTTAATGAAAATGAGTGAAAATGTAAAGATTTGGGGAGAAACACTTGTTGAAACATTTGAATAATTCTAACCCACTGTAGTCTGTGCGGTGCTCCTGGTCAAAACACAAGACAAATAGAAGAGTTGAATCCTGAGTTTTGACTGTGCAACTCATCAAAGTAACAACTGGTTTAAAATGTGTCATGTCGCTGCTCAGTTTAAATGACACTGTAATGTGACATTTAATAATTCTTATCATGCACATGTGAACCTGCATCTACAATGGAGCCCCCCAGAAACCGTAACGCGAGTTTTGATCCTCCTTCCATTCAGAACAGTGTCTTACACTAGGCTTAGCTTGTTTAAGACACTGTCCCGACACTGACCTTTCTCGAGTCATTGATTATACCGATGAGCTGCTCGATATTTATAAATATTATGCCCTTTCTGAAATAAATGTTAAAACTTTTAAATTTGGTTTGTGTTGAAGTGTGTTCTCATATTTGAGGCTAATGACCAAATATTCACAAGGGGTACTTGTCACATGTAAACCAGAAGAAAAAGTGGAGTGGTGTCTATTATGGCAGGGCCTGTGCTACTGATATTTAGCCAATTGTCCTAAAGAATCAACAATTATATCATCATGTGTATATGTTAAATAAGTGTAATTAGGAGGCAGTAAGCACACTAAAGTATTGAACTCCACTATAAGTGACCTACAGCAAGATGCTGCATCTAACAAATGAATGCAGAAGTTGGCAACTTCCTACTTCAGCATCGCCACATTTTAAAGACCTGGCAGTGCTACACGCCTGATGTCACCCAGACCTAACAATAACTATTGGATGATCTTGAACATATCTTTTTGAGGTTTTTAACTCGTGCACTTACACTATGTAACACATGCTATCTGGTCCACACTTTGAGCCAAAGTAGCTTGCAGCATTATGAGTGCATGAATGCACCCAGTGAGAACAAAACAGTGGCAGTCCTGTGTTGAGCTGCACGGGACCACAAGATTAAAGCATCTTCCATGTTCAAATGATGACGGTCCACCGTTCTCACACATTGGATTACTGTGAAATCTACTTGGTCACAACCACAATGAACTGGAGCTCCACTCACATTGTTTCATTCAGGGGAAAAGAAAGAAACTGACATTTTAGCACTAGACTAACTTCAGGGTTTCACCATGGTGATCTAATTTCCAATCACTTGCCTTTGCCATTTAATCTGTTTACTACTGTTTATTTGTGTCTTGTTCAATATGCTGGTTCTGTGTGCAAATAATTTTATACACTTCCCTGAACATCCGTTTCCTAAGATCACTTGTTTTCTGAATTAGAACAACACTCAAGAGGGAGGGATGATGAACACAATGATTAAAATCGGCTACTGGTTTCAAGATTATGTGTGTATGCATCTAGTTGTTTTGTCATACCAGTTTTTGTTACCAATAGCAGCCTACAAAGTATAATCACAATAGGAACTCCCACTAGCACCTCAAATCTTTTAAGTAACATCCTATACCTAGTTTTGAGGACTTGACATTCAAACAGTGTGTCCTGATTAGTGCTGGGTATCATCAATTTGATTCTTTATCGATTCCTACTTGATAAATTGTTAGGGGGGGAAAAGACTACATACAGCTTTAAAGGTGTCAAAGTATGTCATTGTTTGCAATCAGTGGCAGACCGAAAGCCCAAAAGTCTGTTGTGCAGCTGTTGGAATAAACAGCATCCAGCTGAGCAACAGCCTCTTAGCATCGATAACAGGAATCAATAGTGCAGGAGCTTATTGATTCTGAGGGTTTAGCCAATTTGGAACCGGTTCTCGATACCCAGCCCTAGTCCTGATATGTGTATAACCTCCAGTCCTTCACGTGTATGTGTCTTTGGAGCCAACTGATACCACTCATTGATGCCAGTCATTCACAGAAAATAAAACTATCAAACAACTGCGGCATGATCCTGATTTATAATACCAAAGCTTTGAAATTCATACAGCTTTTTCACACTGAGACTGTTTTCCTTGAACAACCTCGAAATAGCGGATTTAGGACTTTATTAAGACTCTCAGCATGTCTGATAATGGATTATGTGTCAGCCATGGAATGTGTTGTAAAATGGCGCTGCGTAAGATAAGATCAGGTGTTGTGGCATGTCACCTCTCCTGTCGTGTTGTAATGTGATGAGCGCTGCTGGGACTCAGGTATGATCTGGAGAAACACGCAGGGATGTACGCCAGACAGAACACAGCATGAAAGTGTAATATCGGAGTACACAGTTGGTGTTCACGCAGGAAGTGTGGCTGCACAGGAATACTTGGTTGCATCTTAAATGTTTTTGGTAGGGTCCTATTTTATATTTCAAAGTTGTTTCATTTTATATTGCATTTCATTTTATACATGTGATGTACATGATAGGTGATTTAGAAAACGACGGCACCAGGAGAGTCCACAAATTGTCCTTTTTCAGAGAATTTCGCCATCCCCTTTGATAGCCAATATGATGCAGAAGTATGAGTGGACAGGAAGAGCATCTGTCCCACCTTTGTTGCGGTGGAGCAGCCACACATCATGCTTGATATAAGTGATAAATGTATTACTGTATAAATTGGATTGAAAGACGAGGCACTCCCAAAAACTGACACTGAAATCAGATTATCCACAAAGGATATTTGATATCGGTTCGGCTCTCATGGGCTCCTCAATGTAAACAGGATTTGACTCTTGACTTATTGAGTTTGGTTTTCGTAGCCTTATGATGAAAATAGATGGAATATATTCACCGAAAGCAGCAAGACATCATTGTTATATAGCTATGTTACTATTTCCATTTTAGGGGGGGCTGATCCTGGATTGCTGCTAGTGGGAGGAAAAGCTGGAACACCTTCAGGGCCCTCCGAGCGAGAGGGGGCCCTTCAGACAGGCGAGGTGATACTGTATTGCATCAGATGCATCAGGGTGGGGAGTCCGGTGTCACATCTTGATCAGGGGCCTTGAATTCCTAATGGCACTCCTGGAATGAATTCGGGTCCTTTATGGTTATGGGATGGGCGCTCCAACCACGAGGCCATCCTGCTGCCTTTCGTGATGGTGTGTATTACACTTTAAATGTCGATTTCAGGAATAGGAATCTATGTGAGACAAAAAAATCCGCTCACAAAATGTTATTATCTCAGTCCAAAAAATGCAATTCACCGCCACACGCAGAAAACCCCAAAAAACATGGAGCCCGTAATGTGGCCTCTCCGTTGAGACGGGCCTTTTAGTATGTTTTCACCTTGGACTGTGGGGGGCAGTGTAACACAGCCGGGAGAAGACCAGAGAGAGTCCACATTAAAGGAAATGGTCGTTGGATATATGCTGCATCGAATAACACATTTAAACATAGAAATGTGTCCTCCCCAAGGTTACAGTGACTCTGCCTCTATTTATGTACATCACATGTCTGAAGCCATTTCACTGTTTATCCATTCTAATGCGGCTTTGCTCTGAACTGAACACAAGCAAATCTGTCCCACATGCACAAACACCGGGCCCAGACTTAGCAGGAAGTTTGCTGTGGCAACAGTTACGCGCCGTGGGTAGTAACTGCACAACTTTGGAAGGTTTGGATAATGGGGGTGGGGTGGGGGGAGGGAAGAGAGAAAATGTTTTGGGAATCACAGGGAGATTTACGACAATTGCTGGAAAATGTTGCCGAGGTAATCACCCGGCTGTGATGGTCAGCAATTTCATCCCCCTGCTGAGATCCAGAGATGTGTGGTGGGCAGAATGAGATGTTTGACTTCTTATGGTGGTGGGGGGGGGGAAGAAGAAGTTGTGCAGCTGCCAGGCGTATCTGTGAATCATGCTGAAATAGGTTTCTGTTGGATGCTTAAAAGTAAATGATAGAGCGAATCTATAACTATATTTACAGAGCAGCTAGGGGCGGCAAATTGACAACACCGTCACCGTATGTTGAGGCTGATATATTGGTGAGCCAATATATTCGGGCCGATGACCTTTTTATTAAAAAATGAGATATCGATCAGGGTTGTCCACCTCTAATATTGTTACTGTTGTGATTATCATCCTGGGTTTCAAAGGAGTGTTTTAGTCCACCCTGGTTGAAAATCTGCACGAGTATTTTGGCACAAAAATGTAAAGATATTGGAAATCTTAATCTTTACATCTGTAGATTATCTATCTACAGATTCAATCCAAAAAGATTTGTACTGGCCCTAAAAACCATAACAGTTGAACCTTACATCACTGCTCAGGATCTCAACCTGGGGGGTGAGGACCTCTAAGGGAGCTGCAAGACGACTTGAGGAATAAGAAAATATATATCCACCATCCACACACACACAATATAATATTTACAATATTTTTAATAAATGCAGTTTCTTGTGAAATGATTTAGACTTTTCTGTGAAAGTGAAAAGCCTGAAAAACAGAAAAAAAAACATATTATATATATATATATATATATATATATATATATAAGTTATACAATATGGCACAATGATTGTCTTTGTCTGCATGTTTTTGATTCAGTGTTGGAAATCTACATCCTATTCCTTATACAGAACTTCCCCAAAGAGCTCTGGGGTGTTCAAATAGGATTCAAATAGGTATATGAATCATTTAAAATCAAATGAAAAGCAGCGATAGGAAAGTGTGATGAGAGAAAACAGAGTTGTGAAGATATGCTCAGTTAAGGACGAGGAGAGAAGCAAGGAGGGGGGGAAATCCTACAGAGAATAGGTGAGACACAAAGGGACACAGCCAATCAGGGCAAAAGGTAAGTCTATAGAAGAGTAGGGGAGAGAGAGAGATGTGAATGGGAGAGAAACACAAAAAGGGAGAGTCAGAGAGAAAAAAGACTGAGAGGAGAGAGACGGTGAGAAAGAAGGTCAGGCAGCGAGATGGGAAGTGCTCTATAGCAAGAAGGGGTATTTATGTCTGGGTGTCGTTGGCACAGCAGGATGCCTCCTAAAAGGAAGCCAAGTTTGATATAGAGGGAGAGAGAGAAGAGAAAGACGGCTGATGGAACAAAGAGCCTGAAGATTGCTCCATTAGAAAGTCCAGAGACTCGTATTGGAAAAACGAATTTCAGAACAGCATGAAATAATTTATAAGAATAATCTATCAAAGTATACAAAAAAAGGCACCTCATTCTAAGGTTAATATTGAGAGAAACAACAAACCGCCTGTGATAAATTGATATTTGAATAATACATTTCACAAAATGTATAATTTAGCTAACGTGATTTGCCTCAGATGACGGTAAAACGAGAAACGAGCACCCCGAGACACGTCAGTCACTTTTTGACCTTCGGACCAGAAGGGACATTTTGGCAAAACTTAGTGTTACGTATTAAATTGAAGCTCTTGATGGGATCTGTCCTGCAGCAGAGGCTCACACTGCTCAGCACAAACAAACAAACAAACAAAGGTTTTTCACACCGTATCTAAAGTCTCCTTTGGGAGCTTAGATCCAGAACGGCATGTTTTTCTTTAATTAATATCTACAGTGACATTACATACACTGAAAGTGAATATTATTGTGTATAAAGTTTGTAGGCTCTCCTGAAAGGTTATTCAAACCAAGCCTTTGATACTGTCTACTATCTACTATACTATCAACACACATGATCATGACATCCTATGCAAATAAGCAGTCTAAGTTATTAATGGCATAAGGCAGGTTCCAATATACTTAATGAAAAAAATGTAATATGGCATAAGCAAGTTATTAGAGCTCATTATTACATTAATAAAACAGCGTGTTCTCTACAGTAGCTGTCTCAAGCATCACCAAATTGACGATATTTAAGATGTACTAACTTATTAGTCCATAATTTCCACACACTTGATCTGAGATAGTCCTAGATTTAGTTCAGTGGTTATTTAACAGTTCAGTTTTTCAGAGAAAGACTAAATGGGGGCATTAATTAAACTTGCAAGGAGGTTTAACACCGCGTTAATGTTGTTGAACAATGGCTGTGCTGTAAAACGGGGTGGAAGTGATAATCACACAGCAGCAACAACAGATCAGAGGAAAGTCAGTGCAGTTTTTATGATGTGTTTTTCAAAAAATGTTCTCCATTTCTACTGATTAAGTACCGACTGAGTACCGAGTAAAGTTAATTTCAAGGTTTTCTGAACCAAACTGCCAGCTGCTAACAGTATTTCCAAACACCTTTAATGGTTGGTTTTTATCTTACTCAACATCTACTCATCAGTTCCAGATCAGTAGAGTTTGCACAGGACAAAATACTGAGAAAATCACTGAGAAGTATTTGAAAGTCATTTCAGTATACTCCTCTCCCGACTGGCAGCTTACCTGACATCTGAACTAGGGTCTGACCGACGTAGGTTTATGAAGGCTGATGCTGTTACCAGTATTTTTTTTATTAAAGCTGCCAACTGCTGATATATTTTGTGCCTTTATTCAATGTCTTTCCATTTCCGTTGCAAAAAAATTACAAGTATTCAATATTTCTCCAGGAATTTTACTCTCGGCAGGGTGGAAAAGTCTCTGAAACAGCATTTACACCACGATGTGACATTAAAACTCATACGAATGAGTTTCTTGTAGGGTTAGCGGCTCTTTAAGGCAGGGCAACCCAACCCGCCTATTCAATGGCAGAGAAACCCTGGAATAGATTACTGCCTTTCAATGGATTTATTCACAAAAAAATATTATTGAAGAAGTAAATGAATAAATAAAATGCAAAGGAAGAAACATTTCTTTGCGGATTGCAACATATCAGCAGTGGATGACATGACTGATATCCAACATTTAGTAAAAGGCCAATATCAGCCGATACATCAGCATCATTTCTTCGCTTAATCACGCTTAATCACATCCAACAAAGCTTCAAGTCAGTTGACACACTGCAGTGCAACTCCAGCCTCCGGTGAAAGGTGAAAGCCTGAGCCAGCTCTAACCCGTCTACCTCCACCCGATCACTCCCGTTGATAAAAAGGTCCTGTAAAGGAGTCGGCCGGCTAGGAATCGATCTGGTCTGAGGAGCAACTCCAGCACCTCCAGTGATACCCGACGTGAGATGTTTGGACCCGGGCGCCTCGCAGATTAGCCGTATTGATTTCACCTGCGGACTCTGCTCATTGGATTTTATGGCATGTTTGTGTAAGAGGTGTACTATCAGCTGGCCTATTGAATGGGCTGTTGACGTTGGCGGTGAGAGTTTTTTTTTTCCCCGTGAGCTGGCCTGTCAGGATTGCTGGCTACACGTAGAGTCCTATAGCAGAGAAATCAGCAATGTCTGTTGGTATGAGCAGTAGGGGTCAAGCTGCCTGTCCTTATTATGCTGCACTGTAAACACACACAGCATTTAAGGGCCTCTTCGCTCCCTATCCATCACTCTCTTGATCGGTTTTGAATCTGACAGATATTACCCGACCAGTATTTCTGGTTTATGTCCTGAGACTTGAAAAGAATAAGACTCAAAATGAAATCATCCTTAAACAGTGCGCCACCGGCTCATGTATTTTCCAACGAGCACTTTGTGAGAGCTAGCTTATAAATCAATTTTAGGATCGACCAAGCACTTTATCTTGATTTTCTAACCTTGGCAGATCCTTTAGGGGTCTTTTAAACGTTAGCATATTTCCCGGCCGGCGAGTGGCGTCTGAAGCGCCTGACTGCTCTTCTTTATGTAGAACAAGGCAGCTCAATCTGGGCTGATTCGGCGACTCACCTGTATAAATGAGGCGTATTAAACCGCACCTGTTGATGGAAAAGGAAGGTGCAAATGGAGTGCGTTGGGTTTGTGTGTACGCATGGCGTATTGATCCAGCTTCAGTGGCGCTCAGAAGGACTTCCACGTGGCCTTGATGTGCGAGATGCCCGTCTGGACCTGGAGACCGCTCTATTGATCTGCAAGTCCAGTCTTAAGTAGCCTCTCCATTCAGGCCCCTTGACGGCAACACACTTCCGAAATGACAGTAATCAATGGAAATGGTTAAATGACCTCACACAACTCAAATGTTATGAATTGCCTTGGCACGCTGGATTTATCTTTGTGCATTATGGTGCACTGTCCGCCTTATCGACCACTTATGGGGCTACTTTTCCTCCCCCAGGACAGACATTGTGTCAAACTAAAGCTTGCCGTTTATGAACTATACCCTCAGTGAGTGCATCTGTTTACTTCTCTTTCCTCGCTGCCGCAAAAGACCCTCTTTGCATGATAGATAGGCAATATACCAGCCATTTTCCTCTTTTTACTCCTCACCGCTTGCAATCCAAACACATTGGAGTGTGATGGTTGTCAAATGGTAGTGGGTAATCAGACACACAGACAAAAAAATGAATAATGCAACACAATATGTTGGAACGGGTGTGATTATTACATCTGGCTATCATTGTGTTGATTATTGTCAGGCTGAGCCACACTGCTGTCGGTGAAACGAGAAGACATACAGCACAGCACGAGTCGGGTGTCAAACAGCAACATGGACATTTGGCAGTTTGTTTCAGACATGCAGTATGCGTATATACCGTAGCACCATGTTGGAAATGGACAACAGTATCAAGGAGAGATCAAGCAAGGGAGAACATCCCAGAATATCCAGACCAAAAATGTGAAAATAAACCCAAAATTAGGAGCGATTATGAAATGATTTGCTGTTTTCTACATGGCGGATTGGTGTAAAAGGTGTACACATTTGCTGCTTTTCTTTTCTTTCGATACATAAAGAGGGAAGGTGTGTGCGGGGGACTCATTACAGCGCGAGCACGGTGTGTCACTCAATTTTGCGAGAGTGAAAATGTCCAAAATAGCTTCTCACATCAACGACGGTGGAAAAAAAAAAAAAAGGGAGAGACGGAAAAAGCGAGAGGGACTAATTGTGAAAATGACAGCAGCATTTAGCTATAGTGCTAAAGAGCAGAACTAAAGAGCGGCAGACGCATTAGCCGGTCATTATCTTTAAGGGAGTAAAGGGTGCGCGGGCAATTGTCCGACCTTTTTTCGGTGACATATCTAGGAATTAAAAATGAACGCAACGCCGCAATTAAGAACTGTGATGTTATATGAACACGTACGACGAAGAAGCTAGGATGCTTTTAAAAACTGCAATCTTTTCAGTCCGACAGTTCAGCGGTGCATATCGGTTTTAGCTTCTGTTTTTCAGAGTGTTACATGATGGCAAACCCTCTCCGCTTTTTACATTTTTTTTATTTTTTTTTATCCAAGCCTTAATGCTTTCTAGCCCCACTTTCTCAATTAGCTGTCAGCTAGCGTGGCCTCCTTCTCAGGGCTTCTTTGGAGCTCAAATGACTGAATTAGGCTCTACCTTTAAAGATAATTGCTTAATTGGGGTCTTTTCATATGCTGTCAGTGGCTGAGGACCTGAGAAAGGCTTCGATAACACTGTAATTATGCGGCTACAGCAGATACACGCATTCGTGGCAGAGCTGTGAAGAATGAGCTGACAGCCCCGCGCTCCCCCCCGACGTCCACTCGCTCTCCGTGGACTTTGAGATACAGCTAAATATGCAGGGCCTCATTCAATATAAATGTGTGTGTGCGTGCAAATGTTTGTGTGAGTGTGTTTGTGTGCATGTGGCTGCAGGAGTGTGTGTGTGCATGTCAGTGTGTATATCTCGGGCATATCAATAGGACGTCAAACAGACCGTACGTCTAGCAAAAATCTTTTCCTTTGCTCTTATTCCTGCCGCTGTCTCCTCTTTGAAAGGTGGAAGAACACTATTACGCGGTACATCGTCTTCCCTCTAGTTCAGCTCTTGGATACAAAGTGTCAGATGAAGTCTATTTGTGTAAGATGTTTTGAAGAGGAACATCACATGCGTGCGGCCGTTTTCACCCGAGCCTGTTTTCCAAAGGACTGCCTGTCAATACAACTTCACCCCGCGGAGAGTAGGAGAGATGTACTGTGGTGGGTGTGAGGGAGCAGGGGAGAGAGAGGTAAATACCATTATGGTCTGAGGTGAATAACAGTGGGGTGTCAGAGAAAAGAAGGGAGGAGGGAGGAGGGAGGAGGGAGGGAGAATAAGAGGCAACAGGGAGGGAGACGAGGAGGACTGGAGTCGCCATGGGCGGAGAGAGAGGGAGGGAGGGGGGAGATTAGTTTTGCTCCGGTAACGACAGATCATAAAAAACACGAATGGGAGGAAAGAGGAGATGAAACAGAGAGAAGGGGGGAGGATTAGTGCCACTTCAGGAATGACGGAACATGGGGGAGAGAGGGAGGAAGACGAGTGGGATGGGAGAGGGGAGGAATCCTAGGAGTTTAGTTAGGATTAGTTTTGCTTCAGGGACTGGGGATTGAAAGACGGAGAGGGAGTTGGTGGATCTGGGTGGCGTCATGAGGACAAAACCTCTTATCAATCAAGTGTTGACCAAGTGAGACCCGAAACGCTCTCTCTCTCTCTCTCTCTCTCTCTCTCTCTCTCTCTCTCTCTCTCTCCCTCCCCCCCACACTCACTTCCCTCTCGGATGTGTCTTTCTCCTGGTCATCACTGGCAGCTAGTGTCATCTTTAGTAGTCAGTAGTGATGCAGTGGTAAATAAAAAGTGAACTATGGACTGCAGAGATCACTGTAAAGAAACCAGCTACCAGTATGAAAACATTTCTCATTTTTAACTGGTGTTATTTTATAAAAGAAAGGAGCCCATTTTCATGTAATTTACCATGATTAGTATAACTGTATAGTTTGAATTTATATCATAAATATTTATGTCAGTCTGAAAAGGTTCATCAAAAAAATAAAAAAAATAATATAATAGCATACATACTATTATATTCATTCTCATGGTCATCCATATATGGTACAGTTTGATTGACCTGAACTCAGAAAAATGCCCAATTGATCTCATCATCTCATTCATTTCTATTTTTTTCTGGAAACTGATTCTGTCCCCCCGGTTTTTAAAGGGAAAAAAAAAAAAAAAAATTTTTAAAAAAAAAAAAAAAAAAAAAAATTTTTTTTTTTTGGGGGAAAAAAATTTTTCAGTTTGGGGGCCTGGGGGGGGGGAAAAAAAAAAAAACCCCCCTTTTTTTCCCTTTTTTTTCCCAAAAAAAACCCCCGGGGGCCCCCGGGGCAAAAAATTTTGGGGGGAAAGGGGGGGGGGCCCCCTTTTACTTTTTCCCCCTTTTTTTCCCCGGGCCCCCAAAAAAAAAAAAAAAAAAAAAAAGGGGGGGGGGGAAAAAGGGAAAAAAGGGGAAAAAAAAAGGGGTTTTGGGAAATTTAAAAAAAAAGGGGGGGGGGGAAAAAATTTTTGGGGGGGGGGGGGGGAAAAAAATTTTTGGGGGGAAAAAAAAGGGGAAAAAAAGGGGGGGAAAAAAAAAAAAAAAAGGGGGGGTTTTTTCCCGGGAACCTTTTTTAAACCGGGGAAAAGGGGTTTTTTTTTGGGCCCCCCCCTTTAAAAAAAAAAACCCGGGGGGGGGGGTAAAAAAAAAAGGGGGGGGGTTTTGGGGGGGGGGGGGGGGGGGGAGGGGGGGGGGGGGGGGGGGGGGGGGGGGGGGGGGGGGGGAGGGGGGGGGGGGGGGGGGGGGGGGGGGGGCCCGGGGGGGGGGTGGGGGGGGGGGGGGGGGGGGGGGGGGGGGGGGGGGGGGGGGGGGGAAGGGGGGGGGGGGGGGGGGGCGGGGGGGAAAAACCCGGGGGGGTTAAAAGGGGGGGGGGGGGGGGGGGGGGGGGGGGGGGGGGGGGGGAAAAAGGGGGGGGGTTTGGATGGGGGGGGGGGGGGGGGGTGGGGGGGGGGGGGGGGGGAAAAGGGGGGGGGGGGGGGGGGGGGGGGGGGGGGGAGGGGTTTGGGGGGGGGAGGGGTGGGGGGGGGGGGGGGGGGGGGGGGGGGGGGGGAGGGGGGGGGGGGGGGGGGGGGGGGGGGGGAAAGGGGGGGGGGGGGGGGGGGGGGGAAAAAAAAGGGGTTTTTTTTTTTGGGGGCCCCGGGAAGGGGGGGGGGGGGGGGGGGAAAAGGGGGGGGTTTTCCTTTTTTAAATTTTTTCCCCCCAAAGGAAAAAAATTAAGGGGAAAATTTGGAATTGGGAAAAAGGGGCCCCCGGGGGGAAAAAAAAGAAAAAAAAAAAAGAAAAAAATTTTAATAAAAAAAAACCCTTAAAAAAAAAAACCCCCCAATTTTTTAAAAAAAAATTTTAAAAAGGGGGAAAGGGGGGGGGGAAATTTTTTTAAAAAAAAAAAAGGGGGGGAAAAAAGGGGGGAGAGGGGGGGGGGGGGGGGGGGAAAAAAAAGGGGGGGGGGGGGGGGGGGCCAAAAAAAAAAATTTTGGGGGGGGGGGAAAAAAAGGGGGGGAAATTAAAATGAAAGGGGGGGGCCCCAAAAAAAAAAAAAAAAGGGGAAAAAAGGGAAAAGGGGGGGAAAAAAAGGGGGGGGGGGAAAAAAGAAAAGGGGGGAAAAAGGGGGGGGGGAAAAAAAGGGGGGGGAAAGGGAGGGGGGAAAGAGGGGAAAAAAGGAAAAAAAAAAAAAAGGGAAAAAAGGGAGAGGGGGGGGAAAGGGGGGGAAAAAAAAAAAACCCTTTTTCCCCCTTTGGGGTTTTTTTTTTTTCCCCCCCTTTTTTAAAAATTTTTTTAAAAAAAAAAGGGGAAAAAAAACCCTTGGGGTTTTAAAAAAACCCCGGGGGGAATGCGGCGTTAGTGTATTCAGTTCAAGACAAACACTCTGTATCTCAATTAACTGTGCGTCGTGCCGGCGTACCCTTTTTTTATAAAGAGACATCAGCGGGGGAACGGGAGGGGAGAGGGGGAGAAGAGAGAGAGAGGAGAGCGAGGGGGGGGGGGGAAGGTGATCGAAGGGCCCCGGGCCCAACGAGATTAACCCCAAAAAACCCTTTAAATGTGGCATCAGTGGAATTTTCAAAAACTGTGTTTTTCCCTTCCCTTTCCTGTGCACGGATGAAAAAAAAAAAAGTGTATTACCGTGAGGAAGTATAAAATAATTAGTCCGAAAATGCAGATGCAAGAAGTATTTCGGGTCCAAACAAATTTTTACAGCTCACATCATCAAGAAGGAGCCTCCCCTGGTTGACTTTTTTTTATTTTTTTTTTTTTTTTTAATTTCCCCAAAGGGTTAAAAAGAACCGGCAAAAAAAATCCCGTAGTTTAAAAAAGCCGTGAGAGGTGGCCCTTAATTATTGGTAGGAGCTAATTAGTGAGATTTAAATTTATTTTTTTGGGGGGCCCAGAGATGTCCCCCCGCATAAAGAGCAGAACGGAAGGGGGGGGCGTTCAAAGGCGATACCGATGGGATCCCCACGCCGGGGTCGGGGCCCGGGGCACACGCCCATCCCCAAAACCCCCATCACGGGGCTGTTTAAACGTGCAGGCCCATTGGGTGTAAATGAGCTTTTTGAAATCGATACGGGGGACGCGTGCCCGCTCTAAAAGGAAAAAAGGGGTGACGGTGATACGGGGGTTATAACCCGCTGCCTTTTTATTAGGGGCAAACCCTTTCTCACCCCCCCGTGTACTGCTCACCTGCAAAATTAAAAACCCTAAATTTCCTAAAAAAGGGGAGAGAGAGAAAAAGAGAGAGAGAGAGAGGGAAAAGAGGAGAGAGAGAGGTCCCCCGGGGCTTCTATAAAGGCTAAGTGAAATGTGGTTAAAAGGCTTTTCCTCGGGGGGTAGCTAGCCGCGGCGCGTTGGGAGGGAATTTAGAGCCGTAATGCCCCCATTTTTGATATCGAACCCCTATAGCCCCCCACACACCCTCCAAAACCCCACACACACACACACCCCAACCCCCAAAACAAACATTCCAAACCCCCCCACCACCGTTGCGGGGGGGATCGAAAGGGAAAGGGTCAACGGATTTTCCCGGAGTTGAAAACCCCCCGAGGAGAAAGCCCAAACTAAATTGACCAGATTTCTGAGACTAATTGGGGCCTTTTCCCAAGGGAAATGGCTCATTGGGGTGTTAGAAGGATAACGAAGCATGTTGAGAAAAGGAGGACTATGCTGGAGAAATGGGGTTTAATATGAGGGGGTAACACAACACACACCACACAACAAAAATATCATTTTTGGGGGTTTTAAAAATTTTTTCCTTTTTTTTTTTAAAAAATTTTTTTTTAAAAACCCCCCCCCCTTTTCACCTAATCGGGTGTTCAAAATCAAGACGGCAAATAAAAAACCCTTACCGGGGGGTTTTTAAAAAATCTGGGTTTGGGTAGAAGGGAAAAAGCTTGTAAAATTTTAAATCAAAACCCAAAAGCCCCAATTTTTGTAACCCCAAACACCGGACAGGCAGGTTTAAACCCAAGAAAACACGGGAAAAAGGATTGGGTTTTAAAAATAGGTTTTTGTAGAGTTTTTAAGGGAGGAATAAATAAACAAACCAAATCAAAAATCCCTTTTTTGTTTCCCTTTTTTCACCGGACAGCGCTCCTTTTTTTTTGTAAAAAAAGAAAATTAGGCTTTTAAAAGGTTTAGGGGCCTAGTTTAAAAGTTGGGGGATGAAAATTAAGTAAAGCTTTAGGAAAAGTCCCCCCGAGGGGTTTTTTAAAACCCTTTTGGACGGGCCGGGCTTTTACCCCAAAAAACAAAAAAAGGGTGGGCCCAATCCGGGCTGTTTCTGGAAAAACCCCCTTTTGGGTCCTATCGGGCTTTTTAACCGGACGGGGGCAGGGGATTTTCCCCAAAACCACCTTTTCAAAGTTCCATCAGATACTCACATACAGGTCTCCACATCTGTAGTCAGGGCAGCCTAGTCTTGAACCTTTCCACTCGTCATACACCTACAGTACCAGTCAAAGGTTTGGACACACTTACTCATAGAAAGGGTTTTTCTTTATTTTTACAATTTTCCACTATTTTAGAATAATAGTAAAGTCATCAAAACTGTGAAATAACACAAAAGAAATTATGCAGTGACCAAAAAAAATGTTAAAAAAAATCAAAACGATCTTATATTTTAGATTCTTCAAAGTAGAAACCCTTTGGCATTAACAAGTAAAGAAATGCCACAAATTAACTTTTAAAGGCCACAATCACTATGTGAGTCTTTAAAATGATGATTTACAGTTTTTCTCAGTCGCTTTGGTCGTTTTCTCAGATCAGAATTGAAATTCTCAATACTACTTGATCAACCTCCACATCATCTAGTCACTTGTGCACATCATAAAAGTAATTTCTCATTCTTTTGAACAAATTGCAAATGCTTTGGCACATTCATGCAAATGATTATGTCCAACTGTCTGCTGTTTCCTACATTATCAATAGTTTATGTCATGTTGATCAAAATGTATTATATTGGTTCTCTGTTGAATAGTCTCACCCCCCAGAACATCTAGGCACTAGTTAATTGAATAAGTCATTACATGCAAAATGGTTGAACCAGTTGTCATAATCTGTCAAGCAGATTTTCTATACATTTCTATTAGACTTATTTTGTAAATGTGTCCTGAATTGATGATTGATTCACGTTGATTTGGCTCAATTCTTGAATTACAGTTGAAGTCGTCAAGACAACATTTTGTTACCTGAGCAAACAGAAAGAGCATTTCTCTTTGTTACCATCTGCAAATGTTTTAGCACATTTAGGCAAATGACTAACAATTATGATAATTTGAACAATTATTGGTTGTATGTCTTTTGAAATTGATATATACATACTTCTGTATGGCATATATATATAAAGTGCAGCCTTGTGCATTTTCAATCATTGTCATCAAACCCTTCTCCATAGTTTCCATCAGAGTAACTGTTATATTGACAACATGACTAAGCATTTTGACTCTCTTGTTTGTACTCAATGACACAAGGACTTGTCATTCTGATGGACTGACATGTTCATTGACGTAAAGATTTACTTTTGAGAGATGAACTAAGGATTTTGAGCAAGTTACGGGCTTTTGCAGGTAATCCATTGTGTGGTGCTGTTTGTACCAATTGTTTTGAGAAATGCGTTTACTGTTCTACAAATCTTAAGGATGATTCGACAAATGTACCATCACCGGTGGGTTGTCGGTTCCATCCCACCAACACTGCCGAAGTGCCCTTGAGCAAGGAACGTCACCCCAAAACTGCCCCGGGCGCGCTGTTCTAATAGCTCTGCCCCCTGACCTGAAAATGCACGTGCATGTGTGTGTGGGGGATGTGTGTATGTTGTGTGTATATCGAGTCAGGGGTGTGCAGAAAAATAATTTCACTGCATGTATGTGTGTGTGTGTGTGTGTGTGTGTGTGATGATTAAAGTTCATTCATGAACCTGTTTCTCTCTCACACACATATATATGTACACACACACTTACACATGTACACATGGACTTGTGCACACACACACACACACACACACACACACACACACACACACTTTAACAGAGGGTTTAATGTGTTTAATTAGACAAGGATAAACTGGTATCAGATAATTAAGATGTTTGGATTGGTACTTACAGTCTGACACACACTCTCTATAAGAAACCTGTATTCATCTGTTACTGGACCATGTTGGCTGCTCTGTAGGACGAGACGGAGAGAGTGGATTAATGAGTAGTTAGGGGGTGAGGGAAAGAGTGAAAGAGTGAAAGATGGGTAAAAGAGAGAGAGAGAGAGAGGTGTGTGTTCCCCCACGCTGAAGGCCTCCGTCGCTTCATCGCCCCTTCACTCCACAGGCTATCCCTCCATCACAGAGTGAGAGAGGGGAACGGACAGCGTTGCCTGGAGCCAGCGGAGCGGTAGAGCGAGCAAAAGAGAGAGAGAGATAGAAAGAGAGAGAGATAGAAAGAGGGGGGGGGGGGGGTTGAGGATGAGGCAGAGCCAGGTGTGGAGCAATAAGAGAGAAAGACGGAGCAAGAGAGCATGAGAGAGACACAAACGCTGCCCCTGCCTCTCTCTCTCGGTTATCCTCCATCACCCTCCTCGTGTTCTCTCCATCCCGGCGACTCCTTCATGGCCCTTCGGCTCCGTGACCTCCGTGTCGTCTGCTGGCCCTGTCACTCCCCCCCCCCACACACACACACACACACACACCGCGGTTCACACCGGAAGGTCGAATGGCGTCAGCGGAGCTTGAACCATACACACCAGTGTTGTAATACAGACCAGATCCTGTGACGGACTAAAATTTGACAGTTGAGCCGCTGACCTTTTTGGTCCGGAGAAACCAGGCAGAAAGAGGCAGCTCCCATGCATGCATCGGTACTGCATACACACACACACACACACACACACACACACACACACACACACACACACACACACACACACACACATATACGCATGCAGCACTGTCTGTGTTTGAATGTGTGTGTGATTTACTGATACATAGATTACAATATAGAGCGACATCATTTGTTATATGTGGTGGGTGGTATTGGGTGTAGTGATGTATGTGTTCAGATGTGATGTATGTGTTTTTCTATCTCCAGAAATGAAAATTTTAAAAATGAAAAAAGAGCGATATTACAGACGCCGCGATATCAGATGTGGAAGCGTGTCTCCTCTGCGTCTGTAACGAGGTCAGCCAGTCGTAAAAACCAATCCCCCACGCCCTGAATCATCTGGCCTGTCACTTCTGCTGCTTCAACCCAACGTGGGTCTTTGTCAGCCAATACAATACACACGCGAATGTAAAAGACTACTTCATAAAGGACTAATACCATGAATTACCATCAATACAGATACTGTAAAAAAAATATCCACTTGAACAACCATTTAATCTAGTGTCCAGATTAAGTGAAAATCTGCTAGTAGGGTTAAAATGTTTTCTTGATGCTGGTGGATGTTGATCTTACTCAAGATGTTGACTCAAAACAAATCAAACTGGAAACAAAGTGTAGTTTTATCTCACCCCGCTGGCAGAACTTTCTAAGATACGATTGTAAAAAATAAGTTAAAGGGTAATTCCGGGATTTTTCAACCTGGCCTCTGTCCACAAAACCGCTTTTCATACCTT
The DNA here is from genome assembly GCA_034670385.1 of Hoplostethus mediterraneus. Taxonomy (NCBI): domain Eukaryota; kingdom Metazoa; phylum Chordata; class Actinopteri; order Trachichthyiformes; family Trachichthyidae; genus Hoplostethus; species Hoplostethus mediterraneus. The sequence goes on from JAXDDW010000009.1 coordinate 720,424, forward strand.
TAAGTAGATCCCAAAAGTTTCTGAGTTTCTCCGTAAAGGCATACTTGGCCGGTCAAAGTACGTCCACTAAAAGTGCTTGTTTTTGTCACGGACGGGCTCAGATTGTTATTCGTGTTATTATCCAAATGTCTGACAACATTATGGAAAGGGTCGCTACAGAAACAGCTCGGAAAACGAGGACGGTGAAAAGGATACGAAGATAGTTTATGGAAGCGAGAGGGTGAACCAGCTGCTGCAAGTTCTAGCAGTTCCTCTACGTAAACTCAAAACTCGTCTCTCCGACTCACGTATCAACCGTAACTGACATATCAGACATTTGGATAATAACACGAAACTTTTGGGATCTACTTAAAGGTATGAAAAGTGATTTTGTGGACATAGAGGCCAGGTTGAAAAATCCTGGAATTACCCTTTAAGGCTGAACATGACATTCACCAACACAAATACTTGGTGTGTGGATAATGAGCCTGCACCTGTAGTAACATGAATAAAGACTTTTAAAGGCAGAAGCCAGAATAAATGTTACTACTTATTTTACACTCCTGGAATGTGTTTTAACAACCCAAGTGCTTATAAATGAACGACAGACCAGAGATAAAGTGTCTAGGGGGGTTAGTGCCGATGCCACGGAGCAGAAAGCAGCTCTGGACCTGAAAGAACAGAAGAAGGAGGTGCAGGAGCTGTCGGACGAAAAACTCACATCAATTTTTATGAGGAATTTGGGATTTACTTTCACTTTGACGACCATTTGTGTTTTGTAAATGTATAGTGGGGCTTTGATGGTCCCCGGAGTCATGACACCTGCTCTTCTTCATGTACAGGGCCATGCCAGCTTCAGCCGCAGTGGAAAAAAAATAAAATATGAAAATTGCCAAAACTGGAGGTACAGGATTTTTCTGCATCAGCAGCAAGTGAAGACTGAAGCGGTCCCCGAGGCATTTCCCCCTCCAGCAGTCATCGGCTCCGTTTCCATCGATCCGCTCTCTGCTCCTTCGTCAGTCACCGTCCTGCCTCCTCTTATAGCTTTTTTTTACATTTTTTTTTTTTACCAACTGCATTTCACCTTCATTGCCTCCACCTTCTTAAACGCTGCACCTCCAAGTCCAGTTCTGCCGGTCTGGCTTGTTATCTGGCTCTTTATCTCCCCCCGCCGTGACACACAGTCTATTTCACTTTCTTCTCTCCCGATGCCTCTCTCTCTCTCTCTCTCTCTCTCTCTCTCTCTCTCTCTCTCTTTCTCACCCATCTGTTGTTTTTCTCCCTCACTTAAAAAAATTGCCTCTTGCCTTCCTTTCTTTGCTCTCTTTCTCCCTCTGAGCAGCCCACTCACCCACTTTCTCACTCGCTTTCTTCCCCCTCCCTCCCTCCATCCCTCCATCCCTCCCTCACTCCCTCCCTCCCTCCATCCCTCCCTCCAGCCCTTCTGCTCTCTTGCAGTGTTTATTTAAGCACTTTCACGGTCACTGCATCCTGCTCTGACTGGGCAGAACTCCTCTCCCCCTCCTCCCTCCCTCTCTCTCTCTCTCTCTCTCTCTCTCTCTCTCTCCATCTCCATCTACCCTGAACACACTTCGCATCTCTCTCTCTCTCTCTCTCTCTCTCTCTCAATTCTCTTTCTTTGTGCATTCCTCCTTTACTTCACCCATCTCTTTCTGCTGGTGCTTCTTTAAACATGGTGAGATTCAGAGTTTCTTTAAAGACTTCACAACCCCCCCCCGTCGTCGGAGCCTTTTAGATGTGAGCGGAGCAGCAGAAAACTGGGCCAAGCAGAACTGGCAGAGGAGAAAGAAAATATATTCTTGCGCTTAGAGAGTCTTAGAGACTTGTAATTGTTAAATAAAAGGAAGATCTTTCCAGGCAGCTCGTAATTATCAAAAGAGATGGATGCCCTCAATGGGCTATTTAATGACCTGGAGAGGGCAGGGACTGTCGGATCCAGCTAATATTTGAAAAGAGCAGCGTTGAGACACTAATCTCATTCATCTCAAGTTCTATATTCATTTTTCTTGTGGTAATAATAGCTGCACAGGGACGTGAGAGCATCAGTAACCCCGTCTTTTTCAGACTTCAAGACTGAAAATGAGTTTATAATGAAATTATATATATCTTATTTCAAATAATGCTAAAAAAAAAAGACATTTATAAGAATACTCTAATAAAATGTAGGTATGCAGACAGCACAATTTAGCAATACAGTGTGCTAACATGTACTTGCGTGTGAAGCGTAACGTTCCATCATACTAATACCTAAATGTGATGCTCAGCTGAACAGCACCTGAGCTGGCGAGGGTTCTGCGTCTTGCTCGAGGACACTTCAGCAGGGCGGAGGCTTGGTGGTCCTGGTGGTCCTGGTGGTCCTGGTGGTCCTGGTGGTCTCCCTGCCCGCTACATCACCCCGCTGCCCAACTACGGCACTGTGGTATTTTTGGACTCCCAGTTATGCCTCGGGAATTTGGCCGACACCCTTAGAATGACTTAGAGCGAGCGCTGTTCAAATATTCACCCGTTCATACATCACCGTGGTTACATTTGTTATTGTAATTGATTAATTACTGCGAGCCTCTATGTGTGCAATTAGCACCCCGCGGCCGCCGGCACACACACACACACACACACACACACACTCACACCTCCCCCATCCCCACATCATTCACACGCCACTGACAGTTAGAGCACTTTGTAGTTGTGTAGGAGCCGGTCGGCGAGCCTCGGGAACTGTGCCAGCCGTGACAGTAATGTATGCCTGGCCTCCCCGCGGTCCTCCACGGACCCGGCTCCCTTCCTCCGCTTTACCCCGGGGACCTCCTTGATGTTGTGGGAGCCGAGGGACCTGTTGACTACCTCCCGCACCCTTCCCTTTTTCTAACGCGTTTCCTCCCCTGTTGATTCCGTCTTCCCGCCTTTATCGTGGGTTAAAGCCTTTCTCTGCTAGACCCCTCCGACGAAGAAAGGAATCGGGGGAGAGAGAGAGAGAGAGAGAGGGTAAGGAGAGAAGGAGGGAGAGACAAAAGAGAGAGGGTGTATAGTGCATGTGACGCGTACAGATACTCAGGGTGAAAGAGAAAAGAGAAAAATACAGCTGAGCGTGGCGGAGACGTGAGCGGTGGCGTGGCCGGTTGCTAGCGGTAACCTGCAGGAACCCGCGTGGCCTCGTGTGCGTCTGCGTTAAATGTTCCTTCCTGCAGGACGAGACACCAGAAGAGTAATGGCAGTGTCTTCTTCTCTCCCTCCGTTTTCCTCATATCTCTGCTGTCTGCCGTGTCCCCGTGTTTGTCCTCTAAATTGAATTATCACGTTGACACACAGATAAGCGACGGCACCTCCCATGCACATGCACACACACACACACACACATACAGTAGGCGCACACACACACACAGAGAAGGACACACACACACACACACACACACACAGGGAAACTTGTTCTGGACTTCTTGCGGCTCTTTGGTATCCTGGGTAAATCTCTCTTGGCAGAAGTTGAATTTGGCAGAGCGTCTCTTCCACAGCGGAAAACACTGTGAAACTAATGAGTTCATCTCTTCCACTCCTCCCTCTCCTGCGTCTGTTTCTCTCGCTCACTCTCTTGTTTCTCTCTCTCTCTCTCTCTCTCTCTCTCTCTCTCTCTTTTCCCTCCCGTGATCTCTGTTGCTGTCTTACAAGTTTCTCCCTCTTCATTCATCTCTGTCTCTCAATCTCCGTCGCCCACTGCGTCTCTCATTCTCCCTCTTATTGTCTCTTTCCTCTCACTCTTTCTTCCTCTCTCTCTCTTTCTGCGTTGCCCCTCTTGGACATCCTCCCTTTACCTGCACAGATGGTTTCAGTGACTCCTCTGAGTCTTAATTATTCCACCAATTACTGTGGGGAAAATGCGCAATTAAAGTGGACAGTTACTCTGTGCCGTGTGGCTCCATATTTATTAGGGTTACACCTGAATTCTGGGACTCGGGAGTCTCTCTGTTTGCCTCCAGGCATGTGTGAGGGAGATCTGGGGGGAATTGGCACATTTTATTTCCCTAATCCCTTCCCCTATAGGGATTGCCAATAATGGATGAGACGGTATTGTGAGCATATGGCCCACAAACAACAGATGACGCATTGTAACATATATATCTACACAGCCTGACACGATTTTGTTAGAAACTAGAATTTAAAAAAGCCTGTGAACATGTGCGACGTTGGGATTTGCCGTTCGTCTTAACGCCCATCGATTTGTTTGCCTGATGCGCCGATCTCACTCGGGCTTAGCGAGCTCGCCGTGAGCGCCGCGGCGACCCGCGCGGGGTGTTTTTCCCGGGAATCAGATTGTCAAATCGTGACGCCGCGGTGCAACCGAACACTTATGTGCTGCGTTAATCCGTCTGAGTACTGTTGCGACCCCGGCCTCGGGTCCACGCCGCTCCCTGCGCTCTTCATTACGAGGCCCTAATCCTGACAGCGACACTCCACGCACGGGGCGGAGCTGCAGACAGGCGTACGACGGGAGACCTGCTTACTCACCGAAAGCCCAGAGCAAACACTGCAGCTGCCTGGGGGTGGGTGATGCTGACAGCTAGAGTAGTAGTGTGGGGGGGAGGGGGGGGGAGAGAGAGAGAGACAGAGAGAGGGAAGGTTTGAAGTGGATGCACGACAGCAGCTGACTGGGAGAGAGAAAGAGACGAGTGTTGCGTGAGGAGATGAGAAAAGGCCTAGGAGAGGAAGTTGAAAGAGAAGAGAGAGAAGGGGAAGGAAGGAGTAGAAAGAGAGAGGGAATACGAGTGAAAGATAAATAGGGAGGAGATGGAGAGTGAGGATGGAGGAGAAGCGTGAAGGGCTCAAGGCGCCACTCTAAGCCATCCTGGCCAATGAGGCCCAGGATGCTGAGAGGGCCTGTTCACAGCAGGCAGCTGCTAGCATCCCTCCTCCTCCTCCTCCTCCTCCTCCTCCTCCTCCTCCTCCCTCTGTCCTCTCTTTCATTTCCCCACTCTCTCTCTCTCTCTCTCTCTCTCTCTCTCTCTCTTCCTTCTCACCTTTTTTGTTTTCTTATTATGAATTGTTTCTTTATTCTCCCGTTGGTCTGTCAGTACCTCAGTGTGATGCCTCGTCTCCCCTGTAAATGAGATTGTAGATCACAGTGGGAGCAACGTGGATAAAAGGAGGTTAATTAAAATAGAAATAACTCCCTCCTCCGTCTGTGAACTGGCAATAAACTTACAGGGTGTAACTGGGCAGAAGCCTCCTCCTCCTCCTCCTGCTCATTACCCGAAAGATGCGAAGGCAGCCGAGAATAACACAACAGGATTCATGAATATATTTTGTTCTATCTTGAGGGAAGTTTTAAGCCTTTACCACTTAATGTTAAGGAACATTAAGTTGCTGATGGAAAACAAAACGTGTCTATTTGGGATAATGTGCCTGGCGAGCGTATCTCGACGCCAGACCGACGCGCCTGCTTCTGAGATCATTTCGATCAGCCTCATCACATTGATTGACGGGTTGACAGTGCTCGTTATGATCAACCCCCCCCCCCCCCTAACTCTATAGGACCACTCCGTCGAAGGCTTTCTAGCGGAGTACAGAGGCAAACGCATCGCTCTCTGATAGCTCGCAGTTAATGGGAAACAAGAGGAACAACAGGGGAGCTTATCAGCCACATGATGTAATGTTTACGGGCTTTAATTAATTATGAAAATAAGCCAAAGCGGGAGGCACACTGAGAAGTGAAATCAGATCTTTACGCTTATCGCAGCCTCACAGCACTCAGCGCACTATTTGAATGGCATCTCATGCGAAACACCCCCTCACACACACATACACACACACACACACACACACACACACACACACACACACATATACACATCCTCTTGCATCCACACGCATATGCACAAACTCACACACCTCACAGCCAGGTATAGCGCATGCAAACAAAAAATAGCAGTAGTGCCATTCAAAAATTAAAAATGCAACTGATTGGATTTACTGTGTTCAAGGTCGGCATCAAATTAAATTTCACCCTTTGATCCTTGAATGACGACAGAATAATCCTCATTAAGTTCATCTGTCAGAATGAATGTTGGCCTGCCTGATCTATATTAGTAAGCATCGATCTGGGAAACCAAATATGCACAGTGTAACACAAACAACCAATTACTTCAGTATTTGACATTTCTGTGGTATTAGTTTCTACTCATTGTTCTTCACGAAGTCAGAAATCAGTTCCTCTGCATTTTTAGTCTTCATGGCTTTTGCAGACTTGTGTGTGACTGTAAAGCATCATGGCCTTATTTCATTGTTTCACTTCTTACTGATGACTAGTTGTGTCAGTCGGTGCTGGTGAGTAGCAGGGAAATTCCTCTGTTGGGTCTCGATTACTCATCGCATCAACTCGGTCCCCCGCAGGGACCGGAGGAGGCAACAGGCAGAATCCAATATTCCACATTAGAAGACAACCTGCTCTGTCCCAGCATCTCCAGCCGGATTAGGGAACAGGATATTTTTGGAAATGAGAGGAGGAAGCTGCACTGCCAAGTTCCCTTTTCCTCCCATCGGACGTGCATGGGAAGAATAGCGGCAGAAGTAGTGTAAATGAGACACACCCCCCCCCATAGCTGTGGACAAGACAGGAGGCTTTTTTTCTTTTTTTTTTTGCAGCATCGGATCAAAGGAGGGGAGCCAAGAGACACGAGGCGCCCGCGGGGAGAGGCAGGATTAGCTGGATTAGCCCAAACGCACCAGTGATACGACTGGGCCCTGGACAGCTCGGCAAAGCCCGGCAGCCAAGTCCTCCGCACGGGGGCCCGAATGAACCGCGGGCCCGGCGCTGTCTCAGTAAAAACACTGTTCAGAATTGGGTTCAGCAAAAGGGCTCCGCTACCTACAAGCTGTTCCACTCCATCCTGTGTTTGTTTGTCAGTGATAAAATGGACAAGCTTTTTCTGTCAAGTGCAATGAATTTGAGTTCGGGGTCCCTAAGTAGCTGCTGCCCCTCCTCTGTGAATGAGTTTCCTGTTTTCGGCTCCAGTGCTTTGCAGTGCCTTGCTGATAAAGTGTTATGAATTTGCATAGTATAATCTGATTTTCAAATGGCAGCCCAGATATTCAGAGGAAACGCCTGCTATTAATCACTGGATTATTGTATTTTTATGCAAAGATAAATAACAAATGAGTAAATACAGTAGGTGGCCTTAACACAAACCAATATTTTGTCAGTTTGATGGACCTTGAGAGACTACGGTGCTGATAGACTGTGATTGCATTTGAGTACATTTCCATAGGAGTGTGTACTGAATGCCCACGTCTTGTATTTCTCTTTCCTATATGGTTGTTACACAGTGCAAATGCTATGTTCTCCGAAGGTCAGCGTGTGCTGCACACTGTTCAACTTAAAGCTACACGACATCAGACCTGTGTGAAATAGCACCTCCTGCAAAGATGAACAACAAACATGAATCAAAACGCAGACTAAACCTGCCTCCGCCCTGCTTTCCAAACAGCGTTGCACACACCCCCTCCTCACCAAGCCATGTTCAACACTGATTGTAATAACTTCAGTTAGGAGTAATATATTTATGAGAGGACCTGCGTGTGTGTCATGACTTATATCGTAGAAACATGGTGCAAAGCAACACAGGCTGGGGATCAGCGTGGGTTGCACTCCGGGGCTCGTGAGCTACAGCTTATTATCATTAACTATAATCATTTTGCTGTGGCACATCAAAACAGACCACAAATTTTCATGTGCATTAGCAAGACTTCTGCGGAAAGACCAGATGATCATCACAAATCGAGCTGATTGGCGATAGCGGCATCACTATGTGCTGTGTTAGGTTACTGTGCTCTATTTTACAGAACAGAATAGAGAAGACAACGTAGGACTACACCAAACCTTAATCCTCAGTCCATCATTTCTCAACGAATCAGCCGGCTAAATTTAGCCACAGTTAGCAGAACAGACCAACAGCTTATAACTTTGGTAGCATAGCAACAAACAACAAGCCCGATTAGCTCTGTACATAATGGAAGCACATTATGAATCAAATGGGTTTTGCCTCTGTCAGGCTCAGCCCTGCACAGCTTCCACATGACCTGGTATTAGGTCTAGTTAGTAGGGCTAGACTAGTTTCCCCGATAGCAACAGTCCAGATAACAAATAATTGCGCTTACCTGACTAGGAGAAAAAAAAAATGCTAACTCTGCTGTTTTTAGTCTTTAAACTCTTTTTATGGCCCATAAAAAATACATTGAGCTGAATACAAGGAACAACAACAACAAACCCAATGGGAAGTTCATCACGCTGTTGAGGGAGACCATTATGTGTGTTGTACGTCTCTTATAATTATGAAGCTTCTCCACGGGGTCATGCAAAAAGCAAACCTTTAAAAGTAGTCAATTGATGAGTAGTGCAGCGAATGAGTTTACGGGAGCAGCTCTTTGTCTTCTGCAGGACTTTAAGTGTTGCTGGGACCAAGATAACGTCACATTGTTAACGACCCTGTGTCCTCATGATGATTATCTGACATGTTTCTGTCCTCATGTGTGCAATTTGTACACATCTCGGACTTTGTCTGAAAAAAAAAATGCATGTTCACTTCGCTTTGTTGAGGCAAGCTCACTTTTCAGCAGACGCTCTCTCGTCTGCTGAAGACAGAGACGCTCTCTGGAGATCACTGATTAAATCATTCATATACTTAGACTCATAAAGCATCTGCCTTTTATTAACTTACAGTACGTTGTGAAGATAAATGCTTTGTTTACGCCCAACAGCTCCACCACATCTCCACCATAAGATTGTAAACTAGATTATAAACTACATTAAAGTGAAAATTACATTCTGCCTTTATATATATATATATATATATATATATGTTGCATGTTGTCTGATATGGTCTTGGCATTCATTTCTCTGAATGTTACCTAAAGGGGTCTTTGTGGAATATGCTCTCTGTGCTGCATGCATCAAATAAATCATGGAACGAGGAAAGAGAGAGAACAAAATAGAGAGCAGGAAAAGAAGTAAAGGAGAGAGAGCTAAAGAAAGTAAGAGCAGGAAAGGAAAGCAATTAAAGGAGTGGCAGAATGAGCAAAACAGAGAGAGAGAGCGCGGTGGAGCTGTGAAGGGGGAGCTGTGTGTTATTAGCCATGCTGGTGTCACATTACAGCACCATGGAGTTTGTAAAGTGGCAAGATAACTCTCACCTGAGACCCAGTGGTACCATCACTCACAGGGACACTCGTGCAGTGAGACTAATGCTGCTGTGCCCACTGTTACCAGTTGCCAGTGTGTGTGTGTGTGTGTGTGTGCGCGCGCGTGCACGTGTTGGTTGGTTGGTGTATGTATTTGTCTGTGCGTGCATGTGTTTGTGCATGCACTTCTGTGTGTCTGTAAATGAATGTACGTGCAGAACCAGGGCTATAAGGGAGCAGCTCTGGCAACCAGGCCTCAGCTGGTCTGTAGGAGGTGAGGAGGAGCTGCCCGGCCCGGTGATTAATCCTCCAGTCTGCACGGTGTCTTAGGAGTCAACCATGCACTGTTATTCACCCGCTCCCCGGTCGGTCCCTGGGAGGGCTCCCCTCTGGTCTCCGGTGACGCCGCGGGCTGCAGGGGGACCGTGGCGCTATTGTTGTTCGCCGCTGTCTTATCTGCAGTCTTGTCAGGAGAGACAAAAATAATAAAAAAATAATAAAAATAAAAAAAAAATAGAGGAGGAGGTGGAGGGAGGAGGCAGAGCTTACCCGGGTTGTCTTCAAGCTTTTCCCGAAGATGTATGGAAAGTAAAGAGACAGAGCCTCATCCCTTTAGCTCAAATACTCGTGGTTAATAGAAACCGACATAGATTTGAATGTAGAGTCTCGGTTGATCAGACAGCATCTCACAGACTTAATAGCCTCCTCTATGTATGTCAAGTGTGACATATAGAGATTTAATGCAGGCAGATTATTGTGTGTGTGTGTGTGTGTGTGTTTTGAGTGAGAAAGATAGAGATGAGGGGGGGTGGGGGAGGGAGGAGAGATAAGAATGAATGGTTGTTTGTTACAGTATATCAGAAAACATTATGGCTCCCTCATGACAGGGGCTCAATGGTGAAAACACACACACACACACACACACACACACACACACAGCACATCACCTAATCACTGTGTGCAATCACATACTTAAAGGGTAATTGCGCAGCAGTAGGAAAGTGGTGCAGCGCGGTGCGGCATGTGGAGCACGTACAGATCCAGGAAGGAATGACCTCTGCCGTCCACGTTGGATCTCACCCTTTTGTCTTTACTCTGCCAACATTATCACCTGCCTAGTGTAGTAAAGGTTGGCTGTAAGTGCTTGTGATTTTACACACAGCGAGGGCAAGAGCGCCTTGGAAACAGTAAAAAAAAAAGGGGAAGGATGGAATCACTCCCCCAGCAGGGTGAGGCTGCAGACCAATCGCAGAGTTATGGATCCCGGGGGAAAGACGAGCTGCTTTTCCGCCAAGTGAGGCGTCTCTTGATTTTCGTTCAGATCTGAAAATCTTTTCCTCTTTTTTTTTTTTTTTCATCAAACCCCCGAGTCTGTCCTTTTATTGTACTGCTCAACATTTACTAGTGTTCTCCCTCACCCCTCCCTCTCTCTCTCTCTCTCTCTCTCTCTCTCTCCACTGTAATAACTATTCTGATTCCAGTGATGGTGGTAAATGCTGCCCCAGTTTGTCCCCCCTCCTCCTCCTTGCTCCCACCAGTGAAATTACCAGTTGGTTACTATAGAGACGTGTTTATAAATGCACTTTATGACTCCCATTCCTCCCTTTCTCTCACTGCCTTTATCTCTTCAGTTTTCAGTGCCTATTGTCCCTCCTGTTCTAGAATAACTTCTTTCTTTCTTTCATTTTCACCGTTTTCTCCTTCCATGCATCCCTTCCCATCCAGTTTCTTCTCCTGCCCTTTTCTTCAATTTTCCATGCCTATATCTTCCCTCCCCTTCTAGATAACTGATAACTTCTTCCTTTCTTCCTTTCATTTCCACCGTTTTCTCCTTCCATGCATCCCTTCCCATCCAGTTTCTCCTCCTGCCCTTTCCTCTCCTTTTTCCCCTCGCAAAATCTCATTATTCTGCTAATTTTTCCGCAGCTGCCATCAACGCCAAATTGCTATGCAAGTCTCATTGCACAGCATTAATCCCTAATTTAGCCCGGTACTCCGTTCAAACAGCTTTCCCCGGCCGAGGTGTTTACAATACCGGAGGGCTTCCGTCTTTGTCTGGCCCGGGGCGCTAAACTGCTTTTCTCCTACGATAAGTAACTGTAGGGCTCTTCTTTATGATAATGCATCTGTGTGGGTATGCGCCATATATCATTGTTTGCAAAGCACCCTTCTACCTCTGTGACCGGCGAGGTAATGTAAAGGAGATAAAAGCCGTGGGTTGTCTTTCTGGTCTCTCATGAAAGTCTAATGGAGAGCTGATTCATGCTTGTATCCGTCCAAGGAGACGGTGGATGTATAGGCGTGTTTAGACCACTCGACCCAAAGTGCTGCTGGGGCTGCGGATTTACACCTACAGGGTTCAGGCGTGGAGGGGAGCTAATGCACAACAAAGCGCTGTGCTTTCTGTAATTATGTAATAGCCAACCTACCCGCTAACGCCACAGCTAACAGACACTCAGCGCCAGGTAATAGTCTCACCGCTCTTGTTTGAAAACACGGACATTTACGAGTCGCCGCCGCTCCGGTGCCGCCATGTTGGAAGTCGGAAGGGAAAGTACCCGCTGTATGAATAATGGATGTGTTTTTATTCAGAGTCTTCCACAGACGAGTACAGGACCGATATCAAAGCTGCGTCTAAAATGCACCATGAAGTTTCCGGGACTCTTGTACAGTGTGGAGCCAAACTTTTACTCCCGTGTTTTTACAGTGTTTGCAGGTGCAGAAGCAAACTAGGTTTTCCACTGTGGCAAAATGTAGTTTCATGAATCTGGATCTGACCAAGAACACAGTCAGAGTAGATCCCCAACTATGGATACCTGGTGGATTGAAACCTTTCCTTCAGTGGAGATCAGCTATAATTAAGATGTTATGTTTATTATTTAACTCCCTCCCTTTTTTATGTGCAAATAACTAAACTAAAGTAAACTAAACAAACTAAACTAGGAGTTGAGCGGATAGGAACACCAGTCAGGGAAGATCCTGGATTATTTCTGACTTTTGCAGTGACTGACACATTTTCTTCAGCGGTAGATTTTCCGTGCTGAGGTCATTTCAGTCCAATGTCACCCTCGTCTGCTGTCTGGGAGCCTACAACAGAGAGGATTTGGATGCCTCCGTCTGTTGCCTGTCTGTCTCGCGTTAATACCCCTTTCATCCTGGCAATATTACAGTATGCTGATCCAGGTCCCGTCCTGCGCAGGAGGCAATGCACAACACGCCTTGTGAATGGGAATGTCCTACGGGCTGTCACCTTGCAGCATCGTCAAAAACAGGCGTGCATACAGTCTGTGTTCAACACGAGGCTCCAGACAGGTTGACCTCTGACCTTTCACGCCAAGCAGAGCATAGTTTTGACTCCCGACCTGCCTATAGGTGGACCCTTTCACACTCGGGATCCAACGGCGCATTTCCTGGGTCACCAATGTGTGAGACGGGTACAAGTGTGTGTGTGTGTGTGTGTGTGTGTGTGTCTGCTTGGATCATGTCTCTCTTCCCTCTCTGCCGTTGCACCTCTCCTTCCAAGGAGCCACACTGGCATGGCGGGAAAAAGCCTGTCTGCCACCCCGGCTGGTTAGATTATACAGGACAAGACAGCGGGACGCTCTGCCGTGACATCGATGACACAACGTGTGTCACCCCTCTGCTGTCTCACTGCCATTTAGCGATGTGGCTCTCCGTGTGTGTGTGTGTGGGGGGTGGGGGGGTGTGTCGTATCTCTAAGCCTTTCGATCCTGCTGGAGAAGTGACGGAGGCGCAGTGATATATAAGAAATGACTCGGTGGCACGTCGTCTAATATGATTTGTGCGGGGGCTCGTAAAAACCTGGCCGGGCGTAACTTTAAAGGAGCGGAGCGGTGTTGAGTGTTGAGTGTTGATTCCGCCCTCTGGCGCATTGCAGAGTTTGTAAACGCGGTCAGACTGTGTGTGCGATGTTCAGTTTCCGTCGGCGTTAACGGCAAACCGCGTCGTTTCATCACGTTTGTGGCGCCACTTCGACTACACTGACTACCTGGCGAACATCTCCCTCCCTCCCTCCCAGGCTGTGTGTCATGGTGGTGTAAGGAGGCAGCAAGGCGCCTCATCCCCCCCTAATTCCCCCCACCACCCCACCCCACCCAGCTACGTTTTGGGAAAATAAATAATAAACATGTTTAATTAAAATGAAAATGCGCCGCATTTCCGCGTTAATCCTAATTTATTCTCCTTAATTGAGCCTCCGTTTGCTCTGCCAGTGGTTGGCAGGAGTGTTAATAAATAAGCCATTGTCTGGATGCCACGAAGCATTTAACTGAACAAATCCTAATATACTGTAGCACTTCACCTGCCTAATCAGCGGGAGCAAAACTCTTCAATGTCATGCATAAACTTCTGCATGCTGACACACACACGCCTATGTACACACATGCACAAAATTAATGAATACACACATGTGCCCCCTCACACACACACACACACACACACACATATACAGGCAATTTTTCAGCAGTAATTACATCCTTTTCATATTGGAGACCCCCCCCCCCCCCAACATTAATTATAACTGTAATGCAGTCATAGCAAACTATTTGTTGTAATGCGCTGTGATGATATTTCAGTCATTTATCTTTTCCTTCACCCACCAGTCGGGTGGCTGGACCATCGATCTATTTGTCGCTGTACTCCTCAGTTCTGCGCTGCTTATTAGTGTCATTTGGTAAAAGGATATCTCTGTGATGGCTTCGTTTACCCCCTCCCCCCCTCTTCTCACTCTGCTGGGTTTTTTTTTTTTTTCACTAAATGAGTAAAAAGGCTAGCTTTCTTTCTTTGAGAGCTATAATGTTCCAAAGTGAGGATTTAATTGCGTGTTAAAAGTCTTTTTCCGAAGCGTTCGCCGTTCTTGAACTTTACTCCTTTGTCTCTTCCCGAACCGGCATGGATGTAAAGTCTCTCTCTTTCTGCGTGTCTCTTTCTCATTAGTGGAGTTTTCCCTTCATTACCCTAATGTCACAATTTTATCTCCTTTTTGCCTTTTCCTGTTAAATGTAATTGTGCCTCTACGTGTGAGCGATCGTCTCTGCGTCCGCTGCAGTGTGCAATTCTGACTTCTGAGTGAAATTTCACCCCCGCTTGTATTTTCCCCGTCTCCTAACCTTCCCCTTGGCCTGCTCGGACTCCTGTTGGGAGAAGATGAACAATTTCGGGAAGAGTGGGAAATTCAGAGAGCGTGAAAAAAAGGTTGAGGAAGGGCAAATCTCTATCAATTCCTTTCCCCAAACGTTAGTCAATCTAATACAGGCAGGCTAGCAAAAGACGGCACCTCATGCATTCTAAACAGTGTTTATTCGGAGTATCTGATTAGAGTCCATGTGTTTTTCTAGCGGCGTAGTAGATATCTGGTGTATATATATCAAATGGCGTGGTCCTCTTCCATGTGGCCCCAGGCGAAGCATCTGTACACATCTGCAGAGTGCAGAGTATCCCCCGTTGTCTCGTTATCTTCTCCAGAGCTGCTTAGTGATTTATTTACCTGCTCACCACATGCTGCTCAGGCAAAAAGGACAAGGGGAAAAACGAGAGAGAGAAAATGGAGGGAGAGAGGCAGAGGGACTGGTTGAGGACAGGTGATGGGAGACAAAAAGGGGGGGGGGGAGAGAACGAGGCGTTCGGGCGATGATAACATGCTGAAGATGAGAGGAGCAGGTGGAAAACACATTCAGGCCACATTTACAGAGTGACAACAGAGCCAATGAAGGATGGGGGAGGGAGGGGAGGGAGGAGGAGGGGGGGAGAAAATGAAAATGACTGTTGACTGAGATTCAATAAACTCATTCACATCACTCTCTGGGCTTAATTCTAATCAGGAGATTTGATTCGAAGAAAACAAAATCTATGCAAACCCTAAGGATGCCACTTTGCATTAGTCTGCATCACGTCACCCATAACAAACCGTCTCCAGCAGTTGATCAACACCAGGTGCTGCGGAAAAGGTCATTACACGATGAGAAGTGACTGGATTGTGTCGTCAACATCGCCAACAATAAACATGTTTGTGTAAAAATATAGAAAGTGTTGTTTCCAAAACACTATTAATCTATTTAGGTAGAAAATATGAAATTTAGCATTCAATAACAGTAAAAAAAGGCATCAGTGTGTCAACCAATTTAATTGCCTACTCTCCTTTAATCTTAATCTTGAATCTCTCTGTTTTAATCTGGGAGTAGGTGATGGTGGATATCACATTTTGAAATTTAGGATGACAGAAGTGTAATATGGTAACACATCTATTACACCTCTATAAAAAGCAGCGGGCAGAAGCTTGCCAAGGTCAACCCCGGGGTACTTAGAGATATCAGGGCCTGGGAGGCAGCACTTTTATCCACAGCCAAGGCCCACGCTGGTCTCTGGAGCTCTGCCTCCCCCCCCCCCCCCTCTGTCCCCTCTGGATCTGCAGGCTTAGCCAACTCAACCGTGTAAGCACATCTCCCCCACCGCTGGAACGAGCCTCGGTGGGAGCCCACGCACCAGGCACGCACCGCCAGTTTCCCTGGAAGCCAGACAGACGTTCATGGAGAACTCCCCCCCACACCCCCCCCACCCGCCTCTGCTTTCAGCCCTTTCCCATCCCAGCATGCCACGTTTACCCCAGAGGTTCGGTGCCAGTCATGTCACAGCCAAGCCCTACTGTCGGGTTGGGGGGTGGGGGGGGTGTGAGATCTCCATACCACGTTCCACTGACTCCTGTCTGCTGCAGTTCCCGGGGAAAGGGCCTTGTTCAGACCGATCAGGGTTTTCAGTCAGAGTGCTAAATGACCCTCTTAATGTCACCGGTGAGAAAAATGGGCAATCTCTCAATTTGGCGTGAGCCGGTCCATGGCAGCAAGGCAAGAGCTTGATAGAGTGTGGAGGTTTTAAACGGCAGGAAACCTGGTGACCTTTCCCTGTTTTCTGACGGGCTGACTCGATTGCCCTTTTGAAAATGCAAATACCAAACGGTTCTCTATAAAACGGGTCCTGGGAGAAAGCCCTCGGCAGTTCAAAGAAAAGGGTGGAGGAAGACCACGAGCCGCGTGTGTTCGGAGGGCACTGTGTCAAGTTTGGGGTCCAGGCTGGGTCTTGATCTCAAAGGGGATCGTGACATGTACTTTATCACAGAGAGTATTTATTTGTCAACTTTTCAATGGCCTCTAAATAAGCTCAGATATGTTCATACACAATCAAAAAAAACTGTGAGTGGCTCAAACAAAGTTGCAAAATCTGAAGGGCCACTTTAACATTTTATGGTTGGTTATAAAATCAGCAGAATTCGTCAAAATTCAAAAGTCGACCTTCCTCTTCCTCAACCGGAGCGCCGAGCCTCGTGCAGGGCATGTGGCTGTTCACTTTCTTAGACTCAGCAAAAAAACAAAAAAAAACACGTGAAGAGCAACTTAATTATCTGCGATTGTATTCACTCAACGGGCCTCAGAGGTGTGCAAAAGGCGATAGAGAGCATAATTGTCTTAATGGAAGAGCGAGATGCGTGGCCTTTGTAACACGAGCACCTCTTCACAGCCAAATCAATACCACGCTACGGCTGTGCCCTTCGCCCGGGAGTGGATCACCTCCATCTCCACTATCGAGCACTGATGATCATAATAAGCTGCTTTGATGCGATTCACATCACCACAAATAATGAGGCATCCTCAATCAACGCTATTACCTCTTCCCCCCTCTCTCTCTCTCTCTCTCTCTCTCTCTCTCTCTCTCTCTCTCTCTCTCTCCCCCGGCTAAGTTCAACTCTAATGTAGCTAAACAAGTCTCACTTTGAACCTCTCCGGGTGCTTTTAATCCCCACACGTTCCCCTTCATTTTACTTTCTCCCCTTTTCTCCCTCCGTCTCTCTCTCTCTCTCTCTCTCTCTCTCTCTCTTTTTTTTTGGGCGCTCGCAGTTTGATCGACATTTTTCAAAAGATTAATTAACGTCCGCGAACCCCCCCGTCACATCGTTAGCAACTCAATCTGGCAGCGCGGCGAAGACGAAGCAGAACAATAGAATCTGATGACCGTCTGCGGCTCGAGTGGTGCCCTTGTAGATTATCAGCGGTAGGAAGGGGCGAGGACGTTGTCATCCAAGATGGCTGCCGTCGGCTTCAGAGCGCATCTGGGTCCCTGTTCATCGTTACGACAGATGTAGCCCCATACAAACTCCCTATACGAAGCTTGTGCGACCCGTATGAGACGACGCCGGTTGCGTGTCACCGGGATGTGAACAAGTAACGCTGATTGCTCGGCTCATTACGTGTCCTCGCCGGACTAACACTGACTAACAATACTCCTCAGAGGCATCGCACTTGGCTTTTGTACGAGTGCTCACAGCCGAGCGGTCTGTGTGCCTTGCTGAAACAGCTCTTTGGGCATCGGCCGAGCCCCCTGTGGTTAATACTGATGTTCACAATAAGAAGCATAGAGGCAGGGTGCCGGAGAAGAAGCCAGTGAAAAGGGGGGATTTGAATAGAGGCAGATACTGCATGGTGACTTGCAGCGAGGGGATGCTGTCAATAGGGTCAATATCTGGAAGGGCCTATCTTTCCATGTGATCAAGAGCAGAATGAAAGGAGACCAGCACTGTTGATTGACAAATCCGCAAGGCAGTGACTTGAAAGGGGGGGGCTGAAAATGTCTCATTTTAGCCCAGCCGCTAACCACCCAACCTCACTGTCTGTCCTGCTCACACACACACACACACACACACAGTCGTACATCCAAATCAGCCACATGCCAGGCAGTAGGGTGATTATTCAAACAGCTAATTAGGTCACTCAGCTCCTTCGGCCCTGCAGGAGGAGGGCTGCGCAAGATGGTCAGGTCTGACATGGTGACCTTACGACGGCTTGCCGCAGCATCACTAGCTGGGATTGGTCCCGAGCCAAGGCACGGCCGACCCGCGTGTCAGTCGGATTCATGATTAAAACCCCGAGCCCCCGACTGCAGGCCCTCCAGGCTTCCTGCCCTGTGACGCCGTGATGCTGTGCTTTATGGATGTAGCGCGGCCAGGAGTCAAGTTGGGTTAGGTTTGAATCTCTCACCCATCAGGCTATTGAATCAATGATTGATCTAATTTAGAGAGATTTAGGTTTGATCAGAGCGAGACTGCAGAAATACAAGATGCAGTCGTACTGTACTAATATAAATAGATGCAGTAGTAGAGGCTGACCGTGCAATAACTTGATGCAGACCATTTACAGAACACCTGTCTGCAGCATTGGCATGGTTATCTGACTGGCCCACAGCAGGCTAATATAAATGACACTACATTTGTTCTGGGCCTGACACTATATAAATAATCAAACCATTAGTTAGCAGTTAGATGGAGGCTGAACCTGCTGTGTCATCATCTTCCATAATCATCTTGTCTTCTCAGACGTCTCGTTCAAAACCAGTGAGCTGTTTCCTTTTCCCTAATTTGAGGCCATAATCCTGGGGCTGCTTCGTTCCCTCCAAAAAAGCACACAGAGAAAAGGTTGATGTCCACGCCAAGCCCCGCTCTGGTAGTGATTGTGACATTTCTCCTTCTCCCTCAGGGCTTTGCTGCACCCCCCCCACCACCACCCCCACCCACACACCCACCCACCCACACACACACACCCTCTCATCCAAAATGCTCCGATTCCTCCGGTGCAATATCTTCTGCTCGCGAGAGAAAAAGGTCACACGCTCCATTATTTCAAAGTGAACTTTCGACCTAACATTTACAGAGGAGGAGGCAAAAAATAGCTCTCGACGTGAAGACGCAGCGGGTTTGGTGCGGCTGTAATGTTTTGGATGGAGGGATGGATGGAGGGAGGGATGGATGGGCGCATGAGTGGAAGCCGCAACACGGAGTCTCAAATGGCCACCGATGCGAGTCTGAAAACACACGTTGATCTGAACGCTCCAGACGCATGTACGAGGTGTCGTCGGTGCACATTGTGAGTGGTTTTCATGCTAATAATAACTGCATCACGGAGCCCGTACAACCCGGGATGGAGCCAAGCCCCGAGGCGGCGATGGTAATGACTAACACTGCCTTTTGACTCTGATTCCCTCTGCCAGTCAGTTCCCTCTGCCAGTGCTGCTCTCTCTCTCTCTCTCTCTCTCTCTCTCTCTCTCTCTCCATAGCTTCTCATTAGGCTGGTGGAAAAGCAAGGTGATGAGATGCAACGCCAAATTCTGACATTCAGGATGTGGCATTAAGTTAGCAAAGTGACAATTAGAGAGAAAGCTACATGTACTGACGACGCCCTCCATCCAGCCAATTACTGATCATTAACTGATTTTTTTTTGGGGGGGGGACACTACCACTGCTTACCAACAGACAGCAATGAGAAAGGATGGAGAGATAAAGAAAGAGAGAGGGGGAGAGGAGAGAGAAACAATCCTCTATGAATACATCGAGAACCTTACTTAATTGCTTCCTC
>JAXDDW010000009.1:742500-750000 GCA_034670385.1 Hoplostethus mediterraneus
CAGTTTTCACGGGGTCCGGGAAACATATTAAATGTCAATCTCAATATTTTCATCTCGCTCTCATCGGCGCCGGGTGCTAGGTGCAGCCTATACAGCAGACAGAGAGAGGGGGGTTATGAAGGAACGCAGGAGTACGCCTCTTATATGGAGCACTTTCCTCTCGAGCAACAAAAGGATGACAAATGTTACCGTGGGTAGAGGCAAGTGATCCGGTGGAGCCGTGCAGCTAGGCGGCGGGACAGAGGGAGAGGGAGAGTTGGGAGAAAGTGATGGTACTCGTTCTCTCATCCACCCCTTTACTCCAGTCGCCACGGCAACATGCCTGGAGGGCACTCAAGAGAGGCGTCATCACTGACAAAAACAACAGAGAGGGAGAGAGTGAGTGAGAGCAAACGAGAGCAAACTAGACAGAGTGTGTGTATGAATGAGAGCAGCGAGCAGGCGAGAGATCTGCTCTGCTTTGGTAGACTTGCGCTACTTTTCCTGACTCAAAGAAATCTGGATTTGACCTTCAGGGATAAAGCTAAGAAGTATAATGAACATTAATTCATCACTGGAGGTCATGCAGACTAATGTTTGGACTGCTCACTTAAAGTTTCACGAACAGCCTCTACAACCACGTTTATGGGTATGAATATCACTGTTATACCCTCCAAAAGGACACTATCATGAGATATGAAATTGGCAGAGTTAATCAAACCGAAGCTAATGCTTAATATTTGGAATTAACTGAGCCATTAATACTGTGGGCCTCCGTTTGGCAAGATAGAGTGGTTAAACCACCATCGGCAAAATTAAACAGGTTAATTAAAGTCTCCGAATTTTCATAAACTCCCCCTCTGTCTGTCCCTCTCTTTTACGCACACACACACACACACACACACACACACACACGTATTTCTTACCATGCTCATGAGGACCTTCTATTGACTAATCTAATCTTAATCCGAACCTTAACCCTGTAGTCCCTTGAAGAGGTGAGGACCAGCCAGAATGACCTCACTTCTCAAAAATACCTCTGAAACTGGTTCTCACAAGGCTAGCAAGGAAACACACACAAACACACACTTTTGCATCACTATACTTGTGAGGACCTTTACTTGATTATTCATTCTCTGACCCCTAACCCTAAATCCTAATTCCAATCTTAATCCCAAACCCAAATCCTTACTATGGTGGGCCTGAAGTGCAAAACAAATGAACAAGTCCAGAAAACAACAAAGCAAATGAGAAAACACAAAACGGCAAATCACAACACATTGAATTACCTCTGCTTTTGTTTTCTGATTTCCTGTTGTGTTTTCTAAACCCAAATTCTTACCCTAAACTAAATTTAACCCTAACCTAATCCTGATCGTAACCCTAAACCTAATCCTAACTTTAAAATAGACCCTTAAATAAGTAGAAACTGACAAAATGTCCTCACTTTGGAGTAAATTCCAAGTTTACATATACAACCCTTCATCACAAAGCATGCCTCAGATCAGATTAACTAGATTTAACTAATCAACAATCAATTAATCAATCTTTCTATACCTGTGAGGTAATTTGGGGCTCATACGTGTTGAAATACAACACACACACACACGCGCACGCACACACACACACACACACACAAGGGGCGGGGCAGCCGAGTAGATGGACACGAGAGCGCATCTTGTCCATCAGAGGGCGGGTTTGTAGCGCTCGTGCTGCTGAGACGAGCGGCAGGTAGACCAACCTTGAGATTTCCGCGGGGCTCGGAGGACAGGACAGACTTCACAGCAGTCTAACGTTTTACCAACACGTCAGTTCAGAATGTGCTAGCCGATTTTGCCTTAAAATTACCTGCATTGTTTCTCTTTAAAAAAAAAGAAGAAAAAAAAAAGAAGAAGAATTGGGGAAACAAAACAAGGAGTGTCTAAAGCAGTGACTTCAAAGTGCGCAGCGGGTAAAAAAAACAACAACAACCCAAACCGACCAACACAAGTACAGACAGATTTAGCAGGAGTGAAGATGTCCAAACGGGTCTGGTCGCGATGGGATTTGAGTTGAAGAACACGTAACCACCCACAAGTCAACCTGATCCACCGCGTCCTGAAGGTTACTGGAAACTTGACAAAGGCGTTTTGACCGCTGGGATGTTGTGAACGACACGGCGCTCGGGACAGAAGGACCGGGGACGCAGAGAGAGAGAGAGCGAGAGAGAGCGCGAGAGAAAGAGAGAGAGAGAGACCCAGGGCTGCACGAGCACCGGAGGGATTATGGCTCTCGCAACGTTTTCTCTCAGTCTCATCACGCTGGCGCTTACAAACTTGCACCTGTCGAGAGCCAACAACCGGCATGCGGTGTACTGGAACAGCTCAAACCTACAGTAAGTGGATTTCTGCGGCGGTAGACCCCCCGCCAGGTGCGCGAGACCGAATCATTTGGTGTCCCTCTTTGTTGACGTGCAGCTAAGTTGATAACTTGTGCGCGAGGCAGTGGTGATCCTTTGCGGCTACATTTACTGTGTGCAGAATATTACACGCAGCCCAGTCAGAGTAGGATACTCAGTTGAAATACATGGAAATAAATCAATCATTATTTTTCCTGATTTGAGATTTTGAGGACATCGTGTCATCGATCAGGATGTCAGGTATAAGTTGTCACATGAATGACCTATATTTTTTCATCCCCAAAGTAGTTTTTTTTGCACCTCAGATTTCTCTTTCCCTCCCAATCATGTAATGTGTTAGAATAATGTCTCTCTGAGGGGAAAGTGTTTGAGCAACTGCCATGGTTACTATATGAGTATTTGATTTACCTCACTACTTCATCACAATAACGCCTCATTCAAGCTGTCATCTTGTCATCCCCTTTTACATTGTCTACCGTCCTCGCCCCGCCTCCCGGTACACATGCATAATGCACACATATTGCACAACGGGTACGTATGCACGGTGCATAGATGTGATTGGCAGATACACTGACGCTTTCACACGGGCATGTATGAGCACACACACATTTCTGGGTCTATCCTTGGACTCACATTCCTACTACAACGGTATGGTTGCTTACCTCAGGTAAGCCCCCCTAGACCCTCCTATCTCACTACCTGTAAGCCGTAAAGCCAGCTTGCTGTGGGGCAGAGATCGATGTGGATCCTACTGCCTTTGTCTTCTCATTAGCCAACAGTGAATCCATCTTTCTCACATTCTTTTATCTCCTCTCCTCACACAACCTCCCCCCCATCGCCCCCCTCTTTTCCCTCTCCTCCTCCTCCTCCTCCTCCTCCTCCTCTATCTGTGTTCCTCCTCTGTCCATTTATATTCACCTCAGATACTGGTCTCTCCTATCGCCTCTCTCTATCTCATACTTGGTTATTTTCTTCCCTCTCTTATTTTTCTACTGTGTCTCACCAGCCGGCCTGTCCCCCTCAATTCCCTTTTTTCTGCATCTCATTACCGCCCCCCCATCTGCTCCTGGTCCCTCATTCACCTCCCAAGCTTTCGCCTGAGAGTACACATCGATGATGATAATTAAAAATCCTACCGAATGTATTTGAAAACGGGGTCGATTCAAATATTTGAAGGTTTCCTCCGTCAAACAGCGAGGGTACCGCAGGAATTTGACAGTAAAAGGTGTTGCTGCAGCACTATTACTTTCTCCTTAATGTGAAGTGAACAGTGTGAATGGCAGATTCTGAATTATTCCCGATTTGTGACCGCAGCTAATCCTGTCGGTGTGATATGAATAGAGAAGAGGTATGTTAGGAGAGACTGAGAGGACGCAGGTTTCAGTATTAGTCTCATCTGTCATTTTTAACTTCGTTTGGTGTGTCTAGAAGGACGTTCACAGCAGGGGTGTGCTCCTTCCATGTAATCACTCATTGGCTATTTGTGCCTTTTAAAATAACAGTCAAATGAATATACTCTCTTATTAATGCATTCAAAATTACAATCCGAGTGTGCGTGTGTGTGTGTGTGAGAGAGGGAGAGTGCAGGTGTGGGTGTACATGCCTGCGTGTGCAAAACCCTCTCTTTCCTCCACATTGGGATACAAATTTTTAAAATAATGCAAAAATTGACCCAGTTTGCAGGTAGCAGACAAATCCTCAGAGGCTATGGCAGGAATACTGATGGCCATCAAGCTCTGAAAGGCCTTAGGCTTTGGGCCACTTCACCACCGCTGTGTCTACATCCATAGAGAACCAGCTGAAGGCCTTATTCAACAATGCGACCCTTTCCCTCGTCCCTCCCTGGTTAGAGAGACAAGCTCAGGGGGGAAAAGTAGGAAATTAAGGCAGCAGCAGAGAGCCAGCAACCAGAGGCCTGTAGGGCCAAACTCCGGTTGAGGCCTTAATGTTTTACCCTTGAGCGCAGCATTCAGCACAGATGGTTATGGCACAGCTGCAAGAAATGGGATCACTTGGAAGCCAAGCTGTTTGTGCCAGACCCATGAAAATGGCTCTTTATGATTACGCTCTGCTAGAAACATCTTGCTCTGGTGTATTGAAAGTCAAAGGGGATTGTCACACAGTTGATTCCCACTGTGGCTGTGCTGTTTGATTCCTTTCAGCCTCTCTGAAGTAAACACACTGTGTGATTTAGCTTTTTTCTCCACCTCGGACAATTTGAAATGCGATGTCTCGATTATCGTAGCCCGAGGAAACGGCTCAGAGTGCCTTGATTATCGCCCAAGTCCGTCACGACCGCACTACCCCCATTAGAAAGTATTGCTCTCAGCTTCCACTCTCAGCGGTGTGCCTAGCCAACCCGTTACAGATGTCCCTGCTAATGGCTGACTGAGGCAGGAAAAAAAACACACACGCAGGCCATTAAATCATCTCGCATCTGAGGCCATCTGCCAATTAGAGGGGGGAGATGTGGAACATCTTGAGGAGCGCACGGGTGCAGCGGTGCACTGCGGTACACGCACCTATCCACCGGCAGCGCCCCGCACTCCCGCCGCCTCCTCCAATCAGGTGTTTGGCCTCACTGGTTAGACGCGCCGGAGCTCCGTAATTGGGCGCCCTATGTCCGCATGATCAAAACAACAGTGTGTGGCTTTTACCGACTAAGGCTAAGGCTCGTAACTAGCAGGACACCAGAGCACAAAGGTCTTGGTACACAGGCGTGGGAAGGTACAGCGGGGGGGTTCGAGGTTGGAAAAAGTGCCACACGTCTCACTGCTAAATCGCCATTCCCTCGCCTGCTCAGCGAGATAAAAGTCGTCTTTTACTCTTGCCGGCCCGAACCTCGGTGAGTTACCGCCGTGTGTGTTTCACGCTACACATTATGACCTGGATTTGGACCTGAAAATCTGTGTCTGTCAAGCCCCCCCAAAAAACAAATAAAGAAAAAACAACCCGATCCCCGGCCCAGCCATATCCGGTGCTACAAAATAAATTATCACCTTGACAAATAGCTTCCCCGAGAGTTAGAGGAGTGGAGGTCTTTTGATCAATGTGGAGCCGAGCTGCCGTCTCACTCAACAGGCTCATTAACCACCGGGTCGGTCTGCGTGGGTGTGTGGAGAACCAGCCAGACTCGGAGGTGGTTCCCTACGGGGGCAGAGGGCAGCCCTGGCAAACCCGCAGGGGAAAGTTTGGAGATATTCAGTTTCCCCGTACGAGGAACTTTTAGTGAGAAATGATGAGCAGAGAAGGGAGAGGCTCAGTGAGGGGAAGGAAGAGGTTGGAAGGAGTGGAGGATATTATCGAGAGAAAGGGGGTGGGTGTAATAGAGAGATTGAGCATGCTGGGAAAGTAGAGAAATGCGTTAGGGGCGACGAAGACAGCGAGGCAAAGATTGATTGAGTTGGCCAAGAAGTCAGGGAGGGCGAGAGGGAGTGCGGGTTTGTACCGGATATGGAAGTGGGGTTATTTGAATGTGCTGCGGCTGCTGTTTTCTCTTGCAGAGATGATGATACCCGCGGGAGTCCATCCGTGCTAATGTGGACACAGGCAGGGTCGTTCATGTGGACCGGTGCTCGGAGACAACAGTACCTACCGTTCACCCCATCCTGCCCCCCCCCCCCCACCCCACGCAACACGATGCAGAAGTGTGGCGTGGCAGGAGACGAGCGGATTTGCTACCCGATTACATGCCAGCCTGTCTGGCCCGCAGCTCCGGCTCTCTGAGCTGTTTCGGCAATTGTGCATACAGACGCCTCTTATTCACTGGCATTCAATTTGTTCTTTTCCACAGTCGCACCACACCGCCGTCTCAAACAACATTACATGGCTTGCAATTTTTTTCTCATTCCAATATTTCCTGGTTCCTGTTGTGCTAAATGACAATGTGTGAATGATACTGATTGAAAAGTGCAGATTGACATTTCATAAGATTTTCTCTCTCCAACTATACACGGTTTGATTGTGTTATTTGTGAACGTTTGAATGCTTCATTTTATGTAGTTAACTTTACATTGTCACCTTGCATCTTTGTGCAGTAGTACAAGGGTGTTTCAAAGCTTATGTCCGTGTGGGTTATTAGACTAGGGAGCTGTTTACCTGACGTTTTTAGCTCATTGTAGTCTGCTATGAGTCACACAAATGGATGGAGAAATGCTGCAAGGATATTCGATGGTCCGTATGGATCCCAGGGTGGGTGTGTGAATCAATACAATTATATGGTATGGGAAGGCGGTGCGGACCCTGGCCGAACAAAATCACAACAAGGCTGCTTTCTTGAGCGGCAATCAATCTCTGTACGTCGGGTGATCAATGCCCAAATGCATTTTTAATTTGATTTCTTGGTGTCTGTAAATTGCCGTGATGTATTCTGAACCAAGCTCGGGTCAGGTCTGGCCTCGAAACAGCACGCTTAAGAATTGATTATTACAGGCGTGTCACTCGCTGCTCCAGGGTTCATGCTTATGGAGGCCTTATGTCTACAGTAAGGATTTGGAAGGGGGTGGCTGCAAAAACATGAACCCAGATGAAAGAAATTCTGATTTTGAATAATTCTGTGAGAGCTGAACTAAATGTGAGATTTTCCTCAGCAAGATAAAAATATAATATTTTTTATCAGCAGGAATGCCGAGTCTGAACAGGCAAACAATGCAACTGAGCAAACAATACTATTTCCTTGTGTGTCCAACATACAGAGGGACTCGCTCAGCATTCAGATACTGTCCCCTTTACAGATAACAGAGAGATGAGCAGCAAAATACACTTGCAGCAGCTTTTGCCAAATGTGCCTAACATTTCTAAGCAGTACGGATTGTTCATTTAAGAGTCCAGTACGTTGCATCGTTGAAGATTATTTTTGTTTTGTTTTCCAGGTAGGGTGCTATAGCATTTACATTAACGCGTCTCCACACTCAAAGTCAAAAGTTGTAGACCGTAGAAAATAATTGCAGAGAGAAAACAAAGTACAAACGATTAAATGTTAATTCTGGAGTGTCACACACCAATCCGAGTGAAGTGAAGATGAATTCACTCGAAAGGCGCGTTGGCATTACGGATGAACCCTCTGGATGTGGCGCCGGGCCCGGGCACCCCCCAGCCCAGTCAGCCTCATTATTGTCAGCAGT
>JAXDDW010000009.1:757500-907500 GCA_034670385.1 Hoplostethus mediterraneus
CTCGGGCCAGTTAAAGAGTTAAAAACATCAGCCCGAGACTCTCTCGTCTGAACACACACCCTCCCTGCGAGACGTTGCCCTTACACATGCTCAGCCGTCTGAACCTGAGCAGCTCGGCTACAACCACTTAGCACCTTATGCTGAGGTACAGTATCTGCCTGTCTCCCGTAAGACGCCTCGCCTCACTGTTAGACACACGAACACACAAAAGCCTGTGATAGATACCAAGATATAGTAGAACTCTTTCAGCTTGAAGATACCTCACACACACACACACACACACACACACACACACACACACACACAGTAGGGCTTTAATCAACTAAAGATTATAAATTGACCAATTCTTATAAAATGGTGTTGACTATTCATTGAGTCAACGTAATGAACAAATTTGTAAAATTGCCTCTTATTCCACAGTATTGAGCCCCTGTAAGTAAATGCAATTATGCACATTGACTTTTAGATCAAATTTGGATCAGAGAAGAATTTGTCAATACTCAGATACCAGTGATGCAAAAAAAAAATCTTTATTACAACCCCAATGACTTAATATCTAATCAGGTAAGAGGGTTTGGTTTTAACACGCACACACACACACACATGCACACACACACACACGTACAGAGAGAAAGCCGGCGGTCTGATTCCCGTCCACGAGCCCTGCAGGTGTTGTCCGCTCCCCCTGTGCTGACTATTAGCGGAGCCTATCATTGGTATTCATTTCCCGCTCTTAATTCCCCCATAGTATTTTTTCCCCCCTCTCACTTGACAGAGGACCGCGGGTTAAACGCCGGGGGGAGCGCTCCATCACGACTAGATTTGATCCAATTAAATACAGATTTAATCAGGCCCGCAGTCGGCGGGTGAATACGCAATGTGCTCCAGCCGGTGGTAACCGGAGGGGCCCCGTTGGTCTCCATCTCCCGGGCCTGGCCGTCGGCTTGATCCCCTGATCCCATCTGACGTGTGATTTTGAGCACATCAACATATCTGAGCTGCAGGTTTCACGAGCCGTTCCCCCTCTCCTCTCTGCGTTAGGACAGCAAACCCTTCCTCTGATGACCCCCTAACCCACTGAGACGCCGAGGACGCTCCTGTGGAAGAGCTGCGCAATTTTACTGTTGATGTAAACACAATCAATTAATGATTTCAGCGATTGGATTGCGTGTGCGGCCCGGTGTGTGCAGCGATCTGGAGGAGGTTCGACTTCTGTTTACTGGAACCGGAGCCCCTTTTCTACCTGTGCCAGAGAAGGAAAAAATGGCCGCAGCTGCTGATGGTTGAAATCTTTTTCGCTCTGCAGAGGGAAGCAGTCCTGTGATATGAAGTACAGCTCCCCAGCGCCCCATCAAAGTCCACTGTAACTGCTGTGTCACCTTCAGAGTTCCAAGGGAGGATTGTACACGGGAAGCTGCAGCAGAGCCTACTAATGAGAAGCCATCCGGGAGAACAGGCCTGATGTCCGGGGGTCGTCTCAGTCGCGACCCCCGGACTTAATTACAAATCCTACTGTGTTTGTTTACGTCTGTCTGCCGGTCCGGGGGGAGATATTGTAAAAAAAAAAAAAAAAAACCGAGAAGCTGGCATCCTCTCAGAAGTGTAACCGTAAATGAGTATTGCCTTCCCCACATCCCACACAATGCAAACATAACACATCGCGGCGTTTAAGTGCACTGTTTAGTATCTGAATCACATCCAACCTGGCAAGCGGGCCACTGTGGCTGGTGGATTTAACAAGCTGCTGGTTTGTTTCTCATCCAACATGCCAGTCATTTATGTTAGTGCAAACAAGCCCCCCCAGCCCCCCCCACCCCTCCTCTTTCCTTTCTGTCTCTTTAATGTTTACAGTGATGAATTATGTGCTGCTATCAGATCATGCCCTCATATCCTGAGTGTCATTGAGATTCAGTGCATTCCTACAACCTTTCATTGAAAAACCACAGAGGAGAGATGCTTTGAATTCTTAGCATTATTCCCAAGTGTTTATCTGGGTCCATTGTATGGGAAAACCCACAATTAACTCAAAAATGACTTTAGCAAAAACCCCAGCGAGGTGTAATTCGTTAATTACAATGAAATGATTCCATTTTTTTTCTTTTTTTGCCACCATCATTTCACCCTCATCCTGCCCTTGGGACGGGCTTCTCCTCCTTTACCCCACCTCAGATCAGCAGTCTTTAATTGCCTTTTTTGCGTTTGGAGGCAGAGTCACCTCGCGTGTTATTTCCAGGTGTAAATGAGTCGAGGAGAGAAAAGGTTACCCCCCGAGCCCCCAGAAGACCACGCCGGGTCCTTCAGGAACCGGTCTCGGCTCGCCCCCCCCCCGCCCCCCCCGCCCCGGTGCCACATCTCAAACAGAGCTGTGTTTGAAGTGCTCGGTCGGGTGCCTGCGCCTCCTGCACCCGGGCCAGAGTCGAGGCGCTTGTTCAACTCTGGCAGCCCCCTCTGTAAATTCCTTGTTTTTGTATTTGCATACCGAACAAACAGGAAATTGTGTTCATTTGTATGCAAATGTGTTTGTCCCCAAGGCTGGGATTTTGAATTAAAAGTTTTACCGTCCCATTAATTCCAAATTACACACAGACACTGACATGGGCCCCTCCGCCCGGCAGGGGGGGGCATCCGTCTTGCCATCCCAACGCATCTCTGTCAGTTTGGGCTGTTTAGTTTGCCATCTGCAAAAAAAAATCGGAATTTGGATTTAATCTGGTCCGCTGATTTGCAGATTGATCGTCTGCGCCACGTTGCAATCTCCTCTTAATTATCTCGCGGAAAAAATATGCAAAGATTTTTGGGGGGGGGGGGTGATTGATATTCAGGGATACGACCGGAGACAGATGCGAGGAGGCCTTGGAGCGGCTGACTGACAGGTTGGGGGGCGAGGAAACGTGGTGAACGGGAGGGAGCGGTGAAGGCCGTGCACCTCACCAGCGCGGCTCGTTAAAGCACACGTACACCCCTTATGAAACATTCATGTGACGCGGGACACGTGTGGCCCGGCGCTGACGGTCGAGGTAACGGGGAAGGAGTGGGGTCCCGCGCATCGCTTGGTCAGAAGGGACGTAAAGGATCTTTGTCTTTGTCATCGTGTTGCCGCTACAGCAATAACACTGTTTTAATTCAGCTCTTTTAGGTATTGATTATAGTGATTGATTACATGGTGGTTATATCAAGCAGTATCAGCTGCTTCATAGATCTATTTAATTTGAGACTCAAGTGCTACTTTTACGTTTGCTGTATAGCGATGATATAATAATGACTGATGACATAAACATTTTTATAGTATACATCTGTAATGATAGATGGATGATCAGATGGATGGATGGATGGATGGATGGATGGATGGATAGAGAGATAGATGGATAGAATTCTGCCTTTATTAAAAGTCTATATTTATTTTGAAAGCCAATGAAAATGGTTAAAAATTACCTCTTATTTGTGCATTTTCAACACCAGCAGAGAAACCGCACCGGCTAGTGGCTCTCAAAATAATGAATGAGAGAGTCTGTGTGTGAGAAAAGATGAATTAATCAGAGAAACCAGTGGATCAATAGACATTTACAGCCTCTCCACCTTTCCTGTCTTCACTGATGCCGGAGAAAGAGAGAGAAAGCCGCCCGTGTCACATGGTTAGGAGCCTCTCAGCCTCGCCGTCGCTCCAGCCTGGACTGATGGACAGACCATGATAAAGGTATAATACGGGGAGCCTATTGGAAATCACACCCAGATATTCTTACAATATAAAGTCATAGCTCCGCTGTCAGTCCCAGAGTCAGATATCTACCATTGGTCTGCCCACAGATGTTTCAATATTTGTACTTTGCAGCTTGTACTTATTCAGCAATGTTTGTGAAGACGTACAAAACATTTGCAAAACGAATCAAGAAAAATCTGAATCCGTTACCTGATTTTCACTAATGTTATGCTGTAGAAAAACGCAAACCCAAAGCTGTTTACAAATGACTTGTACATGTAGCACCCCGTCTACACATGCTCCTGTGCGATGAGCCAATGGGGATGCAGGGTTTTACATCCTTGTTGACTACACAAACAGAGCGATGTGGTCTGAGCGCATGGTCGCCAGTTTGCTAATGATAAAAGGGGGAAGTTGGCTTTGTGTTTACGGTGCGTAACTTGGAAGGAACCGTTTCCTAACAGGCACATTTCAGACATAACGAAAGCTCAAAGGGGAATTCCATCTTTCGCCAGAACACACACTGAAACAAACACCCTTAACGTGGTATTACTATTCTGTAACGGCCATCAACACGCCTAGAATGAAAAATATGAATTGATGTATCCATCCATTTTCTAACCGTTTACCAGGATCGTGGAATATACACAAGACAATATGACAACCTAAAGTTCATCTGTGTAAAAAGCCCAGAAAGAGGACGACCCACCTTCTCATAAGAGAGAGAAGCTGCTGAAATTCTTGGGAGTTGTATCAGAGAAGATATGTGATATATGATCACTGTGTTAATCTTTTTAATATTACATTACATTAACATTACAGATTACACTTAATTAAACATGATAGGGATTCAATTTCCATATAAAAAATATTCATAATATCTATTCAAAGACACCGTTCTCTAGCTTTCATGCAGTTCATTATTGATGAGAATGTTCTTTGTATTTGTAACTGCAAAAATGAAGGTGGAATTTAGCAAAGCGGCGTTGGTTTTCACATTTCCAACCCATTTTCAAGACACAAGCCAAAAGCACGAGCCAAGTTTGCCTTTTCCTTACAGAACTGGCAACCGTACACTCTGCTCAGACCACACCGCTCTCTGATTGGATGATCAAAAAGGTAATTTAAATGTAAAATCCTACATCCCCATGTGTTGCTCACAAGTGTCAGATGTCTTACAAATCTCTTACAAAAATCTTCTGTTTGCAAAACTTGACGTGCGACTACAAATCTTTTAAATGCTTTCACAGGTCCTGATATTCAACGACAATCCGACAAGCAAATGTGGTTATCAGTCACAGTCAGTTGGGGAGATCTGCAGAACACCAAGAACTCCTCACACCTCTTTATGGAGGCTATAGTACAATGACTAGAGGAGGGTTAATAGCAGAGTCAATCACATTGAAAAGTACTTCTGAGTTCTGACAATTTTTGGAAATGATATCTGAGTATGCTGCTTGCCACGTCCTTACATTCTGATAGCTGAGCATTTGGTCTTTCAGTCTTTCATGTTTTCTTTTCCCCCACTTGTGTACAGCTTTTCTGCACTCTGGTTTCTGGGCTCAGGTTGCATCACTGAGTCACGGAGATGTATTAACTGTGTGAATTGATCTGGTTTTTCAACAGAGCTGTAGCGTCCAGGGCTGACAAACAAACGCCGTTAAAGCGTTTGACAAGGTTGTTTGCGAGCGCCGAGGTATTCGCGGGGCCGGCTCCGCTGAAATTGGGTAAAGGCAGATGAAAAATGTGTTAGCTGATTGGTCATTAAGGAATGCGGGAGCAGATGGTCTGTTTATGCTGTGAAATATCAACTTTAAGAGAAACATCAAAAACAATACACACAGATAGCCTCGACGTGCCGAGAATTCACAAGTAGGCCCTGCAGGGTAAGTCAAGCGTGGGACCACAAGTCAGACGCATGTCGGACTAGATTAAAACATGCAGTAGTATTTTAAAAAAACTCCACAGAAAAATCATTAGAGGCATCATCAACATAATTATTTAAAAAATCACCAGCAATTACAACTCTGTCAAGTTTCACCGCTACAGAAGTTCTCCGGCAGCTGGGTGGATCCAACCTTGAGCATCTATCACATCGTTCACACAGAAAAAAGAATGTAACAACAATCTATAACAGTAGAGTGTTTGTGCTGCTTATATAAAAGTCTTTCAAAACAGAGAACAAATGTAAGCAATAACAATAGCTCAAAGTGAAAGTGGTTCATCCTCCATCTCAGTCTCACTGTGACATGAATCATATCTGGTCATTCAAAGACCTGGTTTTTCACACACTGCTTCAAACACTGTTGGGCTAAACATGCCTCTTTGTTGAGTTCTCTAATAAACAAGGAATAACTCAACATTGTTGGGTTAGTTAAAGTTACAATTCTATAAAATTGATTAAAAAAAACAATAGATTGAATGACTATTATCTGTAGATTCCTAAGTAGTAACGATGGTTAACTTTTTCAAAATCCAAAATGCTAGCTAGCTCATGGCTAGTGATCAGCTCAAAATAAGATCAAAGGCTCTATACCAAATATTGGAGCTACTAATTACTAATTTTCGTTGCAAAATAATGAAGTTGATTTATTTATTAATAGAATGTATTTGGCAGTCCTGCTTTTGTCTATTACCCAATTTATAATTAACAAAAATGAGCATACCCACTCAATCAGTCCCAACATGACGGAGCAACTGATGGTTCAGTAAAAGTCGGCAGAGATGAAACCACAATTGTGCTTGGAAGCTCAACGCACAACATTGAACCCATTCACTGTCTGTATGTCTTTCTACTGTTTCACTGCCTGACCGTTCTGCCCTTGGACTCTCAGACAGCACAATGTAATGTCTCTAATGTACATTTCCCGAGATGGAGAAGGTCGTCATGATTGTCATAAGTCAACACAAGGCAATTGTGAGGAAAGGTGCATTCTGGGAGGCTGTGAGAAAATAGATGGTGAAAGAGGATGAAAGGTTAGGGCACACAGCGTACCGAGGCCATTATCACAGCCCCTAACCTCGCCACCCCATCCACCTGTTATTAATGGTGAATTGGGAGACTTAAATTAGGCTGATTTGTCTTTAAAGGCTCCTGGACCAAAGTTATTTTGGTGCCCAGGATCGAGGCGCGAGGAAGCCATTCTTCCTGTATGCTGGAGTGGTCATAGAGGCAGCGGGGGTCAACGGGACAGAGTGAGTGGGCAACACACCACAGCCACAACCGCTCTGAAGCACCCTGCAGGGGGAGAGGGGAGAGCAGACCGAGGCTTGGCAGCTCCACTGGAGTCTGATAAGCTTTAATGGCACCGCCACAATGATTCACACCATGTGAGACACACACACACACACACACACACACACACACACACACACACACACCTACCTCTAACAGGCTTGTGAGGAATAATTTCAGGACCCTGGGTAAATTTGCAGTAGCAGGGAGTCTCTATTTACCAGTAATTGCATTTCTCTGCCCCCCTTTCACGACTGCCTTCACGAATATTCTGTGCCTCGGGAAGTTGAAGGTGGCTGGGGAGAAAAGCAACAGAACATGTTCTTGGCCTCACGCGACGCTCTGCCACAAGTCGACAGCCCACGAGCCAATCTGTACCATACATGTGAACGCAGGCTCTGTACAGTGTGTGTGTGTGTGTGTGTGTGTGAACCGTCTCCATGTTGCATCATCTCCTGCAGCATTTCCACAAAGCCTGTTCGTTTGAAATGGAATATATTCAAACCCAGGGCCACTGTGACTGTGTGTATCACCCTACATCAATGACTGCACTGATC
This sequence comes from Hoplostethus mediterraneus, assembly GCA_034670385.1. Taxonomy (NCBI): domain Eukaryota; kingdom Metazoa; phylum Chordata; class Actinopteri; order Trachichthyiformes; family Trachichthyidae; genus Hoplostethus; species Hoplostethus mediterraneus. The sequence goes on from JAXDDW010000009.1 coordinate 764,990, forward strand.
CATTTGCTGCCAAGACCATCACGGTCACAGAAGAGAACGACATCTTATCAAACAACATCTGTATCAACTGCAGCTAAATTATGATAAACTGCCTTGATATTTTGGCTTCACGCAGGAAGGGGGGGATAGAGTTGCCTGTTTGAGGGATTAGCTACAATAAAACTGAAATATATCCTTATTGAGAGCCTCTCGACTAATCAAAGGGAGTGTAGTGGAGTCGTGGGGGGGGTTGAACGGTTGGATTTGAAGATATACGCTCACGCTGGAAAGAAACAGGAGGGGGGATGAGTGGAGAAGCACCACAAAGGAGGACCTCCACTTAAAGTCACACACAACGAAGCTCAAGCTGCACAGAGATACAGAAAAATCAATAGACTGATCAATTCCTTTAATACAATATCCAACTCTGTTCCATGCTCGTCGTTTTTGGAGGTTTTCTCCCCCCCCCCCAGGTCTGTGTAAAGATCTGCTCCTCGTTAGTAGCAAGTCACAACAATGCTATAATGTACTTAGCAGCTTTGTCCGTTGAGAATGACTGCAGACTGCTAGCAGGTGGAACAGATTGCAGTATCACATATGACTCAAAATGTCCATCTGCCCCCATTATGTGTGTGCAGTGTATTTTTTTTTTTTCTCTTTTTTTTTTTCTGCTGGTTTCAGCATTATACTGAAACAAAGTACGCTCGTGCAATTCTCCCTACGTCTATATTGTTTGCATGCATGCACGTGTACACGCATGCAGATGTACTCAAACACACACACACACACACACACACACAGGCGGGCAGCTTTTGTTCAAAAGGTAATTATTTGGCAAAGAATGGAAGCAAGTGTGTGGGATGCACGCTGCATTGTGTGAAGGGACCTGGAGGACTGAGAGATGTCAATGGAGGAGGCCGCCATCTTCGCGCACCTCCGCCATTGTTCTTTGTTGTGAATAGCAGGGGAGAGGAGTGTCATTGTGTTTACGTGTACGTGTTAGAGCGTGGGCATATTTGTTTGTCTCTGTCAGAGAGGATGATTTGCCCCTTGCCGGAGAACACTGGCTGTGCACAAACTGCCAGTAAATGGGAACAGGAGTTTAGCGGTAATTCTGCTCCCCTCTTGAGAGGTACAACTGAGGTGTGCGGCAAGCCTGTCACCACCTGTCATAACCCTCGAAACAGCAGGTAGGGCAGGGGGGGAAAAACAACAAAAAAAAAACACCAGCCTGTCAAATTGTCACACTCGCATACTCGCCGTCATACGCACACTCGCAGGATAACCGCTTTAATTTTGCTTCGTAATCACCGCTTATTGTTCTCATTTATTGTTTCCTTGCTCAATTTGTTTGTTTGTGTTCACACTTTGGCAACACAAATGTTCTTCTGTCATGCCAACCAACCGATTTGTGTTCAAGACAATTGAATTGAATTGAATTTAAGAGAGAGAGAGAGCAAGAGGAGGAGGAGGAAAGGCAAGGGGGGGAAAAAAGAAAGAAAAGGGGGGTAGAGGAATAAAGAGGCACCTGCGGACCTGGTGAAAAGAAGTGAGGAAGGAAAAGGATTCAGAATTAAGACCTTTTTAATAATTCTTCCAGGCTACACAGATGCTGTTTTAACCAACACACCTGACAGAAAATGATGGATTATTCATTTAAAAGGACACAATTACCATATAAAGTAGGTCGCTTTTAATTCATGAATCAAGCTGTTATACGTATGGCACATTCTTTTTGGAAATACAATACTGTAAGAACAAAGTAGGAGCATCCTCTTCGGGCCCCCCGTGCTCATGCTTTAAGAGATTATGTTTGATGATCAGAGGTTGGCTCTATATCATTATCTGCCGAGATTAAATACACTCCAGGAACCAATAATCCTCGATAGGATCTCCTATTCATTACAAGCTGCCTCGGCCGAGTTTATCTGACAATATTTTCCAATTCCAAACAGATGTAAATCGCACACAAGATATATTGCTTGTATTGTCAGCCAAAACATGTATTAATTGCTAGATGTATTACAGTGCGGGGGAATAAAAGGAATTTGCTACTGTGGGAAAACAAAGAAATAATGCCACTTTTACCTAGAAGTAGTAATAAAGTAACACCGGTAAATACCACAAGACTAAAACCCAAGAGCCTGTAGTTTCTTTCCAACAGCTGAATCAGTCGGCGTCCGGTGTTACCAGCGCAGGTGATCACGGGCTGTTAGTCCCTGTTTGGTAAAGATGTGTTTTGTCAAGTGTGAAGTTCTCTCAGCTGTGGAGTCGGGTAGCTGTTGGGTAGCTGGAGGGCCCTTTTGCCCAGCACGTCCTGGTAGTGGGAGGAGGCTCGATCGAACCGGGTTTACACCGGGGTTGTCAGAGGGCTCCTTACTTCCTCACCGATCAATACGGGCCTTAACTGCGGCCAACCGGCTGGAACTGGCTGCAATTTCCTCCCCGAATCAGGTTCTGTCCACCTTTTCTCGTCAGTAATGACTGAGCGGTTTGAATTCAGACCAAATGCCCCCGTGGGCACCGAAAACCCAGTGACTCATGTTATTTGAACACATTAATAATGCATTATAGCATGTAGCACAGGATAATTAACCGCGCTGCTAAATACGAGGCCTGCCGTTCTGCCGAGACGGGGATGACAGCGCCGGGCGGATGACTAACCCATCCACCTTTTTTTTTTTTGTTTGTCGTGAATGATTACGAGCTGGAAACTTGCTTCGTCATCATGTCAACAAGACGTGCTACACCTCACTGGATGGTTTCATCGGCCGGCGTGACTTTCTTGAATCTCCTCGTCGTGTCACGACCGGGCTCTGACTACACCTCCTCTCCGGCTGCACCACACAGAGGCTGAGTTTTATATGTGTGTGTGTGTGTGTGTGTGTGTTTGCAGCGTTCTCGGTGTCTTTTCTACATCTTGCGCTGTTCCTTTTGTGAGATCCTGTTGTCCTTGTGTCAGCAGGCGCCGATGTTATGTAAGCGGTTACGTCCTAAACCGCCACCAAGACAAATCTCTGTTTACGGCGCGTGGCAAATAAAGTGATTCTGATTGTCATTTGCATTCTGACATTCTGAATCTAATGGATCAATTTTTACCTAATTGGACTCATTTGAAGCTTTCTGCTCCAGTCCACGTCTTCAGCCATGCTTCAATCCCCTCTTACATTGCTTTTCCCCCTCCTCCTCCTCCTCCTCCTCCTTCCTCTCTCTTTCCATCCCCAGCCGTTCTGGTCCACTGCCCTCCCTCCATCTCCCTTGTTCTTTATTGACTGTGGAGTGTAAGGCGGTGTTAAACCGGCATCAACGTAATAGTGGGCATTAGCCCTTTGAACTGCCCTTAATCTGACTGTAATAAACTCACATTTGTTTTGTGATACGGTGGCACCGTCTTCCCCGCACGCATGGCAACTTTTCTGGCTGGATACTTGGAGGAAATGTGTGTGTGTGTGTGTGTGTGTGTGTGTGTGAGACACAGTCTGCATGAATGGACATTGTTATGAGGCTAGCATGAAGCCTGTCAAAGGCTCTTCTGCGGATGCGGTGTACTAGAGCTGCGCTTGAGACGCGCCTTTAATTGGAATGTAATTGGAGAAGCACCATTGATCATGAATCACATTCAGCTCCTTCTCCCTCCCCGCTCTCTCTTCCTGAACTCTCTCTCTCTCTCTCTCTCTCTCTCTCTCTCTCTCTCTCTCTCTCTCTCTCTCCCCCCCCTTCCCCTGCTACCTCCCCCCTCTCTCCCGTAAGGAGTATGTCAGTCATGTGCAGTGGAGCGGCGCAGAGGAACAAGGCCCCCTGCTGGGTCCGCGGCGCGTGGGTCAATGTGCGTCTGGGACACAAACCACCAGAAACAGGAAATGGGGAGGAAAGGAGTAAGGGGGGGGGGGGGGGGGGGGGAGAGAGGAGATTAAGAGGAAAAGAGGGTCGGAGCGGTGAGACGGAGCGCAAGAGTGGATTCATTTGTAAAAGCCCGTGCGCTCTGTTGCGCCATCTCATCCAGCGTTTAGTTAAGCGAGATTTGTTTTGTTTTGCCTTTGTTGTTCCGAACGCTCGCAGAAGTCAATTTGTTGGCTCGTTTGTCAAACGCCGGCCTGCGTCGGCGTGGCCAAGCTCTCTCACTCAGCTGGAGTGCAGATGGAAAACAGGCTTGTGGAGATTGGCTGTGTACCATTTCAAATGTGGGCTAGAAAACAATGAAAACTAAGGGCACCGGCAGAGCACCTTCGTCCCAAATTGATTCTGAAGTGGAATAGGGCAGTAAGGGTTCGGGGGGGGGGAGGGGGGGGAGGGTGAGGCAGGGAGAGAGTAAGCAAGAGAGAGAGAGAGAGAGACACAGCAAAATCTGGGTAGGGAGCAAGAGAGGAGATTAAGAGAAAGGAAGGAGGAAGCGAGAGAAGCTGATGGTGGCAGAAACTGGAGCAGGGTCAGAAATACATCTTAGATATTTATGAGACATAAAGAGTCATGAAAAAGTGATCAGACAGATGAACGTATGAGAGAGAGAGAGAGAGAGAGGATTTGAACTGATGTTGGGGTATTAGAGGGAGTGAGAAGAGACGACGGAGAGTAAACAGCAAATAACCAACAGAGTAATCAAACAACAAACAGAAACGGCATGAAAATGAACGGGGAGGAAGGGGGAGGAAGAGTAAGGAGGAAGGTCGGTGGGAGGTTGTGAGGCGGGGTAAGAAAAGAGAGTGAGGGAGGGGGGGGGGGAGAAAGAGAGCAAGCAAGGGGGAGGCTGTTGTTTTAAGATCAGTACGGATGAGTGCGTCTCCCCTCTCTGGGGAGGGAGGGGAGGGAGGGGAGGGGCCCCGTCGGCTCTCTGTGTCTGTCACTCCACTCGTTTATGCCTCGCTCCGAGGGAGAGGTAAAGGGCACTGAGCTGGTGTGTGTGTGTGTGTGTGTGTGTGTGTGTGTGTGTGTGTGTGTGCGTGTGTGTGTGTGTTTGAGGTGGCTCGTGAGAATGGGGAGGGATTGGGAGAAAGGGGGAATAATGCTGTTTTCATCATTGAATGAACCCTCCTCACCCTGCCTTTCATTTCCCCCCTTTTCTCTGCATCCCTTCCTTTTTGATTTCCCCTCCTCTCCTCTCCCTCCATCCCTTCTTCCTCCAAACACATGCTGGCTTTATCGTTGTTACGGCGCGTGTGCTGCTTATAGGCGGTTTCTGCTTTTTCCGCTCAACCAAGTTTGTAGGCTACGAGGAATATCCTTGAGAGGATTCCTTTTTATAGCTCGCTGTTTTGCGGATGACATTCAGGTTTATCTCACCTTTTGGTAGTAAAACGACTGCCGGCCGTTTGATTGCCGCCTCGGTGTTTTGCCACCGAGGCAACCGTTCACTCTCGGCCCAAGACGTATTGTTAGGTAGGAGCTATGAAAACAAGCAGCCAAAACATTTAACAACGCTCTTATTTTGGTTATTATGTCTGTTATGTTATGTTTTATTACCGTACCATTCGGGGCGTGCTAATAATAATACGGGTAAGTGATTGGCAGCGCCGGGAGAAACCCTTCCAGTCCAAGTTATCGTTGTTGTGGCAGGTAGGCAGACCCGTCACCCCGGGTGTGTTGAGCCCGGCTGCCATCAAGGTTATCAGGCCAGCGCACAAACTAGACTAGAGGTGGAGGCGGGACATGGCAGACTCCCCACAGGTTAGCAGGCATAAGTATGCAGCACGGGTGAGGTGCTTATTTTTACCTGCGTGGTGTGTGTGTGTGTGTGTTTGTGTACGAGTGCCTTGTGCATGTTTATCTGCCTGTCTCTTTGTGTGCACGTGTGTGTGTGTGTGTGTGTGTGTGTGTGTGTGTGTTTGTGTACGAGTGCCTTGTGCATGTTTATCTGCCTGTCTCTTTGTGTGCATGTGTGTGTGTGTGTGTGTGTGTGTGTGTGTGTGTGTGTGTGTGTGCACGTGAGACCTCCCAGCAGGAGCAGCCAAAGTGTGCTCCTCTGATGTCATCCTGTGGCCGTCCTCCAGCTAAAAGCCAGCGGCTCTCCTCTCCCCTCCTCCCCCAATGTCACCTTCCCTCCTTCCACTTTTTACTTTCTCCTCCTCTACCCTCCCCCCCCCGCCCCCCCTCTTCCTCGCTCGCTCCCATCCCCTGTCTCTCTCTCTCTCTCTCTCTCTCTCTCCCCCTCTCTCTCTGTGTTTGTCATTTTTCATCATCTGTCGGTGTTTGCTAATCTCCGTCCTTTCTCTGCTCTCCGTCTCAATTCATCATCTCTACTTGGGTCTTGTGCTGAAGGTTACCGAGTCGCTGATAGAGAGGAGAAGAGGAATAGACGATCATAAAGACTGACAGGGAGGGAGGGAGGGAGGGAGGGAGGGGGGTTATCCTCTTATCTCTCTCTCTCTCTCTTTCTCTCTGTCTTTCACTCTCACTCCCTGTCTGTCTCTCACTCTCTACACGCCTCTCTCTCGTTGTGTTTCATTCGTTCTGTCTGTCTTTCTTTCTTTCTTTCTTTCTTTCTTTCTTCCTTCCTTCTTCTTTCTTTCTCTCTCTCCTCATCCTCTCTGTTGTCTTCTGCCACTCCATCTGGTTCTCTCTCTCATCGCTGCCCTGACACCACTCAACTATCCCTCCCCCTCCTCCCCCCTCCTCCCCCTCCTCCTCCTACTGATCCCTCCATAATGACAGCTGTCAATTTCAGAAAGACAGCAACAGGGTGTGTGTGCGTGTGTGTGTTTGTTTTTGTGTGCGTGTGTGCATGTGTGTGTGTGTGTGGTGTGTGTGTGTATATAATATGATGTGAAACCCATCAGCAAGACCCACTAGATCACACTTAACCGTCTTTGTCTGCTAGTACGCTGTGTGCATGTTACATATGATCACCTCGCCTCTGTAATGCTGCAGGACATGTGAATGCACGTCTACACACACACACACACACACACACACACACAGGTGTATTATGCTCTCTGTACGTGCATGAGGTCACGTTCAGAGCTCCTGTATGCCCGGCTGCATCAGACCCGGCCGGGAACTATCTGGAATTCCCATCAGCCCTTGCAGAATCACTATTCAGCCTGCAGCACGCCGGGCCAAGCTCTGCTCTAAAGTTTTAGCTTAAACCGTGAAGGCCGAAGCCCATTTCATAACACCCACATTTGTATTACATATTGATAAACACAATCTGTCTGTTTCTGCCCCCCCGTTCGGCTGTCTCCCCCTACTCCCCCCTACTCCCCCCTTCTCTCGCCTCCCCCTCGGTCTGGCTTCACCTTGGCTCGCGCTTTCCTCCCTCCAGGTTGGACTCGATTATTATTTTCTTGAAGGCGTCCAGGTTGCATTCAGGGGGATCCTTTGCCTTTGTCGTTGGCTTATTTATGCATTACACATCTTTTCTTAATAATCTCTCCTCTCATCTTTCAATTTTCCCTCCTTTGCCTCCCTCCCCGTCTCTGCATGCCTTTCTTCTGCCTTGTGTAAAGCGTTTCACCTCTCCACTATCTCCCCTTCCCGGGCACAGTCCCCCCCCCCCCCCCCCCCCCCCCCATTCGGCTCAATTCTTATCTCCGTCTTCCCCCTCTATATTCCTTCATCTCTCTTTTCCCTATCCCTCCTATCCCTTCTCTCTATCTTTCCACCCAGCTTCCCTCTGCATCCTCCCACTCGGCACCTTCCTTCCTCCCCCCGGCTCTGTGTCCGTCTGCCCCTCCCCTTTCCCTCCCCCCCCCCCCTCCTCCTCCCCCCCGGCTGAAATGAAACCCCATCGGCATGAGCTCGGCCACGTCTCCCACCAAGGCTCAGCCATACGGACCTAAGAAATAGACCTTGAAAAACAAGATAAAGTACATCAAAACTGCAATGGGCTCAGCGCTCCGTGGGCAGTGTATATTTTTGGATACCATTTCACATTTTTTTTTTTTTTTGCAGGCGGTGTTCAGTGGCCTCGCTCTCCCCGCCCTACCCCGCCCCATCCTGTCTCTCTCTCTCTCTCTCTCTCTCTCTCTCTCTTTCTCCTCCCCTCTTCCTCAGACAGACGTTGTCGCAGTCCTGACAGTCAGGCGAGAGTCTGCAGTGATTAACATTGATTAAAGTGGCTAATGAGTCTCCTTTTCATTCTGTTGGTGTGAGACTGTGTGTGTGTGTGTGTGTGTGTGTTTGAGCACGCGTGGGTGTGAAAGTGACAGAGAGAGTGTGTGTGTGTATACGTGTGTGTGTGTGTGTGTTCAGGAGTCTGTCACTCATCTGGGTCAGATGCATGGGGGGGGAAGAGAAGCCCAGCTGTGAGTGTTTGGCAGTTGAGGTGTCGGGCGTGTTTTAAAAGTGTGTGTGTGTGTGTGTAAGGGTAAATGTGTGTGTGTGTGTGTGTGTGTGTGTGAGCTCGTAGTGGACGTGTAACACTCTTGTTAATTCGTCTGCCTGTTTAGCAGAGTCTCTCTCAGCCTTTGTTTCCCATGTGGAGCATCATACCCACGGATCTGCCCAGCCTGCACCGAGGCCTGCGGTGTCGTTTCAGCAACCAATCAAGTGACCATCTCCGCTTCACAGTCGTGCACGTCCCGACGTCTGGATCTGGGTGTGGATCTGGGTCACATTATATTGGAAAAATCAGAACAGTCAGATTTAGACGCCAAATTAACTTTTCAATACTCTCCGGCGCTGGACGACGGTCACCTGGCTCTCCGAGGACGTTGAAACAAAACGCTCCAAACGATTTTTTCCGCGTACCCGCTTGACCCGCTTGGGTCCGATTGATCGCGTTTGATTTTTCGTGTTGCGCGGCACCTGAGCGAGGTGCAGCAGCTTTAGCGAGAAGCCTTTCCGGCTGAGGTAGTTTAGGCCGACTGAGCCTTTCAGCCGCGAAAGATTCACATCCGACATGGCTGCCTGAGCCGCGAGAACAACACATGAATTATGAAAGGGCACAAGCACATCGCCACGCTGCTCCGAGAGAGAGAGAGAGAAGAGAGAGAGAGAGAGAGAGAGAGAGATGGAGGGAGCGATAACTACACATCGTAGATGGATGGAAAGATAGCGAGGCAAAGTGAAACATAAAAGAGAGAGAGATGCACGGGCACAATGAGACGGGGAGATAAAAGTGTGCATGTGTATTGGAGCGAAAGAGTGTTTGTTGTAGAGAAAGGAAGTGTGTGTGTGTGCCTGTGTGTGTGTGTGCCTGTGTGTGTGTGTGTGTGTGTGTGTGTGAGCGCCTGTGTTTGTACTCGTGTGTGTAAGCCAGATCCACGCCGCATCGTCCCAAATGGAACCAGCTGCGTGAAGAATGGCGAGCCACGCACGACGGATGTGGGCTCGTCACCGGGGCCCACCGACGCTCCCACACAGGCTTTGTTCCAGCCTCGTCACACACACTCCTCGCCACGCAGGTGTGGCGGCACGCCGGGCGGGGGGGTCTGCTGCCCACCCACAAAACAGAGAGATGGGGGGGGGATTTATTTATTTATTTATTTATTTATTTTCGCACCAATTATCTAATGTGTGATCTCGGGGGTCTGGCTGCCCGTCGTCCTCCGCCACTTGTTTATTCTGTCTTTTTAATCTGTCTAGTAATCTCTGGTGTCACCGCACACAACTATGAGAAAAGGCAATTCCATTAGGAGACGGCATGAGGCAGCATTCATTAACGGCCCCGGCCAGATGTCGTGCTCTCGGAAGAGGGGGGGGCTTTTGAATTTGATTTGAAATCCCGGGGATAAAATGTTGTGCCTCCTCGCAAAGTTTTTCCAAGGGGTTCCATATTCACAAGGACTACTCAGAGAGCAGGTGGGTTTGGTAGAGTATCATCCTGAGGTATTACATGCCCCCCCCCCCCCTCTACACCCCCCATCTGCTCTGCTACGTTCCAGGTCTATCTCCGTGCAGCTAATCTCAAGCTGTTCAGTATTCTGCAAGGCCCTTGACTAGGGGCTCTCAACTGTCCACTCAAATCTGCACTCGATCTATTGGAAGTGTATAAATAGAAAAAACCCGTACGAACCCGCTCCGGCCTCGCCAGGTTCCTCGCCAGGTTCCTTCTCTCTTCACCGTCGGCGTGCGTTACTCAGCAACAGCTGCGGTGTGAGGGAAAATTTGTCCCCGAAGAAGTAAACACGCTGAAGGATGTTTAGCCTCTCCGAGGATGTATCACACCGAACGCTTTCAGGATGCTTCCCTTTCATCCGCTCCCCCTTTTTTTTTTTTTTTTAAGTGCCCATATGTACCTGCAGCCTCCACCACTCCTCGACTTGGGAGACACACACAGAGAGAGAGAGAGAGAGAGAGAGAGAGAGGAAGACAGGAGGCATGGAAAGCATGAAAGAAGAGCTCAGGGATAGAAAGTAGAGGAGGAGGGAAAAAAAGAACAAAAGAAGTAGATGAACCACACAGGTGACGCAGAGGAAGGAGGCGAGTGAGGAAACAGGAGGGGGGTCTGCAGCCAGTCAATTATTCAGGAGAGGAAGGTCCATCTTACCTTGGGAGCTGCTTTGAACATGCCTGGCCTGGCATCACCTGCTAATGGGCTACAGATCGACATGCTACCTGAGCAGACTCAGGGCTGTTATCAGCTCTCGGGGTGGAACGTGAACATGATTACTCCCGGCCACCCGTGCAGGCCGGAGGCTTGTTTGCACAAAGGAAAAAGAGGATATATTTTAAAAGGGCGGTGGGTTATTTTAAGAAAAAAGGGGGTGAATTATTTATGGAGACCTGCCAGGAAGTGTTGGTGCGCTTTGTGCTCGCTTGCTGTACGTTTCTGTGCATTTGGGGATTTATCACAAGATGTGTGAGGAGAAGAAAGTGTGAGTGAAAAATGTGCGGATGCTTATTTCTTAGTAAAAGTGGCGCGTTAACGATAACTGCAATCAAGCACTGTCTTCGCTTCACTTTGAGGTTTGTTTTATGTGTGTGTGTGTGTGTGTGTGTGTGTGTGTGTGTGTGTGTGTGGGATGGGGGGGGGCATATCTACATGAATCCCTGCAGTTGCCATGGCTTGGAGATAAAAGGCCAGATTATTCTACTTGGCATCCAGGAGGTTGGAGCTGCCTGAATATTGTCCAGACTAAATCTGACCTAGAACTACTTTCCTTCATCTTTCTTTCTTCCTTTCCACCCCTCTCTCTCTCTCCCCTCTCTCTCTCTCTTTCTTCTCTTTCTTCTCTCTCTCTCTTTCCCTTTCTCTGTGTGAGAGAGAGAGAGAGAGAGAGAGGGATATGTGTGCCAGCCCAGAGGAGAAGCTTAAAGAGTGAGGTTTGTGAAAGCGAACGCCCCACTGTGATAGACTTCCTGTGAGAGCGCACACACACACACATACACACACACACACACACACACACACTGCACTTCAAAGCTCTTGCATAGCGAACTTTAAAGCGATAATAGAGGTAGCTGTGTTGTCTTACGGCCTGTGAGCCTCTCTGCTGAGTTACTTTGGTCTTATTTTTTGTGGTTATTCTGCGTCTCGGCTGCAGCTGCCCTCCTGTGTGGTTCGGGCTGGTCTGGTTGGTCAATTTATTCTTCGGATGTGTGTTATGTACCCCGGTGTGTGTGTGTGTGTGTGTGTGTGTGTGTGTGTGTGAATAATCCTCCTGGCCTTTACTTTACTGTCTCCTCTGACTCTGAGAGTGGGAGATGGGGGAGATAAGCACTTTGTTTTTGGACAGAATGGCAGACTAGCACGGGGCTGGCTGGCGTCCCGGCTGAGGTGTGTACTGAGGAGAATTCATCTGGATGAGAGCCTTTATTGGCTGTCGCAAACCTCTCTCTCTCTCTCTCTCTCTCTCTCTCATATACATGGATCAACCACATACAAATACATATCCCACAACGTCAGACACAACTCCATTATCTCCGCGTATCAGTGTCTGGGCCTCCTGCAGTAGAACGGCGCCGCCTCGGATGAAAGCGAGGGGAGAGAGAACGAGTTGTGCTTTTCATCATCAGACGACAGCGCTCTGAAAAGGCAGACTAATAGGGAAAGAAAGGCAGAAGGCGGGGCGAGCGAGCGACAGAGAGAGAGAGAGAGTGAATGTTGGCGCTCAAACCTTTAATAGCGAGGTACAATTAGAGCCTCACCTTGAGAGAGACGGATCCTTGTCATCGTGGCTCGTCCCGGCGTATAATCACACGTGCAGCTCAGCAGGATGGATGACTTCTCCAGGCTGGTGTTGTGGATGTCTGACTTCACCTGGTGACGCTTCCGGGGGCTTTTTCCATCCGTCCTAATGAGGAGAGGAGGAGGGATTCCCGTCTGCCTCCGCCATTTATTCGTTTTTATTGCTTTATTGCGTGTGTGTCACCCTGAGTGAACACCGTGACATTACCAAGACAGATATAGCGACTGCTGTTTCAGCCAATAGGGGTCCTAGTAGATGTGTGTGTGTGTGTGTGTGTGTGTGTACGTGCACCTGTTGTGTGTCTGCTGGCTCGGAGGCTCTTTCATGCGTACGCCACATTGCCGCCGATATGCGAGTCTGCCGTGCCCGTGGATCTCTGCCATCTCATCCTGAAAGTCCACAGCCCCGGGGAACGACTACGACCGGGGACGCCCACGCGGGCCTTGGAAGCGTTCCACTATGAAAAACAGCGTTTCCTTGGCAGCCTCTATTATATTTATTTCATGTGGAAAGTCTCGTCGGAGGAGAGCCGCAGTTAATATTCATGCATAATACTCGGCATTGTCATCCATATTTCTGTTTGATTTTTCAACTTCCTGAATGGTTCTCTAGAAAGCGGAAAAGCAGATGAAGCCAAATAGATTAATGTATTAAATTCATGCATATACACAGTGGTGGTCAAAATTATTAGAACACCTGACAGATCTGAAAATATTGACCTTTTCTTGCCTCCAAAACATGATTTCATTTCATAATGTTCATGAAACATGCAGATGGTTGCTCTGAGCACAACAAATATCAGATGAAGTGAGTCCTACTGTTTTTATCCACTTTTAACTTTAATATTTGGTATGTCCACCTTTTGCAGCAATTACAGTCAATATAGTGTCAATATATTTCCTGAGAACTTGAACACTAATGTTATCCCGCCTTCTGCAACTCAAGCCAAAGGCTTTCCTTTGAATGGAACATGATTGTGTGACATTGACAGTGAAATAGGCCTAGCTTGTTTTTTGTAAGGAAAATGATGTAAATCTCCTTATGATGCTCTATTCTGGTTTATCGAGCATAATGATGACTATGTATATATTTCATTCGTTTTATGGGTATTTTAATGGCCAATTGAACAAAAACAACTGAAACCTCTTAAATATGCCAAGTGTTCTAATAATTTTGGCCACCACTGTATATATTTCATTTGAACAACTTTGCAGCAAAGCATGATGCAAGTGATTTAATCAGCGGTTGAAGATGTGGTAAAGATGCCTCACTCCTACAGTTCAACCGTGGCTACCCGTCGCACTTCCTCCAGCAAGAGTTGTGACATCAGACGGAAAGTTTACTCCCCCTTTTTCCTCTTCACTGGGGGGGCACCTGGAGGAAGGCTGGGTGGGTGGGGGGGGGGGGGAGACGGGGTAGCAGGGTAGCAGAGTAGAGAGGCCACCCTTCAACCGAAAAGATCTGTTTTCAAGCCCTGTTGTTGTCAGGAGTCGGCTCCACCGGCTCTTGACCCTGCGCTCCGTGAGCAGGCAAAGAAAAGAGGTTTTTACTTGTGGGGGATCAATAAAATATGACATCAAGATTGGGGGGGGGGGAGCCTGACTGAGTAGGTTTGGTTCAAATCGTGAGGAAGCTTTGGGGAAACTGGAGAAAATGGTACATAGCAGCCTGAGGGCGAGAGAGGCTGGCTTGTGATTGGTCGGAAATCAGTAGCTGCTGTCAAGGTGACGGGTTGTGAAGAGATAGATGCTGTCAAAGTGCCCTTGAGCAAGACACTTCATTCCTAATTACTACAGTAGAGCTGCTCAGTCAGGGAGCAGACTGCGGTTATACGGGGCCTCTCCTCGGTGTGCCTGCCGGCAAACTGTATGAATGCAAAGCAGGGAGATGCTGCAAAAGCTGAATAAATAAAGGTAAAATACGCTTTTCAATTGAGGGTAGCTAAAGCTGAGGTGGAAGGCCAGGGAATAAACCTCGCCAGGCTTTATAGAGGAATGGGTAAATATGAAAAGGTAATGTCCCCCAATTTCTCTCAGGCCAGGGCTGAGGAAGGTTGTGGAGGAAACCGGTGGATGAGTCCCAGTAGTGCAATAGTAATAGAGGAGAGTTGCAGCGTTTGCCTCTTCCCCCCCCCGGCTGGCTCAGCATTTGTTTCTCTCTCAATCCTCCATTTTGGATCGAAACATGGTAAAGCGGGCTGTTAATTGCGACGCTAACTCAATCAGTGGAAGACTCACCAGAGACATTATTTGTGTGTGTGTGTGTGCGTGTGTGAGTGTGTGTGCTCGTGCATGTATATGTGTGATGTTTGTCTGTGTCTTTGTGCATGTGAGTAATGAGTTTTGGTGCTGAGGCAAAGGGAAAATAAAAACAGCAGAGCCCAGCTAGTTCCTGCCGGGGGGACTGGCCGGGTTGAAGATGTTTGTCTGCGGTAAACAGACCGCTGGTGAACGACATCTGAGTCACGCCGTTTTGCACCTCAGTAGTTTATCCTCCTGATGAGGCCGGCGTTGATTACTGCAGAGCGTGGTTTTAGAGTCGTCTGTGATGGTGCCACGCTGACCCCATCTTGGCTGAATGAAGGTACTACAACCGTCGGAAGAGCAGACTAGACGGGTAGCGATAGTCTAGAGCAGCGGTGGGAAATCGCAAGCCGTGGTGATACGTGTTCACTCCAACCAAAGACGACACCAGGGGATGTCACTGATTGGCTCCTCCTCACCGGTTGGAGGTGTGCTGATCGGTGGTCTCCCCTGGTGTGGTCTTCGGTTGGAATGAAAACCTGCACAGTCTCGGCCCTCCACACGCACACAAAGTACAAGGTTTGATGTCATTTGTTTCAAGCTACACGAGGCAATTTCACACGTTAGCGCCTCCAAATGGCAGAGAGATGTAACTGTTTGAAACTTTCCATCGTTGGGTTTGGAAAAAGGCTGGTTTTGGTTGGTCAATTTTTTTTCTTCGGATGTGGTTTTTTTATGTAAAACCCGGGGTGTGTGTGTTGTGTGTGTTGGGTGTTGTTGTGGGGTTTTTGAATAATCCTCCTGGCCCTTTACTTTACTGTCTCCTCGGAAACTGAAGTGGGAGGAAAGGGGGAGATTTAACCTTTGTTTTTGGGCAGAATGGGAGACTAGCACGGGGGGTTTTCTGGGGTTTCCCGGGGTTTAGGTGTGAAAATGAGGAGAAAATTTATTGGATGAGAGCCTTTTTTGGGCTGTCGCAAAAACCCCTCTCTCTCTTTCTCTCTCTTTCTCCATATACCTGGATAAACCCCCATAAAAAATACATAACCACCCCGGGCAACACAACTTTATTATTCCCGCGTATCCAAGGGGTCTTCCCCTGCATAAACGGCGCCGCCTCGGGTGAAAGCGGAAAGGGGGGAGGAACGGGAAACTGCTTTCAGCAAAAACCAGCGCTCTGAAAAGGCCCAAATAATAGGGAAAGAAAGGGAGAAGCGGGGGCGGGAGCGAGCGGGGCCAAGAAAGAAGAGAATTAAAGGGGTTTGGGGGGCTCAAACCTTTAAAAAACGAGGTACAATTAGGGGCCCCCACCCTTTGGGGAAACGGATTTCCTTTTCATCGGGGTCGTTCCCCCCGGGCGTATAAAAATTCACACCCCCCCCGCCCCAGCAGGATGGATTTAATTCTCCAGGCTGGTGTTTTTGGATTTTGACTTCCCTGGGGACGGGTTCCCGGGGGGTTTTTCCATCCGTCCTAATGAGGGGAAAGGGGGGGGGATTCCCGGCCTCCGCCAAATTTTTTCGTTTTTATTTGCTTTATTGGGGGGTGTGGTTTACCCTATGAAACCCTGAAAATTACCAAAGGGCAATATAGCGGGGCTGCCTTTTTTCCCGCCAAAGGGGTTTCCTTTAAGTAGGGGGGGGGGGTTTTTTTGTGGTGGGTTGTGTGTGTACGTGCACCTTTTGTGGTCCTTTCTGGTCGGGGGCCCCTTTTTAGCGGTACGCCACATTGCCCCCGATAAGGGGGAGGGCTTTCCGTCCCTTTGGGTCTTGCCATTTTATCCCGAAATGGCCACAGCCCCGGGGGGGAAAGACTTTCGACCGGGGAAAGCCCACGCGGGGCCTTTGGAAAGGGGTTTTTCCCCTATGAAAAAAACCTTTTTCCCTTTGGCCCCTCCCCCCCCCGATTTAATATTTTATTTCCCCCCCGGTGTAACCTAAAGGCTTCGGTCGGGAAGGGGAGCCGCCGGGTTAATATTATGGGATAATACTCGGGCCAAAATTTTTTCATTTTTTTCAATTTTTGTTTTGGGTTTTTCCAACTGTCCCCTGGGTGGTTCTTCAGGGAAAGCCGGAAAAAATCAGTTTTTAAGGCCCAACTAAATTAAATTGTTTTTTAAATTTTTAATTTCATATAAAACAAGGGTGGGCAAAGATTATTAGAACACCTTTACAGAAAACTGAAAAATATTGCCTTTTCTTTTCCCCCCCAAAACCAATTTTTTTTCTTTACTTGTGCCAAAGAAAGAGCCAAAGGGGGGTGCTCGGAGGGAAAACCCCAAAAAAACAGGGTGAATGGAGTCCTACTGTTTTTTTTCCCCCCTTTTTAAATTTAAAAAATTTGGTAGGGCCACCTTTTGGGGAAACAAAAATTTTCAATTTAACCCCGAGTTTCAATCTTTTCCGGAGAACCTTTTTAACACCTTAAGGTTTTTTCCCCCCCCTTTTTTGAACTCAAGCCAAAAGGGCCTTTCCTTTGAATGGGGAAAAATGATTTGGGGGTGAAAAACCAATTTTACAATTTAAATAGGCCTTTGCTTTTTTTTTTTTGGGGGAAGGAAAAATGAGGTAAATCTCCCTTTAAAGTTTGCCCCTTATTTTCGGTTTATCGGGCATAATTTAAAGACTTATGAGTATATAAAATTTCATTTCGGTTTTATGGGTTTTGTTTATGCCCAAATGAAATACCCCCCAAAAAAGCAACGAAACCCTTTTTGGGAAATAAAGCCCCGGGTTCTAATAAATTTTTTGGCCCCCTGGGGGGGTTACCCCTTTTCAATTTGAACAAGGGGTTTGCAGCCAAAAAGCATGATCCCCAATGAATTTTTTTTAATCACCGAGGGGTTTGAAGATGGGGGGGGTAAAGAGCCCCCACCCCTACCAGTTTCAACCCTTTGGGTAGCCCCCGTCCCCACTTCCCTCCCCAGCAAGAGTTTGTGACATCATGACCGGAAAATTTACTCCCCCATTTTTTCTTCCTTCTTCCCTCCAAGGAAAAAGGGGGGGCCAAAAAAACCTGAGAGCCTGGGTGGGTGGGAAGGGGGGGGGTGGAAAAGGGGTAGCAGGGAGGGAAAGGGGGGTAGAGAGGGCCAACCCTTTTAACCGGAAAAAGGGGTCTTTTTTTTCAAAAAAACCCGTTTTTGTCAAGAGTTTGGCCCCCAACCCGGGCTCTTGAAAAACCCGCCTCCAAAAGGGGAAAGGCAAAAAAATAAAGAGGTTTTTAAATTGGGGGTGGGATCAAAAAAAATATGACATAAAAAATTGGGGGGGGGAAGCCTTGATTGAAAAAGGTTGGTTCAAATCGGGGGGTTAGGAACCCTTTTTGTGGGGAAACTGGAGGGGAAAAATTTTTTGGTTTTTTTCCATAGCCTCCCCTGGGGGGCGAGGGGGGGGAGGGGCTCCCCCCTTTTGATTGGTCGGGAAAATCAGTAAGCTGGGTGTCAAGGTGACGGTTGGACCCTTTGAGGGGGTAAAAAAAATGCCCCCCGTTCCCCCCCAAAGTTAAAACCACTTGACAAAGGGAACACCCCCTTTTTTCTAATATTTTCAGTTTTTTTTGAAGGCTTTGGGGTTCCAAATTCCCGGGAGCAGCTGCGGTTTATACCCCCCCGGGCCTTTTTTCCCCCCTCCGGGTTTTGCCCCCGCCGGGAAACTGTATGAATGCAAAAGCCCCGGGGGAAGGGAAATTTCCCCCGCAAAAGCTTGGAAAAAATAAAGGTAAAAAAACGCTTTTCAAAATTGAAGTTGGGGCAGCTAAAGCCTTTAGGGGTTTGGAAAAAAAGGCCCAGGGGGAAGAAAAACCTCCCCCAGCTTTTAAAAAGGAAAGGAAAAGGGTAAATATGTAAAGGTAAATGTCCCGCCTCAATTATCCATCTCAGGGCCCTTTTTTTTTCCCCCCCCCGAAGGAAGGTTTTGGAGAAAGAAAACCCCCCCGGGGGAAAAATTGAAAATTTTCCCGTATGCAAAAAAGTTAAATAAGAGGAAAAAGGGTTTCCAAAGGGTGTTGCCTTCTTCCCCCCCCCCGGGGGTGGCCTTTAAAAACCATTTTGTTTCCTCTTTTTAAACCCCCATTTTGGGTCGAAAAAAAGGTAAAGCGTGGGCTTGTTTTTTGGCGACGCTTACCTCAAACTGGGGAAGACTCACCAAGAGACAATTTTTATGTGTGGTATGGGCGTGTTGTTTTGTGTGGTTTTCTCGGGGCCCCTTTTTTGGGTTTTTTATTTGGTTTTATGTTTTGGTCCTTTTTTGGGGGTCTTTGAGCATGGAGTTAATGAGTTTTTTGGGGGGTGAGGGGCAAAGGGAAAATTTAAAAAACAGCAAGCCCAAAACTAGTTCCTTTCCTTCCCGGGGGGACTGGGGGGGGTTGAAAGTTTTTTTGCTGGGGAAACCCGACGCTTGGGGGAACCCACCTTTTGTTTTTGGTCCCCGGCCGGTTTTTTCACCTCAGTAAATTTATTTCCCCCGTATGAGGGGCCGGCTTGGGTTTTTACTGCAGGCGGGGTTTTAGAGTCCCTCGTGATGGGGGCCCGCTGACCCCCTTGGGGGTGAATGAAAAGGGACCCACAAACCTCGGAAAGGGGCAGACTAGGGGGCGGGAGCCTTTAGGGTTTTTCCTAAGAGGCCCCGGTGGGAAAATTTGCAGCCGTGGGGATACGTGTTCATCCAACCCAAAAACGCACCAGGGGGTTTTCACTTTATTTGGCTCCTCCCCCAAAATTTTGGGGAAGGGGGTGCGGATCGGGGTTCCCCGGTTTTGGTCTTTCGGGTTTTTGGGGAATTTAAAAACCCCCACAGTCTCGGCCCTTTCCCTGGTGGGGTCGCCCACCCCGGGTTTTTAAAACAAAAACCACGCACACAAAGTACAAAGGTTTTATGTCATTTGTTTTTAAGCTACACGAGGCCAAAAATTTACACCCTTTTGCGCCTCCAAAAGGCAAAAGAGATTTTTAATTTTTTGAAACTTTCCCTCGTTGGTGTTTACCGGGCCCCCTGTTTATCGCTTTTATTTTCCGAATGATAACAAAAGGCACAAGAGAGGCAAAAGATCATTGGTTTAATCCACCTTTGTCTTTTTGTTTGTTTTTTATTTGGGGCCCCTTTTTTTGGTGTGGGAGTAGCGTACTTTCCCACACCAGGTTTTGTTTTCACAAAGTTCAACAGGGGAAAAGGTTTTCTGTCAATCCCGGGACTTTTCCAAAAACCCGCTTAAAGAGCCCTGTTTCATGTAAAAGGGGCGGGGGTTTACCCAAATACCAATCAAAATGCAACACGGCCAGACTCAGAGCATCGTATTTAATTCAAAAATAAGGGTAAAATGAAAAACCCTGATCCCCTGTGGGGGGGGATTGAGTTTTTTTTTTTTCCGCAAAAGCAAAATGATTCATCAGGGGGAAAAGTTCTTCTTGGGGGAAAAAAACAAAAATATATAATGAATAAAAAAAATGAGCACAAAAAAATATAAAAGCGGAAAAAATAACACCACTTACCCGCGGGAAGGGGTGGGGAGGGGTTTGGGGAAGGGAAAAATTTCAGATAGTGGGAATTTGGGTGGTTTAAGGGAAATCCCCTTTTCAATGCCCTCCTAAGGCAAGTGGGAAGAAAGTTTCCCATTGATCCAAATTCACAATTGCCTAATCACTCCCGGGAAAACATTTTTTAAAACATTTCAGCACTTTTTTATGCCGGTTAAAAAAAGTTTGATTTCATTCTTATTGATAATATAGCCAACCTTTTCTTTGATGGAAGCCCTTTTTTTTATAGTCAGCGGGGACAAACCGCCTGGGGGAAAAACGAAAACATTCATAAAACAAACCGAAAGGGTGCGCGCCGGTCCCTGAACACCCATCCTCGAAGAGCCCCCCACCACCCGTTCATTTTAAGGTTTTCCGGCTGTAAAGCCTTTTCGAGCTGACTTGGAAAAGCTTTTTTGTGTATAACTGGTTTTAAATTAAAGACATTTTTTAAAAAATTTTTTTTAAAAAAGTCCTTGGGGTTTTTTCCCAGGAGTGATGATGGGCCCAATTTTTCCCAAGGGGTTGAAAGGTTTAGGAGGGGGGACCTTTTTTTTTCCGCTTTTTTAAAAGGCTTTCTCCGGGGGAGGGTTTGCAGCCTCAAATTTTCCCTTTGGTGATTTGCCCACCCTTGGATTTTTAAATAAACCCCCCTTTTTTGAACCGAAAATCCCGGTTTTTAAGCAGGAAAATTTTTGGGGGGGGGCCAGGAACCATCCAGGGGGAACCCTTTTGGGGGGCGAGGGGTTCCCGCGGGGTTTTAAAAAAAACCCCCTTTAATTTTTGCCTAGTGTAGCTTTTTTTAAATTAAAACCCAAAATTTAATGAATTGCTTATTCATGGCAGGCAAAAACTTTGGGAAAGAAATTTTTTTAAAAATACTCCATTTTTAAAGTTGGGGGATATTTTGCTTTTTCATTAAAAACCCTCAATAAAGCAGAAAGTTTGGTTCACAATATTAAATGATTTATTATCAGAGTCAGCAAAAAAAGGTTTTAAAAAATTTTAAAAAAATAAACAGCAGGGAACATGGGCTTTTTCATTTTAGAATTGGGCCCAGCAAAAGGGTTACAGGCAAACCCCAAACAAAAACTCCCTTTTAAATTTGTCAATAGAAATATCCTGTAAATTAATTGCAAAGGGGTTTAAATCCTGTCACTGTTTAAAACCCTTTGGTTTTTTAAACATCTGTCAGTTAATTTGTTTGGGTTTGAAATACGAAACCAGAATAAAACTAGAAAGTACTTCTAGTTTAGGGAACCAAAACCAACACTGAACGATTCTTCCTGTTACTGTAATGAGCCTGAATTAAAAAACAACCTGCTGTTTGCTGTTGCACAAAGGAAAAGAGTTTTTCTGTTTCTCTTAAGCCATTTCACACGATTGTTTGTTGCTTAGGTTGACTCAGGCATTACTAGCAGTGGAAGTGAACAAACTCATATGGTCCTTCTCACAATGTGGAAGAGGTTGGTGGTGTTTCCATCTTGACTGAGTGCTGCTCTGTGTCTTGTTGGGCTTGAGCTAGTCAGTCCATCTCCATATGATAAGGTCATGTGAGGCTACTCCTCCTGTTGCTTTCCTCCTCTGGACTCACGTCTTGCTAATCTACAACCGTTTGTCTCTACTTATTGTATAATCTTCCGTTGTATTATCTAACTCAAGTCTGTGCTGTGTTGTTGTTGTGTGTGTGTGTGTGTGTGTGTGTGTGTGTGTGTGTGTGTGTGTGTGTGACGTCGGTGTTCAGTTTGCCCGTGGCCCAAGCCTGTCGCTGCTGTGTGATTGGCTGTTAGTGTCGCAGGTTGCTGGGTAAATTGCTGAAAAAGTGTATGATCGTTAACGTGGCACATTTTATTATGATTATTATCAAGAATCGAGTTATCGTCCAGCTCTACTGATTAGTTCTACAGAAGCCATACTGTTCCTCTGTTGTTTACAAGCACACAGGGTGAGTTGGAGCACCAATACACGGATGTCTTTGTGTGAGAGGAAACGTCATTTTCGGAAAAATGCATGAAAAAAATGCATTAAAACGGAATTTGTCTTTGGTGTACCGGTTTCGTTCTCCGGCGTACGCACCCTGACACGACTCCAGGAAGGTCAGCCTCTAACAGCAGCCTTCCCTGGCATGTGCAGCCGGTCCGTGTTCAGGCTTCCTCTTCCTTTACAGATGCAAACACACAAAATGATTTTACAGGGAAACGAAACAAGCGACTGACATCACGAGACGCAACGATATCGCCGACTGACTTCGGAGGGGAAACGTTTCACGACTCTCACCTGCTTGTATTGTTATTTACAAGCGTGTACGTCTGACCCGCCTCCCACTCCTTCGTCTCGCTGCTGAAACGCGCCGAGGAAGACGACGGGCGTGTTGTTGTACTATAGGCGGTGTAGATTCTCCACGCCTGCAGCAGATGGTTTGTTTCTGGCCACTGTGCTTCATTTTTTTCACGTCTCCTGAGCTGCAGCGGAACCTCACCATTGTTATTTATTGATACCGGCAGTATTCTCAAAAGACTCTTTTTAGCGCAGATGTGAAAGGTGCAGTGTTGCTATCTTTGTCTCAGTCTTCCTTCCCTGCTTTTTCTCTCCCTCTCTTTATCCCCCCCCTGCCTCCCCCCCCCCCCCCCCCCTCTCTCTCTCTCTCTCTCTCTCTGGCTCCCCTGGCAGTCTTCACCAGCTTGTGCAGCCTTTACTAACTAGCTGCATGTTCCCTGCTCGTAGGAAAATGATGATGAGACAGCAAATCCAACACAGAGACAATGCACAGCAGAGAGAGAGAGAGGGAGAGGGAGAGAGAGAGAGAGAGAGATAGGGGAGGAATGGGAGTATAGGAAAAGAGAGAAAACGAGAGAATGAGACCCATCGCTCTTTTTTTATGCACTTTTACTACATATATGTTGGTCCCCGGGGAGCACTACGTCTCTGTCTGGCCTCCGCCTCCCCGCTCTTCCTCTTTGTTGTCATCATTCAACGCATTTTCCTCCTGTCCCCCCCCCGCCCTCCCTCACCCTCACCCCCCCTCACCGTAGAGTTATTAAATCTCTCCCTCCCCTCCCCTCACCCCCCCCATCCTCCATCTCTCCATCCCTTCCCTCCCTGCAGTCCTCTCTGCCCCGCAACCTTTCTGTCTTGTGTCACTAAGTGGACTGCTTATATAACACCGTACACCTAGAGGGACTCCCCCCCTCCTCCTCCTCCTCCCCCTCCTCCTCCTCCTCTCCTCACTCCACCTTTTTCCTCTTTTTTCCCCTCCTCTCTTTCTCTTTTTGCTCTCTTTTTTTTTTTTTTGCTCTCTTGGTAGCCTGTCATGATGTTAGCCGTGCACACTTTATCATATTTGTCTGTTTCCGCAGCAGAGTGGTGAGTATTACTAGTTTAATAGCAGCAGGGATGGAGAGAGAGAGAGAGAGAGAGAGAGAGAGAGAGAGACTAGCTGTACTTGTTCTGTAGTACTCAGCAGCCCTTTTATACATAAATACTATTGAGTGCTCAAACACACTCTCTTCTTCCCTCCCGCTTCCTCGCTTTTACTCACCCCCTCTTCCTCGCACACTCCCATCCTCTCACCTATTTCTGAATGACTGCATCTGTCTCCATTGCATCCATGATTCTCCTCATAGTATGTTTTCATATTCACTACACTCTCTCACTCCCACCCCACCACTCCACTACTCTACTCTCCTGCCTCCCCCCCCACCACCACCACCACCTCCCCTCTCTAAATATAGTCTGTTTGAAGCATAGTGTTGTCTCTCTCCCCGCAACACTGCAAGACAAAAGTCTGTCATCTCATATCTGAGCAGCAGGGATGGAAAGCAGAGATTGGATTGATGGCCCAGAAAGAAACAGCGGTTAAGAGAATTGATGTTCATCTGCCTCCGCCTGTGTGTGTGTGTGTGTGTGTGTGTGTGTGTGTGTGTGTGTAATCACAAACGAACACAAGGGGGCGGAGGCAAAAAGGTAATGGGAGTGGAAATAAGGAGCAGTTATAACGTCACACTTGGAAAGATGGTGAGACACACAGAGAGAGAGAGAGAGAGAGAGAGAGAGGGGGGAGAGAGAGAGAGAGGTGTTATGACATTTCTGATCCTCATTTTGTAATTGAATAATAATCTCTCTGGAGACCTGACCTAGTATTGTGCTTGAGTGTGCACGTGTGTGTGTGTGTGTGCGCAACTGCAAAATATATGCACACAGAGCGATGTTAATGAATGTGTGTGTGTGTGTGTGTGTGTGTAACAGAAAAATATGTAAGGAAGAATAGAGAAACGGGAGGAAAGAAATGAGAGCAGAGGAGGAAAGGTGGGCGGCGCCAATTAAACACAAAGCAGCACAACACCTCCACCTGCTGGCAGGAGCGGGTCATTACAGCTGCCGTCACTGCAGGTTTACATGTGGCTGTTTCTTTACACTGCAGGGCAAATCCCACCTCATCAGCTCACCTGCAGGAGCTCCTCTAACCACCTCCACTTTGTCTAATTACAGATTGTGTAATTGACATCATCAGTATTATAAACACCGAGGATCACAGCGTGGGGGGGCGAGGGGGGGGCGGGGGGGTTGGATGCTAAATTGCAGCCGCATCATCCCGTGCCATTTGCTCAGCGCTCAGACAAGTAGAGGGGAGTCGGGGGGGGGTGGGGGGGGTGGGGGGGGAGTCTTGAATCCTGTAAAGTGCTTGTCCGTCTTACTGTACTGTACCGTCGTGCACGTCACACACACACACACACACACACACACACAACCTTTGGCTGACCTTCTGTACCTGCTAACAGTTTGGTCGTCCATCAGCGGGGCAGCGGCGGTTGCCGGGGCAGCTCATACATCGCCATCTCCTTCCGCCTCAGTGACCCCGGCCTGTGCCAGGCTGGGAGGGGGGGTAGGGGTATGGGGGTGGGGGGGGTAAAGACAGGCTTGGAGGTTATTATTTCCTGCACCACCCTCAGCTCTTCCCACGAGGAGCAGAGTGACAAAAAGTGTTTTTATATGCATGAGGGGAAAAGGTGTAATATCTTATCTCTTGAAAGAAGGTGGGGGGGGGGAAAAAACGATCACTGCTGGGGCTTTTTTTTTTTTGTGTGTGTTGCCCGCCATTACTTATCCACATTTCTTCCTCCCATTTCTCTCCCCTGCCTCTCTCTCCCTGTATCTATCTCCCCCCCCAGTCTACGGCGGGAGGGCTACACGGTGCAGGTCAGCGTCAACGACTACCTGGACATCTACTGCCCGCACTACAACGCCAGCCAGCGGGGGGGCGCTGGAGCGCACCGTGGCGGAGCAGTACGTCCTGTACATGGTCAGCTACCGCGGCTACCGCACCTGCGACCCCCAGCAGGGCTCCAAGCGCTGGGAGTGCAACCGGCCCCACGCGCCCCACGCGCCCATCAAGTTCTCGGAGAAGTTCCAGCGCTACAGCGCCTTCTCGCTGGGCTACGAGTTCAACGTGGGCCACGAGTACTACTACATCTGTGAGTCACCCACGCGTATCGACGCCGCGCGTGGGCGGGGCTAATGGATTCTGGGAGTTCAGCGGAGGACGGTTGCCTGTTTGTCGTCATTCATGTGCCTGAGCTCTTGTTTATTGGCTCTTGGATGCACTTATGTGTCTTAGCTCTTGTTTTTATTCGATTCTCTATTTGTCTCATTTGTTTAACCCTCCTGTTGTCTTCACATTCTGTATACACTTCTTACAAAATGACCCGCCTTCACTAAACCCCCAAAATAAAGCAGCTTAATTGAATTTTAAACACCAAATCTATTTTGCCTGAAGAAACAATTTGTCATTCACCACAAATTGTGTGACTACCTGAGTTGAACCTCTTCACATGGCAGAAAGATGCATTTATTCAGGAGACACCACTCCTTTCATTTTGACTGTTGGGTCATTTTGACCCGAAGACAATGTTAGTACATTTTTTTGTACAGCTTACATGGAAATATGAATAAAGGCAACATTTCACTTTTTCTAATGTTGGGGTCAATCTAGGAAAAGTCATCAAATTTCAAGTTGCAAAAATTTATTTTATTCATTTTTCTCTGCTTTTAAACTCATTTTCGGGTCATTTTGACCCGAAGACAACAGGAGGGTTAAGATAAGTAGGTTACTAACTTATTGCTAACTCTTACCTTAACACTAGTTATGCTCTTAGTTGCTTGTTTAGGAAGGAAATGCACTTATGATTTCTGGTGACTAGTAGTTTTCTTACCTACCTTTGTTGAATGCACTTATTGTAAGTCTCTTTGGATAAAAGCGTCTGCTAAATGACTGTAATGTAATGTAGTAGTGAGAGAGGAGTGGCCCGATTGGATTGTGGAGGGCTGTGCGGTACGGTGGCCTGCAGAGGGCACGAGGTTGACGTGTTCTGTGTGTGTTTGCTCTGTAGCCACGCCCACCCATCACCATGGCCACAGCTGCCTGAGACTGAGAGTCTACGTCTGCTGCTCCACTGGTGAGGTCGAACTCTTTTTGGCTCTCTTCCCCTATGTCTCTCTCTCCTCTCTCTCTCTCTCTATATGTGTCTTTACCTCCCCTTCCCCTCTCATCAGCTATCTCTTTTATCCCAGAGGAGACAAAGAGATAGAGGGAGGGAGAGAGAGAGAGAGAGAGAGAGAGAGAAAAGCTAAGGTCTGACAGTCTCAGAGAGGATGTCTTGGTGGGTTTGATGATGGCGTCTCTGAGTGACGGCTTAATGTTCTTCTCTGTCTCAGCGCTATTACAGTAATGCTCTCTCTCTCTCTCTCTCTCTCTCTCTCCGTGAATGACATGCTCTCATGAAGCCGTACAAAAGACTCTCTGCCCTCTCTCTCTCTCTCTCTCCACCTCTTCCTCTCATTGTCTCTCGCCATCCCTCCCCTCCCTTACATTGACTCTCTGTCCTCTCTCTCTCTCTCCCCATCAGCTTCTCTTCTCTCCTTAAATTGACTGTCTCTTTCTCTCTTCCCCTCACTCTCTATCTACACTTCTCTCCCCCCCCCCCCTCTCTCTCTCTCTCTCTCTCTCTCTCCCTTTCTCTCTGTCTGCTGCTGGGTATACTGTGTGTTATTTTTACCCCTGTAGCCTGCTCTCGCTCTCTCTCTCTCTCTCTCTCTCTCTCTCTCTCTCTCCCCCCTGCAGGCCTTTGATCAGGGCGCCCGGCGCTGAAAGCCTCCCCCCCCCCCCCCCCCCCCCTCCTCTAACCTTGTCAGCACTAATACATCCCACACTCAGGCCAGTGTCAGCCCCTGTGTACACATCACCTTAACCCCCCCCCATCCCCCATCCCAGTGTCACGGCTAATCTATTGAAGTGTCTACCACGCCTCCGTTTGCCTCTGTGTGTGTGTGTGTGTGTGTGTGTGTGTGTGTGCATTTAGTTTATGCCCCACAACGCTACACGTGGTCGTATTTCAGCCATAAATGTTTTAATGTGCCGTCGTGTGTGTGTGTACGTGCACTCATTTGCTTGTGTGCAACTGTGTGTGTGTGTGTGTGTGTGTGTGTGTGTGCATTAATGGCTACGTGTGCGTTTGTGTGCATTTAGTTAGTTTACGATCCGCAACCTTTACACAGCGAGGTCATTTTAACAGCTCGCTATCAAAAACCCATTTTCGTTTCTGCCGCCTGCAGAACGCTCACATTCTGTCTGCCTCTTTAACTCCCTTTTTGGAGGCTTTTTGTATAAGGAAGGACAAAAAACGTGCACATGCATACATTTGTGGGGTTTTTGCAAATCGAAAACAGCGGAAGACGCTCCCCCCCCCGCCATGTACGTTTCCATACGCTTCACCCTGCTAACGTGTAGAGCGGCGTGGAGGCGACTCAGTGTCACAGGCGAACACAAACACATTCGTTTAGAAAGCGGCAAAAGGCAGAGTGAATGTAATTCCCGCGTCTAGACGAACAGTAAGTGTCATAATGCTTTTTTACTCTTCAGCTGGAAGTCTGGAGTCTCAGTCCAGGGTTTCTTCCTGCTTTCACACCGTCACTTTACTGGAGCCTCAAATGCACATTTTACTCAAGTGTTGTCATTTTAACGGGGTGTCTACTCTCCCTCTTTCTCCCTCCCTTCTCTTTTTTCCTCCCCCCTCTCTCTCTCTCTCTTTGTGTGTGTGTGTGTGTGTGTGTGTGTGTGGTGTGTTTCCCAGTCTCCCAAGCAGATGATGAATCCAGTCAGACTCCTCCCGACTACACAGTCAGGCCAAACATCAAAATACACGACATCGGTGAGTGACTCTGCTCGTCTCTCCGGGCCGCCCAGACACCAGCCGCTATGGCCGAATGCCGGCCGGTCCTAAGTTTGTTTGGTGAGCCAGTCATGGTGGAATGTGACCGACCGTATGTCTGGGTTTTTACTGCTCTACGGTTGGCAGAGCAACGCGAGGGGCTGGTGAGTTTTCAGATGCGCTGACCGCTTGCGGCTGATGAGCAACAGCCCTTCGGTTTCCAGCCCCCGGACCTGCTCGTTCGGTACAGTGGTGCGATGTGGGGTTGGGCCACGAGCGCTGCAACACTTGCACATGCAGCTACATACATAACCTGTATACATGTGTGCAGGCGCGTACGCGAGCACAACAAATGCACGTGCGACCAAACGCTCTTTAACCCGTTTAATTTCACATCAGGAAACATTTGATCAAAATGCACATTTTTGATGCAGTAATGAATAATTCACAAATCTCTAAATGCGATAATCTCATACAATGTGCCTGTTTTTCCAAGCTAGGCACACACACACACACACACACACACACGTACACAGGTAAACCTTTCCCTCTCCACAAACTCTCCAAGGTCAGTGGAGGTCTTGTGAAGAATGAAAGGTCCATGTTTGCCTCAAGAGAAGGCACATTAGCGAGTGAGTCAATTGTGCAGTTGAGCGGTTACGTAAAAAACTTTCCTTTTTCACGATCTCTATCTCAAACAAAAGACTCCGGGAATCATTCGGCACGCTTGTTTCTGGAAGCCGCAGACGACAAGGGCTACGAGACTGTGACCTGCCTGAGACGGGAACTCAGACCGGCAGAGACAGAGTGAAAAGAGCCCTCCAGCCATCACTACAGAGAGAGAGAGAGAGAGAGGAAAAGAGGGGGAGAGAGAGGGAGGAAAAGATAGTGTAGCAGGAGGAGAAGGCGGAGGAGGAAAATGCTGAGAGAGATGGAGAGTGAGACAAAGAGAGAGAGAGAAAGGCAGAGAGACAGAGATAGGAGGCAGTGAAAGAGAAATGCAGTAAGAGAGAAAAGAGAGAGAAAAATCCTGGGAGAAAGAAAGGAGAGCAGATAAAGTAGAGAGAGAGAGATAAACAGGCAGAAAGAGAGAGAGAGATAAAAAACAGAAAGGGGGTGTAGAAGAGGGAGAGAGAGAGAGAGAGAGAGAAGGGGCAGAGGAAGAAAGAAAGGCTCAGTTGTGGGCGAATTGCTCAGCAGTAAGTCAGGCACAAGCTTACATGGAATTTAATTTTAAACACACACACACACACACACACACACACACACACACACACACACACACACACAGGCAGGGAATCATAAAAATCTCATGGCCTCGAGGGTTCTGATGCATTTTGCTGGATGCATTGAGAGGAACAACACAAACATTTACACACACACACACACTTAAAAACAACCCATACGCTTGATGGCCTCGCTGACCGCTGGACACCCACCGGCTCTCTCTCTCTCTCTCTCTCTCCCCCAGGACTCGGGCCTGCCCACAGATTGGCTTTGTATTGACCCATCCCTCATCCCTCATCCCTCATCCCTCATCCCTCATCCCTCATCCCCCGCTCCCCATCATTGTGTTCTTAGCTCCCTGCGTCACGTTTGATTGATCTGCCCCGGTGTTCACCTGGGTAATGACTGGGTGTGCCTTTTTTTTTTTCTTCTGTTTATTGTCTTTGCAACAGTCAGAGGCCTCGCTGTTATTTCCCTATGTGGAGAGTGAAAGCGAACAGCAGAGATAACGTGTCATAGCAAACTGTCACTTCATATATATGTGTGTGTGTGTGTGTGCGCGCTCTACACGTTGTCCCTTATTGCCCACGAATTTCTGCACCGGCCTCGCTTCCGGCTTGAATTAAACATTAACGTGGGCGTCTCTTGCAGCAGCAGACCCACTTAGTATACTCTGTGCATCCTCCCATCTGTAACACAGCCACCCCTTGAAACATCCGAGTATCTACAGCATGTGGACGCGGAGGGTTGAGGGCTGAGACGTAACATGGCAACGGTTCGGTTCAGGTTTGATTTCATCGCGGTGCTCGTTCACATGCACCAAAACACACCAACCTGCACTGTTTTATCCCTCTGGAGCCTTTTAGAGAGTATTAAGGCCCCCCCCCCCCCCCCCCCCCCCGTGAAGGGTCAAATGTCACTAGGTTCAAGGTTCAAGGTTTTTGCACAAACATTCACAAAAAAGCAAAAGTTGGCAATGAAATTCTTATGCCTCTCCGACACCTTACGCTAATGCTAGGAACAATATTAACATTAATGTGTGTGAACGTCAGGGTTGTGTGTGAACGTCAGGGTTGTGCGTGAACGTCAGGGTTGTGTGTGTGAACGTCAGGGTTGTGCGTGAACGTCAGGGTTGTGTGTGAACGTCAGGGTTGTGTTGTGTGTGAACGTCAGGGTTGTGCGTGAACGTCAGGGTTATGCGTGAGTGTGAACGTCAGGGTTGTGTGTGAACGTCAGGGTTGTGTGTGTGAACGTCAGGGTTGTGTGTGAACGTCAGGGTTGTGTTGTGTGTGAACGTCAGGGTTGTGTTGTGTGTGAACGTCAGGGTTGTGTGTGAACGTCAGGGTTGTGTGTGAACGTCGGGGTTGTGTGTGTGAACGTCAGGGTTGTGCTGTGTGTGAACGTCAGGGTTGTGCGTGAACGTCGGGGTTGTGTGTGTGAACGTCAGGGTTGTGTTGTGTGTGAACGTCAGGGTTGTGTGTGTGAACGTCAGGGTTGTGTTGTGTGTGAACGTCAGGGTTGTGTGTGAACGTCAGGGTTGTGTTGTGTGTGAACGTCAGGGTTGTGTGTCACCGCGGCGGACAGACAGATGCCTTGTGTTGACTAAGACACTCTGACGTGGACACGAGTCACGCGGGACCAGGACTAACCGGCCCGGTCGGATGGCGTAACTCTCTCTCCCCGCTGAGACGACAACAACAAAATTCTGTACATTTTTCCCTTTATGAATTCACGTCAGAAGACATGAGCGCTCGTCACGCCTCGGTTTTCACATACTTCTTGTCTCTACCTATCAAGTTAAATGTCACTGTCCTTTTTTTTGTTTTTTTTGTTTTTCTGTTTTGTCGTTACTCGTCTCCACTAATGCTTTTCAAACTCCAGGCGACGTCGTTTAACCTGCTAACCTCATAATAATATTAAGAATACTCTCCTGATATTTACACCTTTTGTACAATCCATGTCCTAAAATCCTTCTTCAACCTGTCCCCCCCCCCCCCTTCAACTAGATCCCTCCTTTAAGACTGAGGTGGATTTAAAAGGTGAACTCAAGAGATCAGAGCTTCCCCTCTTGGATTCACCTTGTTTATGTGATAGAAAACAGCAGCTTTCCTAACATGTTGTACTCTGGGTTTAACAGCAGCAGGTAAACTCAGCAGCTAATGCGATATAATAGGAAGCGTTATGTAAAGGCAGAGCACAAACACAAACTCTCCCAGCTCTTTCTCCCGCTTCCTCCCTCCAGATACTGTTCCATTGTGTCTAATCAACGGCGAGGCCATAGTAATTTGATTTGATTGAAATCCCTGTAGGATAAAAACATCATTAGCGTGAAAAGAGGAATACATGAAAAAACACAGAACAGCAACCCAAGTGTTTTTAATCCTCCGTCCCGTGGGGGGGGGGGGGGGGGGGCGGCGGCCATATGTAGCGGTTCTGATGATAATTGGCAGGTTTTGTTTATAATTGCATCAACTCGTTTTTTTTTCTTCTGCAAATGTAAAAGCACAATCGACACGCATCACGTTGCCTTTAGATTGGTGAATTAATAATGTAATGGTTTGTTTCTTTCTCTCACACTCTTTCTTATCCTCCGTCTCTCCAGATGAATTTAACCCCGAAGTTCCCAAGCTGGAGAAAAGCATCAGCGGCAGCAGCCCGTCGCGTGATCGCCTTCTTTTCACCGTGGCGATGCTGCTCATGTCCGCCGTGCTGTTGTCCTAGCGACCGCCGCCAGGAGTGACGCTTCACGCGTAGCTGGACCACCTTTGTCCAAAGGGCTTTGTATCCACCGACCGCAAAGTTTTTGATCAGAAAGTGGGCAGGAACAAAGGAAAGAACCAATTAGGAACACAACAGAAACACAATCAAAATGATACAGGAAAAAAAACAACCTTGGACTTAATTTACTGGACTGGAAAAAAAAAAAAAAGGAGAGGCCTTTTTGCTATCACATTCACACCAGTGTGTTTTGACACTCCATGTGATGTTGGACATCCGTACCATATGAATACCACAGCATTTCATGTAGGTGTTTGTGCCACAACATGGAGACCACGACCACAACAAGTATTCAGATATAAATATATAAAGCGCCTGGCAGTCAACTGGCTTTCACATGCAGTGATAGCAGGGTGGGTGGAAGTGCACTTGTACTACACACACTTACTGTAGCATGGATGTCAATTTCCTGAGGAATTCGAGCTGCGTGGCCGGCTGAAGGAAGCAAGGTCTTTGTGACTGTAAGCTCTGAGGAATCTAACGGACATGACAGGAATGGACTTTTGCTGTGGAGACCCAGTGGATTGTAGGACGATGGACCAAGCACACTGATGGATTAAACTCAACTTTGATGCAATGTAGTGGAGAGCAAGCCGAACCTTTGAAACTGTACTGATCTTACCTGGGCTCTGCTGGGCATTCATACAGTAATTCAGTGCTGCCATTGTCCTGGAGGATGAGGAATGTTTTCACACTGGTGTGAGGAAGCTGCTGATATAGGAGCCTGAGGTTTTTCTTAGAAAAAAAAAGAGGATTTTGTGAGGATTTCTGTGGGCCTTTCAAAAGTCCATTTGCTCCAGACATCAAAAATACCCCCGGCTTTGTGATAGGTACAGACGCAAAGCCTGCGTTTCTTAGAGGAGTTTTGAGTGCCCTCTCAGAACTAGTCCTGTGTCTGTATTTCCTGCCTTCACTCCGTACAACCCTGGAAAAATACAGACTCTGGACTAGCAATTTGACGGCACTTACATGCGGTAGATACGGTAGATCTGTGTTTTTGTTCTGATGCATTTACCCTCAGCACTTCGCTTTGGTTTCCCAGATGTCAAACCTTTCTCCGAGCAGCAATCAACAGAGTAGTTCTGAATACCACTAATTTACAATTCTCAAAACCTCTCAGCAGCAAAATTCCCTTTCAATCCCGACGATCTGGCCTATTCGTTTCCCCACTTCAGAGATCCCCCAGCCAATCAGCGCTGATGGCCATTACAGCAGTCACCGTCACCATGGAAACGACCCCATACAGTCGCCGGAGTGCGGCAGGTGCCTGAGGAGAATTTTGTGCTTTGTGTCACAAAGTAACGCTGCCGCCATTTTGTTAAAAAAACAAAACAAACAAACACGTGTGAATGTGCAAATAAACAGAAGTTCACTTTTTTATACAATGTAGGATGGCATTAATCAGACGACGATGTTGTGCTTTCTTATTTTATTTACTTTCAAATGTATTTATTTTAACATTAAATTATGTTATTTATCTACTTCATTTATTAGTGTACATTTGTAGCCATTTTCTCAGTAAAGCTCTTTTTTTTTTTTTTAACTGTGGAATTTCTACTGAAGCGTTTGCTCGTGTAGATAGACGGTCAGATGTAATTCAGAGATGGTTATTGGTTACGACTAGTGAGTAGGGATAATACACTCAGTAGCCCTGCTCTGGTGTAACAGATACTGCTAACCAGACTCTATTGCTGAGAAGCGTCTCATAAACCAGTCGCGACCGCACCGGGGAAAACCGGAGACGGAGGTGATGGTGGCGGACAGCATTCCTCAAGTGCTGCACTTGCGAAATTCACCGCAAGAAATAAGGAGTCTGCATTGTAATGTATATTTATAATACATGCCAGTTATGGAATGTGCGTGCAAATGCGTGAGCGTGCCTGCTTGCGTGCGAGTGCGTGTGTGCGTGTGTGTGTGTGTGTGGGAAAACGAGAAAGAGAAATAACATATGTGTGCACATTTGTGTGCGTATGTATGTAGAATGTGTTTCGTCCGCGCTTTCGAGTATGTGGCATTTAGACATTTCGTATCCGTTAAGGAATTGTTTGTAGGATCTGAATATGCAAGCGTGTCTGAGAGAATGTGCTCTTCTGTAATGTTAGTTTACGTTAGGGGGTTCGGGAAGGGGGCAAAAAGCATTTACTGATATTGAAGACAACCACGAGAAATGTGTTTACCTTTGACAGGAATGAATTTAAAAAAAACAAAACTGTAAATTGAACCAAGAATGATTAAAACAAAGACAATTAAAAATCTTTTTTGCAAAATTTACTTTGTTTGTTGATCCATTTCTAATATATGAACTAAATGTTGACAAAGAAACAATCACCAACTTCTTCACTCGGCCTCCGCCTGTCTCTTCTTCAGCTCCACAGTTTCCTTTTCACCTTCGCTCACCTTTCCCTCACTCCTGTTGTTGTCTCCTTGAGCAGGACTTGATACCTCTCCCTCACTCAACTCCTGTTGGTACAGAGCAGACATGTAAAAACACAGTACTCATCCTCCACTTACCCGTCATGTAAGACTATCACCCTTTTTCACATGGCCCATCCTTATTGGACCGCGCTTCAGTTCACAAACACAGCTTCTGCCATAAAACATAATGACAACATGGGGGGGAAAGTGTCTCTCTCTCTCTATCTATCTATCTATCTCCCTCTATCTTTCTCTCCCGCAAAACACCTGCAAGCCATTCGTGTCTGCACAAATCTTTCTCCCTCTGTCTCTCCCCCGTCTCCCCACCTCTCCCTCCTCTCTCTTTGCCCCTGTCAGTTTCTTTCTAATCTTTGTACGCAGGACAGAAAGAAGCTGACGATCGGTCGGGACGCGTCTCTCAGATGCAGTAACGTCCATGTCAGAGAGACACAGGGGGCAGATAAGATTTTGTCTTTGATGTTATACAGCAGACCTGCAATCACATGAGAGAGAGAGAGAGAGAGAGAGAGAGAGAGAGAGAGAGAGAGAGAGAGAGACCTTTCCAGACCTTGGTAAAATAGTATTTGAAAATAATTGGATATCATGTGGTGAGGTTTGCCACGTAGGACGATATAATACCAGAAAGTTAATTTAACATGCTTTTCTGTCATTGACAATTTACCTGACACAGTCTGACCTGTTGTTACCCGGGCAGATAAACAATTATTTGCAAATGGTATTTGATGCAGGTCTGTTCATTCCTCTTCCACAGCTGCTTGGCCCCCGTGGCAGGAGCAACCTCCACTGTTACAATATAAAACGCAGCTTCTGATTACATCTGACATTCAGCGCATTTAGCTGACAGACAGATAATTACCATGTGTTTCTTCAATATTAGGCCTGGGCCCTGCCCCACTTATAGGTTTGGACTTGCACGTTAATGTCTGACTGTTTTGACACGGGTTGAGGGAATAGAGAAAGGGTTTTAGCTTCCACCCCGGGGTCTAAGTTGACAACTTAAACCATTACACCTCAAACCATCGTTTTGCAGGAAATAGGCCTGCTAGATTTTTTGGCAGTACTGATGACTGTGGTTAGTTATGTAAGGGCGTCAGAACTGTCATATTTACACTTAGATTTTGTTTTGCTTGTGTCAAAAAGAAACACCCTAAACTACTTATAGAGCTTCACATGTGCCTCCACCTTGAAATAGATATTTAACAAGCACTCTGCCCAGACTCTAACTAAGGAAGACATTCCATTAGCAAAAGGAGATGACCTTTTTCTCCGTTTGGAGCCATATTATCGTTTTCTGAATCATTTACTGTGAGATAAGCCATCTGCAGCATGGGCAGGACGACGCCGTCTAGAAGAATTCCCCTGACAAGCTGCACCGTCTGGGCCAGACAGCGAAACAGATGCTTCCTCCTCGGAGAACTTGTTACAGCTCGGGACATCAACGAGACAATCACGGAGGCTCGTGCTGCCTTCACGTGCACCTCGCGCGATCCTTCTTTCACCATGTCGAGGAGTCGTAAAAAAGGACCTCTACCAATGACTTTGGTCAGAAAATGATAGGAGAAAGGGGAAAATGCATCAAGTAGGCCTACATATTTGATTTTTTTTTTAATGAATTTATTCGCCAACAGTTGACTAACTAAAAGTTGAGCAAATAATTAAAAATAGAAACCCACAACAATGCTAATTATATACACAAAATACCAAATAATAGCATGTAATAATAAAATCACATTACTTTTACATTAAATGTTGACACGGCGTGCATGCTCTCTGCAGCCTAAACTTCACATGGCATTAAAATCCCCATTTTCCCAAAACATACCACTTTGCTGGGTCGTTCATGTACTGAACGTGTAGTCGTGATATTTCCGACAGCACTTAAAGGCATCACATCTGCGCAGCAATATAGAACAGTCAGGTTTCAGTTTCACCTGTTCTCGTGTTAAAGCCATACTTAGGGACTTTCATTACAGAAATATATGTTGACGTGGACAACATCTCTGCCAGGTAGCGCGCTGCCACACGGGCTATCACGTACTGTTTTGAGACACATGGACGATTTACTCAACTCAATTTGAGCAACTACCATACTACTTACCACCCATAGATGTCGCCAAAGCCTTCTTTCACTCGGGGTCGCTGTGGTGAAACTGAGATGCAGACGCAGGACATCTGAAAAGGATTATATAAGGGGTTTAAGCACGTCTGCCTATAAGATACGGATTGGATTGATAAAAAACAATGCAGCTTTTGATGACGACACTGGCATGGTTTATGTGTCACGCGCTCCTTGTAACCTAAATAGATTGTTTCTATTTTTGGTCATGTAAGTAGAACCTAACTTCTGGATTAGGTCAACATTTGCTGCTGAAGTTCAGTAGGACTACTCACTCCTCAATGCAACGTCTCTCTGCTGGAAAGGCTGATTCAGTCAGTTCTTATGCAGCGTGCAGCGTTGCTGAAGTCTCTGTTTAATGGTTTAATCAGACCAATCAGGCAGCATCCAATATTAATCAAACAACAATTACTCAACTAGAAAGTAAGAATAAATAATTTGTAAATCAAGAAATGAGGTTTTAGTGGGGTCATCACATGTCACACTAAAACTAAATGTTTACCAAAAGACTCTGCATATAATAGTGTCTATTCTGTAATTGTTGATGGGGTGAGTTGACCTACTGTACTAACAATTGTTCTCAAGCCTTCAGGATTATATTAGTTTAGTGCTGATGACTGCATGAGAATATGAACAACTGCTGTTTTGCAAGTTGATTCTTGTCAAGCTACCAGCGTAATGTATCTGTATCAGTGTATGTATGCTGTAACGTCTAAAAGAGAGAAAAAGGTTATTGCCACTACTACTAGAACAATAGTACTACCATAATAAAACGAAAAAAGTCATTTTGCTTGTGTCCATAAGGCATTTAACTTTATTTAATCTTATGTTCGTGCCCTCTGGAAGCAAATGGCAAAGTGTTGTAGGCTGGTCAGGGGAGCATTTGTACACAAAACAAACAACACTGTTAGCTGGCTGCCAGAGCATTGAGTGGACTATAATTATCTCAGGGCACTAGCTGCAGTATGTACCTGTTCACCTGGTCGCAGATGGTATCCCAGATGCATGTCCCCTGGAAATATCCTAATAGGACCTCTTCAAATCTCACCAGGATTTGAGATTTGACTTGACATTCTTCTGGCTTCAGGTCATCGTGAGTCAACTCTCCTCCTCCTTGGAAAGAGACTGCACCCAGGTGGAGGGCTGGGCTCAGATGAGGTGAAGAAACAGTGCTTCCCTAGTCATAGCGCATCGTCATGAGTCATCTCCAGGCACTTTGGGATCCAAAATGTCATCCTTTAATGCCCTGGGAAGTAGGATGCCCACCGCCTCCACATAGACACTGAGGGGATGAGGAAGATGAGGTGACAATCCACTGGTGATGCAGTGACAGCTAGCAAAGCAGCTGAGGAGTAAGATGACATGTGTTTATTAAGTTTTACAGTTGTAGAGATTTGATTCTTGGACTGAGGGCGATGTGATTCATACACTTGTCTCCTTTGAGTTCATAATTGGCTCTGAATGCCTGCAGAGAGTACGCACCTGGATTTCCCAAAGCACCATTTGTCATTTTAGAGCGAGGTAGTTGTTTCTTTAGCGATAAGCACAGACCTTGCATTTGTCGCAGAATAATAACCATCAACTTAATTCAAATGAAAACGCCTCATTCCATAAAAACAACATCGTAATTTAAAGTTTGGTGTGACGGGACTTTCTTGGACTCTGTTAAGAGATGCACAAAGGCCCGTCTCAAAGCAGGGAAATGTCAGTGTGCAACTTAATTAGAAAGGCGGTAAGCTTCCTAGAGGGTTTTGCTTTTGCGCACATTAATTTGGGCTCTTGCCAATCCTCTCCAGATCAGTTGGCTAATGTGTTGACGAGTGTGTGTGGGGGGGGAAACTTATCGCAGAATATCAAACAGACCACATTTGCTGTGTGCAGCAGCCTCTAGTACTTGCAGCAACAGAGTGTGTGTGAAAATGTTCAGAATATTAAAGAGGGCAAGATATGACTAACCCTGAGGTGGATGAACACGAGGTAGATATGAGGCTGTAATAGGAGCCCATAACCCCCCCCCCCCCCCCCCCCCGTCCTCACTATTGCACCACCTTTTGTTTTTAAGGTGTTTGCCAGACCAACGCAGAGACGGCTACAAAACCAGCGGTGTTTAGACTCACACAACCTTTGTTTTTAGAGCGTAATCCGTTATCTGTTTTTCCATTTAAGAGGCTAAAGCTCCTTATAAATTATAGGAAAACACATTTGAACTCTGCTGAAAGCTGATGAGCAAAATACTTCATTGCCCTCTCCCCGTGTGTGTGTGTGTGTGTGTGTGTGTGTGTGTGTGTGTGTGTGTGTGAGAGTAGATGGTTTAAGATGATTCAACAGCACTTTATTTTTGGCCTGCCTTCTTTTACAGATGTCCTGTGGGAAATTCTATGAAATCAATGAATTTGTAATCAAATGAACTGACAAGTGCAACAGCGTCACAGAACGGAGTTATTTTTCTGTCTCTTCCTGTCTCTTTTCCTCCCTCCAGACATCATTTGTGAAAAAAGAAAATCTGCCACCCGTCTGTTCTTCCTTCCTGCGTTCTTTTTCTATCTAACGTCCTCCACGTCTCCCCCTGCTGTCATTTGCGTCTAATCCTTCTCTCATCAAGTTGGTTTTCCTGTGACCCTTCTTAACCCTCCTCTTTTGTTTCAGTCATTCTCCTCCCTCCCAGTCTCCACTGTTCCCTAATCACTGCCCCCCCCACCTCCTCCTCTCCTTCTCCCTCTAGATTTAACTGTAATCCTCCATTTCTGGTTGCTACATCTGCACAGCACTCAACAGCTGGGGACCTATTCACACAAACAGCCACAGCCCAGTGTGCATGTATGCGTGTGTGTGTGTGTGTGTGTGTGTGTGTGCACGTGCAGATATGTACATGTGCCCACACACACACACACACACACACACACACATTTTGGGCATCTGGTCAAAACTTCAGCCTAGGAATAGCTAATGCTCGCTGAACGATTCAGGATGTAGCTTTTAAAAATGACGCACATAAGAATCGTAGGAAATGGATTAATACGCCGCTTTAAAAAAAAAAAAGTCTGAATCAAGCCAACAGCACTTCCATCAAAAGAGAAATTCTGGAGCCGCTCCACTGACAGTCAATGAGAGACCCACTTTTGTGGCAGCAGCCAAGGTGGTTTCATGGTGATATGGGCGCATTTCCTACTCAGTTACTGTTAGCATCATAATGGAGGATAACTCGTTCAGCCCGTTTGGATTTGAAGCTAAATAAACATTCTGGTCTCCAATTTGTTGTCAATGGAGCAGCGCTGGGGTTTGTCAGTCCAGGTTAGATTCTCTGATTTGTAGCTTTAGCAGGACGTTTTACTAGTTTACAAATGTTGATTTAACTTCATAAGACTGTAAAAATAACGTGAATTCTGTTTCATGCTGGATTGTAGTTTTCTCACAAACTATTTTGGAACTGATTTCAGATGATGAGTCAACTGCTGAACTTCTTAATGTAACAAGAATCCACTGAAACTACATATAGTGTTATACTGTGTTTGTTGTACTTCATAACCATACTATGTACCTTGTGTGAGCACATGTCAAATCCACTTACTGCACTTCAAAAGAGTACTTCAGGTGTCATTAGGTATCTTGACTAATTTTGCCTTTTAGTTTAGTTTCTTTATTCTTTCTCGTTCTTCTTGTGTATTTTTCGGCCTTCCATACAAAATTAGAGAGACTTTTTTGTGTGCCACTGTGAAAATATACATTCACAATGAAACAAAAGCCCCCTAAGAGATGTGCAAACCAATTCAATGAACACATCAATGACTCCAGAAATACATTTTCAACATTTTCATCACGTTTTGACCTCTATTTTCAATGATTCTTGGAGCATAAATAATCCTAGCTCAAAGTTCAAAGACAAATACAAAATTGCTCAGTTGAGTAAACATAGCACATTACAGAGTGTTAGGCTGCAGAGTCTCGTTCAGCCGATGTAATAATGTATAATTAGCACACTTCATGTTACGGCTGTCAGAAGCTTGTTCAAACCGTGTGCTGGCGTGCATTTTCATGAAGGCCAGATCAGAAAAAGGTCAGTAAAATGAAGCAATGATGTGATTGCTTCATTGTGTCCTCTAATTGATGAGGAGGTATAAAGTGTTTGGTTTGGTTTGCATGTCTGAATGCTAAGGCTCAAAAGACACATCAGCACAGATATAGATGAAGGATTTAGTCAAACATAACACTTCATTAATCAAGTAGGAGTTCACACCTTCTGGTTAATGATTCCAGGAACAAGAAGCAAAACCATTGTGGTGAAAAATGTCACACCAGCGTGAGACGTGTTGAGGGTACCTCCCACAACAGACGTTACTGAATCAACAGAATCAAACCAAATCAAATCACGAGAGCTGCTGCAGGTGTCGCGGCTGAGCCAGGAGCCCGTCGACGAGCCACGCCTCCGCCAAGTCAAACCTCCTCCCTTTTTATATCTGCGTGTTCCAGCAAGCCGAGGGAGGCTGGGGCTGAAGCAGACCGACACGGGCGTCTGACCAGCCTGGAGTCTGAAAAGGCTGGTTGTTCTTTTACAGGCTGTTGGACTCATCCCCAAAATGGGAGACTATTGTTCTAGCGCTGGTATTGCGCATTTTGAGTTTGCTTTTGGACTGTGGATTATGTTTGGTGCCAAACAAAATATGGAGTGAACCAGTGAATTCTTTCCAGTGCCTCTCCTGCGGATAGACTGAAAACTGCTGCACTGATATATGGAAAAGTTAGACACATTGATCATGAGTGACATATACTCAGATCATTCTAGGGTCACCGGGGAGGTCAGATGTAAGGCGTGCAAAAGTCGAAAGATTAAGATTATTTATCGGTCATTTCAGGAGCAATTTGGCACATGAAATCCTCTATGAGCAACTCTGTGTTGCTCAAACAGCTTATCTACCAGAATCAGCAGCAAGGCCCCGATGGGTCAAAAGCTGATTGCCTGGCTTCTCTGACGAAGGGGCAGAGCCAGAGGCCACAGCTTGTTTTGGTGTCATATCCATATTAATGGCCACTAAAATGGCCTGTGGTCCCAATCCCCTCCACAGAGCAGTGATAGAGCTATTAGGTTTATTTTTAAACCCCCGCTGTCGCTCCTCTTTGTCTTTCCTGTTTTTAGCATTTGTTAATTCCCGATGTGCCAAATGGGCAGTTCAGGCTCAGGGACTGGTCCTCATGTAGCGCTGGTGTGTATGTCAGTATGTGTGTGGTTTTTTTGTTTTGTGCTTGTGACATGATTGATTTTTTGTGCACTTGAGACCAGCCAGGATGCTTAACATTTCACTTTCTTAAGAGGCTAAATTGTTGTTGTTGAAAAAGAAAATGAAGAAAATGTGTTGTGAGGATGATGGGGAGAGTTGAGCCAGTGAGTGGGCATGTGTGATGCGTCCTGAAGTTACCAAGCAGTCGATTTGTTCTCTTGTAACAAGTTGGTAGGTTTTCTCATTTTCTCATCTCATTTTTGGGATGCACATCATGTCATATAGTAATAGTAATATATGTAGTTTTCCTGCATTAAGATCTTTTAAATTATGTTAGAAAGGGTGAAAGGAAGAGCAGAAAAAGAGTCACAGCCCTGAAGCTGCTACTTGTAGCATTTTTAAACATCAATACATCAATGTCAAACTAATTGAGACACCTCGGTATAATTACCGTAAACAAATGAGACCTTGATGGAGATGACTGATTGCCTCTGTCTCACTCCAGTGGTGGTGTTGCTGTTTGTATTTGTCAAAACTCAAACCATTTTTCTTATAAATGCCCGATGCATTTATGGGAATGGTACTAGTTGTGCTAAACACTTTTCTTTCTTTCTTTCTTTTCCTCAGGCCTTCATTCACTCCACCATCTGCCAGTGGGACAAACTCCCAACACATTAGCTGCATTTACACTGGAGGACCAGCGCCTTCTTCTTTTTATTACGCCGTAAAGAAATCTCCCTTTGTGCCATAAAGCAATGCAACAGATTTGCTGCAAAATCTGACTTGGTGACACACAAAGTAAAATGCAGTGTAGAGACTTTCAGCAATGTTCTCCTTTGTATATGAACATTTGACTAATGTCTCAAAAGTTTGATTTCCAGATCCAACATCTCAGCTATAAACTGAAGAATAACTGGTTCAAGTCTCTCTGCAGGTTATTCCACACCGCAGTGGCAGGGCTTATGAAGGCTTTGCTCTCCATTGTATTCCTGTGTGATATAAATAAAGGAGACTGTTATTGAAAAGGACGGGACTTCCCCGTTCATCTCCCCTTAAATCACGCTCTGATGTAGAAAAGCCTCAATACCGTGGCATCCAGGTCCCAGAATGGGAACGGTAGTAACGATAATAACAGACGTTCCAGGCACAGCTCGGTTTATCCCTGCTCCATTAGCACCGCTATCCCCGACTGCACTGCATCACTGCAACTTTGAGAGCTGCTGGTTTATTTTCCCTTTTTGAATGAAACCCTAGACGTGGAGAGAGAGTGATTAAAGGACCTCAGCTGGCCTTTTATCCATAA
Source organism: Hoplostethus mediterraneus (assembly GCA_034670385.1). Classification (NCBI taxonomy): domain Eukaryota; kingdom Metazoa; phylum Chordata; class Actinopteri; order Trachichthyiformes; family Trachichthyidae; genus Hoplostethus; species Hoplostethus mediterraneus. Next base: position 808,063 of record JAXDDW010000009.1, read on the forward strand.
TCAACTTGCCTTTATGAGACGTCCACAGTTATGACCTCTGCCCAGACATGCACGGGGCTAAAGCCTCTTAGACCAATAGAAAGTGTTATGAAATAGCATTGATTTTCCTGAGTGGGATCAAATGAAGGTAAAACTTGCACAAATCTGCACCATTGTTTTATGCTTTAAATCTATAAATGGATATTGAAAGAAGAAATAAAGTAGCTGCATGACGGAGGGGAGTGTGTGTGTGTGTGTGTGTGTGTGTGTGTGTGTGTGTGCTGTGTGTGCATACATGCTCAAGGCAGTACTTATTCAACAGCATGAAAACAAGTCTGAACAGGGCTGCATGGTTCACCTGTCTTGGCGTAGCTGTTACACAATCCCTCCTCATTTAAAGACACATCACAGTTTGCACAACACCTGACCTTCAGTTGATGTTGTTTACACTGAGCCTCATTCATTCACTATCATTTATTGTTGCTGAGTAGGAATTTTGCTCTAGCTTAACAGCTGTACACAGAAAAGAGACCCCCCCCCCCCACACACACACACACACACACACACACACTGTGCTCTTCTATTGATTATTATTATTTGACTTTTAATGTGATGTGATACTTTATTGGCCCCTGTAGGGAATTTCATTTTGAGATCAGAGTGCAGAACAGCATCCCTGGAGCTGGCAGGAGTTCAGCGTCTTGCAAAAACACACTTCAGCAGGGGGAGATACATCGTTGCTGTCACCGGGGTGCTTGTACGTGGTTCCTCTGGTTCCATAGAAATCTCTTTTCACCCTGCTGCCCCCCAAGAGCATCACCTGTAATGGGGAGACCACCAGATAGTACACAAGCCCACTGGCCCACATCCACACACCAATTAATCCTTCACTAATACCAAATTTCAATAAAACAGTAAATTCACCAGAGCACCAGACTGACCCGAGCCCCCTCATATCTCCTCAGATGAACATATAGCTTACTGTACATGCACTAATTCTTCCCCACAGCCCATTGGTGGAGTGGTGGAGATCCAAGTGAGGGCGCATCATCATCCCGGGTCGTGTCCAACACGTATCGGCCCACCGAGAGGTGGAGGGAAGGCGAGCAGCGAACGGACCATCCAGCTGTTGTGCCAGTTGTGTGGTAAACACAGCGAGGATCAGCCCCTGCTCTTAAGCTGGCAGATAATGATTTGAAATGGACCAAGGTCGTAAGGTCGATTGCTCATGTCCTGTTCTGTGGGCGGCATAATATGCTGCCCATGTCCTGTCTGTTTTCAGAAATAGAAAGACCTCTGGTCCGGGTCAGCCTCTGAGCATCCGCTGTCACACCGCAACCGCCATCCTCTGATGTACAATTTGGAGGCAAACAACTGACATGAAAATAAACATGGTGCGGATCACACAAACAAGCAGGTGGCTCACAAACACACACATACACACACATATATATATAAACGCACACAGATACAGACACGCTGCCTCTCTCTCCCTCAGCTGCACACATAGACACGAATCAGGTGCACAAAAACATTTAGCTCAGAAACACACACATGAATTGGCTTTGCGCGCGCACACACACACACACACACACACACACACACACACACGCGCACGCGCACACACACACACAGCCAGGTAGAGAAAGTCACCTGGAAGGCACCTGAAACTCCTGGATGAATTGTATAATTCACCGCGGGTCAGAACGGGTCTCTGCCTGCGTAATGGGAATTAATGACTGTTCCGACTTACGCGTACGGCTCAATCCATTCAGGTCAACCGGTGAATATTTACCTCACCTCCGATGCTAAACACTATTGCACAATATCAACACACCAGATGGCATTATATAGCTCACATCAGGCTAGAGCGGTTCGGTATACTCTGTGGATGGTGAAACGTAAAGAGCTTTGTTCCAACATGAGGCCTCACCCACTTGAAATCAGCGCCAAAAATCATTACTTGCAGAAAATTAAACCACGTTGTCGTACTTGTTAAAGGAGGTGTGACTTGAGTTTGACAAAATATGAACGCTTAACAGATCAAATCTCTATAGAGATACAGTCGGGTCGAGTAGAGTCCACTACCAAGAACTCTTTTGTTTCATCATTCATCAAAAACTAATACAAATGTTTAGTCAAATGATATTTATCAAACAAAATGACTTCGTATAATCACAAAGTATAAACTGAGTATAAACTGTTTATTCGTTTTTGATAGATGATGGATGTGTGGACTGAGACTTTCACTGTATGAACAATGAAATTCACACAATGTTTGTCTCCAAATTCTGTGTGTCGTTTTTGGAATCAAGCCACTTCAACAATGCTGACGAACGGAGGAACAGATGGGCCTTTTTGTCGTCGCTCTCGAGTCCAGTCACTCTCCAGTTAGGAAGCCATCAACCAGACGGGCGTCATACAAGCGTCTTTCTCCGCACAAACAAGTTTGTTTTTCGAGGAGCGTCTGAACCCCCCCCTGCCCCCCCCCGAGGAGCCGGCCCCGCCGAGTCAGTAAGCGAACATGCATATTCATGGATTTTTGGTGCGTGTGTTGTCATGTTGAGCGAAAGACAGGAAGACGAGTCATCTACCCGCCGACGTGCAGATCTCGGGGCGAATCGCTCAGGGCGTCTTTCCTCGCTAACAAACGCGAGTGCCTAATGCGTCGCGGTGAGAATGCACCGGGGGCCATGCAGGATGGATTTGGACAATAATGGATGCGTAGTGCCGGCAGTGTAATGCAGCTGCATGATAGCTGAAAGCCAAGCCTCTCTGGGGGGGCAGATCCATAATGCAGGAATCCCAAGGGGGAACCACCTGCCTGCTGATCCAGGAGAGAACACACACAGGTTTGTTCCCATGCACACACACACACATATACCGCTACACATTCACTCATACATACATGCATACACACACAATCTCTCCCTCTGTCACACACACACACCTGCACACATGCCCACACACATTTATGCCTCTCACACACATGCACACACACACACACACAGCATGCAGGCCGAGTGGTGTGAGGTGCAGAGCGGGGCCCCTCTAGGGCCGGGGGTCTTTGTTCCTCTTTCACGGGCTCTGCTTCCCTCTGATGATGGGCCCTTTGTCCCCCCGCCTCCAGTGGACCTGCGCCCATTCAGGCCCGCTGATAAAGCCCCTTTTCACAAACCCAAGCGGGGAGAGAAGGAGGGAGAGAGGGAGAAAGGGGAGAGAAAGGCAGTGATGGGAGTGTGGAAAGGCAAAGGAGATGGGGAAAGAGAAATGCAGGGAGAAGTGGAGAGGGTTGGAGACAGAAAAGAAAAAGGTTGCGGTGGAAGAGAGAGTGGTGTGGAAGGGTGAGAACGAGGAGGTTGAAGGGAGAGAGGGAGACACCGTCAGACTGAGGGAAAGGAAAGCACAAAAGAACCATCGGCTTGGAGGGGAGAATTTCAAGGTAGACAAAAAAAAAAAACGGAAAGGTTGCACTCCTTTCTTCTTCATCTGCCGATCTGAGACTAGCCATCAGCTGAACACAATCCCTCCTCTGTACGGTTGCAGAGTTGTAGATCACAGCAAATACACCGAGCAGTCAGCATCTCTCCCGACGTGCATCACATGAATGTTCAGACGGCTCAAACTTTACAGTTCATGCCAGAATTTCATGAAAATGTTTTTTTTTTTCCCCCCATCAGAAAAATGAAACAAAAAAAATCGAATCGATTTTTTTTCCACTTCTAAGTTCAAGGAGAGCGTTTGTGCCAGCCCTTGACACTTTTGGCTGTCGTTCAGCAAAACGCCACTTACGTAATCATGCAGATTTGTTTATTTATTGTGTGTAACCATGCGACTGAACTAAACATGTCTTTTTTTTTTTTTTTTTTTTTTTTTGGCTTAGAAAGGCAGAGAAGGAGGAGGAGGAGGAAGCGAAGGCAGCGGCAGAGTTACCGCGGTAACTGCCACGAGGAGCCGGAGGGGGATGCTGCTGAGAGTGTCACACGGCGTTTGGTCATCCCAGCAGGGCTTGGCCTCCAGGCAGCCTCTCCTCTCTCCCCCGCAGGATTAGAGGGGTGAGCGGTGAACACTCATCACGGTCATGTGTTTTTCACCAGCTTGCTACAACAAGCGCACACAAACACAGGAGGGGGAAAAAAACAGACACACACACACACACACACACACACACACAAAGCAGCCAGCAGCAACAAACGGTGGCCAAGTACCACAGGAAGACATGGATTAGTGCCACAGAGCAGAGCGGAGGGAGAGAGAGGAAGAGAGTGAAGCAGCTGGTCACTTCAGAAGGTTAATGATCCAGACGCCTTGCACTCCGGCTAAAAAGCCAAGGGGACAGAAAGGAAAGATCTGAGCTCAGAGATATCCGGATTAAAGCGGATAGATGGAACAGATCTTTTCTCACTACCTATTCACACAGGAGTCTCAGTCGAAAAACACTTGTTTTGATGCTTGAATGTGTCAAAGATTCATACTATTTTTGCGCAAAGCCTCATGATCTGAGGCGCTGCAGTAGAGGTGGTCGTCATCAGCGGTACTGAGCCTGTGTGGACGAAGGCGCGGATGCACAATCACATCATTTTAAATAGAAACGGAAGGTAGAAGAGCTTGAGGGGAAATCTGGTGAAGATGAAGACACCCATGCAGATACTGTAAAAAACCGAAACAAATGAAAGCTGGTGACTCAGACAACTTGACCACTCTCGTTCTGGACTGTTCACCACATCTGTTAGGAAAACTAACAAATTACTTTTGCATCTCCTCTTCACGAGGAGCTCCAACCAGCCGGATGCGTCATTGCATTTAAGGTCAAAATAAAACGACCTCAGAGGGCGTAATAGTTACCAAAGCGATGACCCATCTCAGAGGTGCAGTGTCGTTTTTTTTGTTTTGTTTGAGAGAGCATAGAATTAAACATTTTCATTGTACGCTTTTAATCCAAATGCCCGTTATCACACCGGCTCATGTGTGTGTGCAGGCGAGAATAGATTTAACAGGAAGAGAGAACCGACATTATATAAGGCATCCTAAACGAGAGCATTTGCACAAATCCTCACACAAATAGACATCATGTGAAAAAAGAAGAAATCCCTCCTTTTGCACAGACGCACATAAAAAATATTGGTTTTGTGAATGGAGTGAGTGTTGCGGATCCATAGGTTACGATGGTAATTATAGGCGGGCTGCGGGGGGGGGTGGTGGTAGGGGGGGTGGTGGGGGGGGGGTGGAGAGAGAGAGACAGGAAGAGCTGAAACTGAGCGGAGAGTAAAGCCGCAGGGAGGATATGTTTTTAGAGGCGACACGGATTTATTCAGGACTTCCATCCACACAGCAACAGGCACAGGGACAAAACAACAAGGACAGAAACAAGAAATGGGGGAGGAGGAGGGAGGAGAGGAAGGATGAGGAGTAAGAGGAGAGAGAGAGAGAGAGAACCGGGGGGAGAGGAAAAGTGTCGCAGAGGAAGCGCCGAGGACGAGCCGGTGTCACCCGTGTCACCCTGACGGTCACGGTGCTCACGCGCTTTATTGCTTTTTTTCATCTAAATTAACCTTTAAATTCAATCAACGAAGGTGGAATGGAAAAAGGCAAAAGCGGAGAGAGAGGTGTAGACGGAGAGGGGGAATGGAGCCGTTTGAGCACAGGGAGATAGAGAGAGAGAGAGAGAGGGAGAGAGAGAGAGAGAGAGGGAGAGAGAGAGGGGGGAGTAAAGGAAGGCGGAGGGAGAGGGACGGAGCAGGAGGGGGAGGTTAAGTACAAATTTGGAACCACACAAGCCAACCGCACACTGAAAGACTGTAATTTGGATTTTCCCAGAATAGCCGGTAAACGAGGGAGAGAGGAGGGACGGAATAACATAAACTCTTTAGCAGCACGCAACACGCACAACAACAACACACTCCCCGGGACCGTCGCCGTATCACTAACACACACACACACACACACACACACGTAGATGCATAAAGAAGCACAGGCATGCATACACACACGGATACGGATCTCACACACACACACATGCAGACGTGACCCTGTAAACAGAATTGAGATGTTGGGTCTAATTCAAGAGGGTGATTTTTGAATCGGCTCGACCAACGGGTGCGCTACACCTCACGACTTCCCCTGACTCGATTTGATTTATGAATCGATTTATTCTCCGTTTCGTGTGGTCAAAGCTCGTCGTTTATCTACAGCCAATCGCGTCACTTCCACGGGTGACTAATAACCTCTCTGCTTAGTGAGGCAGCGGAGAGCGATGATGTCATCAGGGGTTGGCGGTGTCGCGGCTGATGTTGTCGCCCCTGTGTTTTATACACTTCTAAAACGGGTCTGCGTGCACACCGGCAGCCGCAGCCCTCTCCCTTCCCTTCATGTAACCTCTCGGCCTCCTGTCGCTCGTGCAGATGCAACACGCGGCTGGTCGTCCATCAAAAGGAGTTCACGTACATGTTTCAGCTACACGTGCATTCGTCAAAACTGGACACGGATGTGGGGAAAAAATTCCGACGCGCTGTCAAAAACATAGATTGTGCAGAAGTGTAAACAAGGGCCCTGTTCGAAACCGTTCCCTATTACAGTAGTGGACTATATAGTGTGTCCGCCATTTTCTACTAGTGTCCGAATTCTCAACGGTTAATTTGGTTCACTATATAGTCCACTATGAAATACCCACAATGCACAACAATTTGTAGTGAACAGACGATGTACCCTACAATTTCTCCCGTATACCACAATGCAATGCGTTCGTGTCTTACCAAAGAAGAAGAGTCATGAAGATGGCAGAAGGCATTTTTTTTTTTATTCACATTGTTTGTGATTTAATATTATTTGTGATTTAATATTCAATACTGCAAAATCGATACTACCTGAGTACATGTCAACCTGCTGCCGTGAGTGCTCGGTTTGTTTACGTGATGCTGGGCGCTTCTACTTGTGTCACGTGAATATCCGGCGCATTTTTTGAACGCAGTGATGTTCAGCGTAGTGTCCGAAACCTCGGTTGGTCGTTGCCCATATAGTGGACTATCTGACAAACACTACATAGGGAGTAGTGAGTGAGTGAACGAGTGAACCATTCCGAACACAGCCAAGATGTCATTCGTCAGCGTCTGCTCTACCCTGTCGAGGCTTTTCGTACCTTTTCCCCGCACCTACGAGCCTTTACCTCATCATCATGGAAGCGGAGGCCTAGAGGTTAAAGTAACAGGATTCTTCCTGGAAGGTTGCCAGGTTTGAATTCTGGCCCCGTAAGTGAAATCTGAGCGTGGAAGCTGGATTAAAGCTCTCTCTTATCTCAATAACTACTGTTATAGTGCCCTTGAGCAAGGTACTTAACCCTCACGCTTCGAATGACTTACAAATACCTCCCTGTGATTGCCTAAGAGTAGGAGACTGTGGTGTGTAATGTGTGTAATGTGTGTAATGTGTGTAACTGTGTGAACGCGGAGCGGCGTGCACGCTCAGCAGGCCTTCAAAATAAAGTTATTATATAAAGATTAGAAAAGAAACAACTGTTTGGATGAGGATCAATTTGCCTCCACGGTGTGTGCACAGCGCTCGCTTTATCTGCTTTATCTATATGCATGTGCTGCCCTCACACACCTGCAGGGATATTTACACAGTAATTGCGGCGCTCTCATCCAAGTACACGTTTTCGTTTGGTTTTTTCACTGCGTCTCGTTTACTGGACGTTAAAATCTAATCACCAGTTTGGACAGAGAATAAAAACAGTCGGGGAAGCTCGGTGGCGAGTGTGTGGCGATGTCCTCAGCCTCCCCGCCCCCCGCCCCCCCCCACCACCATCGTTCTGTTTCACTAGGTCAAGCGGAAGAACTGGGTCAGTTGTTGATTTCAAACTGGGTCACCATTGCTGACGGGCCTCGGGCTTGTCGACGTGGGTATTAAGTGCATGCAACCCCCATTAACAAACAATATTTTTCACCACCCTATAAACCTACTTGGCGGTTTAACATGAAGTGTCATTTTGTATATTAGAACAAATGACCAGCCCAGGGAAACAGATAGAGACACACTTATCCAGTGAATGCAACACTAGAATAAGATTAAATTCCCCCTTACAATATTCCTTTCCCTTCCCCCTTCCCCTATGCAATATTCCTCTGACCACAGGAAAGATCCTGGTCCGGGTCACAGAGTTTAAGAGATTTTTTTGAGATTTGTAGTCGTGGTACCTGATTTCGGTACCAGACGGACGAACATAATGTGCATCAGAATCCCCAAAATCCACCTTGGTAAGTCGAGTCAATATTCTTTTCTGTGATTGACATCTTACCTGAGACTGCTGGAATGTCCCGATGCAGCAAATACCATCAATCTGGTGCTTGAAACAGTTTGAAAACAAACCATAAAGCCCCCACAAAGTATCTACCAATCTCTGACTTCGACTGCAACGCTTCTCTGAACTCCTGGCTGTTGTTCAAGCATGCCCTGTTTGTCCTCGGGCCTAAATAAATGAATTAGTGACTTCAACCGTTTTGGAACACCCTATTACCTGTGGGTTCGCATTATAGCTCCAACTAATTTACTTTATTGGCTCGCAGTGTGTGTTTTTACCCTGGTGTCTTCTTCACCATGGTTTCTCAAAAAGGCTGCCAAGAAAGTCACTGCTGAGACAAGCGCAGCCTTTCAGAGCAAACCAGCATCACCACCATCCCAGTGTCATCGCGTCTAAAGTTCCCTGAAAAATGCTCCTCGTCGCTCCGGGGCTGCCCTTAATGGAGTGACCCAATCAGGAATGTGATCGACGACACATCATCTGTGTTTCTTATCCTTCATTAAGTTGAGCAAATAACCTGAAGGTAGAGCGGCGGGGCCCGAGCCGCGGCGCTGGCCCAGATAAGGCTTTCCTTGTTTGGCTTGATTTGATTGGAGATTGAATTTCCTCGCAGCAGTAAACAAGCTGGAGGGCACGCTTGGCATGAAGAAGGAAGAAAAAAAAAAAAAGCCTCCGTTGTCATGGCGAGTCATGGAGATGGTTTTGATGGCATTGTTTTGCTCGATGCGTGGGACATCATCAACCGACATGTTGGCAGGGAAGAACAATATGTGGTTCTTTCCTTTCTTCCGCTTGATTCTGCATTTTTATGATTGCTCGTTTTCCTTGTTGCCAAAACTGGGGGGGGGGGGTGGGGGGGGGGTTGCATATCATGTTGTCTATCTGGTAGTCATTTATCCAAGTCACATTGTACAATGCGTTCAGTGTGGGTGACATTTACCCTAATTGTGGCTGAGGAAATCTTTTCCAGCGTTTCCCCCGTGTTGAACTGACCACATGCTTTCGCCTGTCTGTGTATGCAGTGACATGTCGGTATTCCAGCCAATACAAGTACACAAATACATAACCGATTATTTCAGTACCCGAGGTCATTTCGCTCCAGAAATATCACGGCGTATTTGGCCAGCGCCGAACCAAGGTTGGGGGTTAATAAATCATCGTAATGGCGCACGTTGACAGTCAGGATTGTTTTGTGGCTTTCATGCCGCTTCAAACCAAATATCCAGGCTAATCGTATTTGATCCCGGGATTTCTCTGCCTGGTCGTGAACAGGACCTGATGAAAGATTGTTATCACCGAGCTGAAGTTACTCAGGTGTGTTTGTTCTGCCTGCGAAAAAGCACCTGCAGCCCATTTACACACTGCATACATGCGGGACAAAACACCTGCAGCATATACGTGATGTTTAATCAAACTCTTTATTTGAGAACACTTGTGATTATGTCGGTAAATAGTTCCCTTCGGTTCCCCAATTGCAGCCTTTCCCACAGTGAAACTCGACACCGTCACTCAGAATGAGGTTTTTCTCAGCAAAAAAAAAAAAAAAAGGGAACACGCCCTTTCATTTTTCCACAGATAGCGATGCGTCGGTCCCAAGCGGTTCAGGGTCATGTCAGAGGTTAGGCTGGGAGTCATTCCAGAGGCGTCTGGCCTGGTCTGGTCTGGTCTGGTCCTGGTCTGGTCCTACCCAGAGGTCAAAGCCCACCACCGCTGCTGCTGCTGCTGCTGCAAGTCAGCGTTGGTCCCTGTCACCGCACCAAACTCAACATCCTCACTGTGCATGCAAACTGTTTTGGTTTGCTTTTTTTGGGGAAAACTTACTTCCATTGACTTCCTCCGTTGCTGAGTCTTCAGTCTGATAAGGCTTTTCTGTATATTCTCTGTCATGTCAATATAGTTTTAAATGGTTTAAAGAACAGGAAGCCCAGCGGCTCTTCAGTGCAAAAACAATAACAGAGTCTAGGAAAAGGATAATTGATACATCATCCATAAAAACATGTACAGTATATTCTAGGTCATTGCTCATCCGACTACATATTGACCTGTTTTCTAAGGAGACTGAACATGAATTGAATTTTCCACGTAGATGCAGATCGACAGAGACTCGGTTGCGTTTTGTCTCCCCTCGACCTCCCGTGTCCTTGTTTTTTAAGATCAACACAGCTATTTTGTCCTGGCCCATGACAGTATTTAGATAAGTCGGGGTTTTTTTCGGTGTTTTTCGGTGTCTTTTGTGTATGGTATTACAATGAGGGTGTTTAGTTTGAGCATTTGTCATGTGGTCGGCGCTCACACGAGAGGCACGGCGAACAGAGACGACGGTCGATGTTTGTGAGCATCTGAATTTAACCAGCTGCTGAGATTTGCAAATATAGACTGAATGAAAATGTCTGCATCGGTCTGTTTGTGTCTGTGTGCAAAATGTATGTGTCTCTGCAGTTCCAGGAAGTCTCTCTCTCTCTCTCTCTCCCTCTCTCTCTCTCTCTCTCTTTGTTGCATCCATCTGCATGTGTTTGTATATTTGTATTGGGAGAAACCTGGGAATGGCCAAAAGCTCTCTCTCTCTCTCTCTCTCTCTCTCTCTCTCTCTCTGGATGGATGGATAGGCAGACAGACGGATGAACATGCCAAAATGTGACCGAGGGAGAGAGGAAGGCAAAGATTTAAAAAAACAAAAAAAAAACAAGGAAAGGGACAAGAAAAGGAAAAGACAGAGAGCAGGAATGATGGAGAGAGTGGAGAGAGGCCGGGCCCCTGACCTGACCACACTGACACACTCGGGTCTCTCTCTCCTTGCCTGCTGTGCAGTGCGGTCGAGTCAGAGAGGACACACTCACACACACATATACTTATCTACGCATGCTGGCGATGAGGACATACTTGGCCTGTGTGTGTGTGTGTGTGTGTGTGTTCGTGTGTGTGTGTGTGTGTGTGTGTGTGTGTGTGTGTGTGTGTGTGTGTGTGTGTGTGTGTGTGTGTGACGGCCTATCCCTGCGTGCTAAAAAAGAGTGCGTATTCGACCAAAGCGCCTAGCGTCTGTGTTCGTTATCCTTCTCGTCCTGATGCCTTTGTGTACATGTCCACCGACCTGCGCTGTGCATCTCTGCGCACACACACACACACACACACACACACACACACACACACACACACACACACAACGTATATATATATTTCTGCCGGAGCGCGCCGGTGCTCGTTTTCCCCATCGGTTTTTTTCTTGCCGAGCAGCTCGGGCTGGGGCAGGACACCGGTGCGTGGAAAGGTCCCCCCGGTGTGGCGCTCCATCTCGTCGCTCCGTCTCCACATGTGTGCCACGTCTGCGAACCATTAGCAACGCTCAGCCCCCAAACGGAGTAATTAGGAATAAGTGCTCAAAGGTGCAACTGTTGGACCCCCCTCACCCCGCCCCCCACCCCCCCAAAAAAAAAATCCTTTTTCACCCCCCACAATCCTTTGCTGCATTCTGAGGCCGCCGTTTTCGCACCGCCGGAGCCTGACTGTTGCCCAACGCGCAACGTCTCCTTAAATAGCAACGGTGCTGCTAACAGGCGGTGCGGGCACCCTGTGTTTTGGGAGCGGGGGCCCCGGGCTCCTGCTGACTGGTCCCGCGGACGGGTTATTTTTACCCGCGTGTTGGAGTCCCGCTCGGACTGGCGGGGCGGTGCGGGGGGGTGAGGGTGGGGCGGGGGGGGAGCGAGGACATGCAGGAAATGCAACATGGTCAAAGAGTCAAGGAGGGGAAAGTTCCCTCTTAACGCAGCAGTTTGTCGCGTGTGTGTGTGTCATGTGTTTATGTGTGTGTGTGTGTGTGTGTGCACGTCTGTGTGTACACTCGCTGTGTATCCAAAACGCGGGTGGGCTTTTTACAGTAGGTACGCTCGTGTTTAGTCATTCGCCCGTTTGTTTGTGTGTGTGTGTGTGTGTGTGTGTGTGTGTGTGTGTGTGTGTGTGTGTGTGTGCGTGCGTGTGAGTGTTTGTGAGTGTTTGCATCTCCATTTCTAGGAAACAGGCTTTTCCTTGGTGCGGCAGGCAGCCATCTGTATAACCTCTGCAACCCCAGCCCCCCCCCCCACCCACCACCACCATCATCACTACCTCCTCCTCCTCCTCCTCCTCCTCCTCCTCCTCCACCCCCCCCCCCGCCCCCCACCCCCACCTCCAGGAGAGAAGCTGGGAATCGATACTCCACAATCTGAGGGAGTGAGCGTGCCAGCATCCGTGAGGCTGAGGTTTGGGCACGGAACATCAGTCAGATACGCACGCACACATGTACATACACACACACACACACACACTGCACACATGTACACACACACACACTGCACACATGTGTCGGTGCTTGCGTGCCCGTGGACATGGGGACTTCCCACACCGAGAGCTCATGACATCTTAATTCAGGGAGCAGCGAACGCGAAGGTCGTACACAGTTGGAGGGAAAGATGAATGGAAGAAAAAAATCTCTCCCGGCTCCGGGCTGAGGTCAGCTCTGGAGACGAAAACTCTCGTAGAGCGAGTGAAGTCAAAAACCTGAAGTATGCGCCTTAATCGCTGTCCTCGCGCTGCCCTCCAGAGGTACGTGCTCTCGAACCCGAAGAGAGAAAACCGACACCAACAGCTTGGCGTTCGCGTTCGCAGTTCTGCTCTCCGGTGTAAATGCGGCGTGGAAAATGGATCCGAGTGATCATAGGTGCGATCAAGATAACACGTCTCACTTCGGCTCTAATCAGTTACACATACAAACAAATGTGCTCTGCTATGCATATATTTTATGGATAAGCACACACACACACACACACACACACACAAACACAAACACACTGAGGCCACCATAAATTACAGTCGTCCCATCTGGGAGCATTAAGAAGCTGTTAATGAATAGGGTGCTGAAGCGGCAGCCACAAGTGGAGCGGGGAGGGAGGGAGGGAGGGGGGTGAGGGAGGAAGGCAGGGAGGGGGGGTGAGGGAGGAAGGCAGGGGGGGGGGTGGGGGGGGTGAGTAGCATCTGGGCTGCAGATATGTGTGTAGTCATGTAAAAGAGGTTGCGGTAACAGTGCACGTCTTGGGGGGAGGAGAGGAATCAAAAGGGTCTGCGTTGAAGCCAGTGCTCTCCGTGACCCGATGGCAGTGAACGCATCGTACCAAACTGCAGAAGAAGAAGACGTTCCAGGTCAAATGCCAGCGCGCTTTCACATTAAAAGCTCAGCCGTTTTAACATTAGCGTTATCGAGATCATACAGGAAGATTAACTCTGCTAGACCCCCTGCAACCCCCCAGCTCCACGCTAATGACTTTACCTTATCTGTGGGAGGTGTTGGAGGAGGCGTGGCAACAGAAGGGCCAGTTATCTTAAGTGACCTTTTAATACCCTCAGCCCTTTCACAACGCCTCCCCTCGGCGGGGTGTTCAGAGCGGGACACATGGGGCAGAAGTGTGCCTCTGCGGGAGACAAAAGGGAGAGGCCACCTGTATGGTAATGTGTGTGATGCTCAGGGATGAAGTGTGTCGCTCCTGCGGGGCTGTAAAACAGAAGGCCCTAAAGTGATTTTTGCCCCGTTGTTAGAAAGTAGAAAGAGAAAGACACAAGAAATCCCGAAGTGTGTCTCTTTATGGACGGGGGGGGGAGGGTGCTGTAAAATTGATTTTCTCCTCCTTTAAGACGGTGGAAAAAAGAGACAATAGGGCTCCATGTGGATGAGCTACAGGAGGAGGCTGCTGAGGAGAACAGAAAAGGAGATAGGCAGTAAAATTCATTTCCAGTCTTTCTGTTAAGTAATGAGAAAGAGGGAGACGGGGGGGGGGGGGGGGGGAGTGTGTGGGGGGGAGTCAGGTAGGACCGAAGGACATTAAATTCATTTCTCCCTTCTTCTTTCTTCTCCTTCCTCCTTCCTCCTCTCCAAGTAATGAGAAAGGGAGAGCGTGCATGTGAGCGTGCTGCTTCGGGGAGAGAGGGGAGAGAGGGGAGAGAGGGGAGGGAGGGGAGGGAGGGAGGGCAAATAGGGCAATAAAATTCATTTCCTCAGCCCCCCTACTTGGTATTTTTCTTAAGGAAAAAGCAGAGTGTGCCGCGGCAGAGGGAGGGCTGTTCATACGGAGGGGGAGGGAGGGGAGGGAGGGGAGGTCAGTAAAACTCTCTCTCTTATGACCTTAAGTAACGGTGCAGCAGAGGGGCAGCATGTCCGGTGTGAAGGGGAGGGAGGGGAGGGAGGGAGGGGAGGGGAGGGAGGGGTAATTGTTATGAAGCAGGTTTTTTAGCACGGCGCACTTACAAGAGAGGCGATCCCCCAGACCACACACACACACACACACACACACACACACACACACACACACACACACATTTTGTACTTTATAACTTTGTACTTTTTCTATTATATTTTGTACTTTTTCTATTATATCTCTTGTGTTTTTTAAATGGTGTCTGTGAATATTGTCCTAGCATTAGCATAAGGTGTTGGAGAGACACAAGAATTTCATTGCCAACCTTTTGCTTCTTGTGAACATTGTGCATATGACAATAAAAAACCTTGAACGTTTTTTTCTAACATGCTCACTATCCTTGTCGTTTTTTTTATTCGCCACTTTGTCCCAGACGTTGGAGCTTTTTCCCCCACAGTATCCTGGTCCAGCTGAAACCCCCCGAGCCATCGATTCACCACCGTCTGTCAGCATCCAGACTTCGGCATATCGCTGCATATATTTTTTTCCCTTCCACACCATCCGACTACTCTACGTTTCATCTGCAAAGCCTCCAAAACCATCACCAATTACACAACACCGTATCGCTGCTGTGTTGTCACTTTTACCACCATCAGCGGAAAAAAAGCAACTTCAGAGTGGGGAGCGTCACAGCAACATGACTTCCCCGTGTGTCAGCAGAAGTCAACAGCGATGTCGGTGCCCCCGAAACGTGAATGTAAAATAGACCCCTCTTGTTAGCGGGGGCCGTGTCACTTGCTGTCGCTGTCAACGTGACAGCCGGGTCGGGACGGGGGCCACTATTCTGGGCACGACACCAAAAACCTGCCAATGCCTCTTCGCTCTCCCTCGAGGCTCCCGAGGGCCTCGAGGTGCCGGGAAGGGTCCGGGGCACTTTGGACAGCTCTCTTTTTTGGGGGGGGGGGGGGGCAATTCAATTCCAACACTTTCCAGGGGGGGTAATGAGCCGGCGTGGACCCGCTCCGGCATCCTCGGGACTGACGGCGTGAGTGAGTACATGCCGCTGTCCCCCCCGATCTGGTTACCGGCGTTACTTATTCTCCGGGATCAGGATCAGGTGCGTCTCCCACCCCAACATGTCTCTCCACATCACAGAGGAAGCGCCGTCGTTACCGTTCAGCTTCTACCCATCTACCTTTTTTTTTTTTTTTTTCTCCTCGGGATGGAAGGTGCTCAGCTGGGTTACCCCCCCCCCCGTGAGATTGCCAGAGCCCCTTTGGCGTGTTCTTGTTTCAAGCCTCATTGTATTTGTGTTTACTGAGCGATATCATTTCGGGTTTTTTTCCCCCTCTCTCTCTTGTAATGCGGTGTAATGGTGTAATTGTGCTTCGGCGTACTCCAGTAATCTGGTGGGAAGGTTATTCACGCCGAGGCCCTCACCCCCCTCACCCCCTCACCCCCCTCACCCCCCTCACCCCCTCACCCCCCTCACCCCCCCTCACCCCCTCACCTCCCTGTACGCTGTTGTTTTGTTGTGTCAAGGAAAAGCAGCGGACGGTAAACACGAGTCTCTGGGTGGTCCCCTTTCTCTGGACTCAGCCTCCCTGGACCCGGGGAACGTCTGCTGACGGGAGACGAGCTCTTTCCTTTTCAAGACGACCTGCTCTCCTCCTCTCCTCCTCTCCTCCTCTCGCTCCTCTCGCTCCTCTCTGCTCCTGCAGGAGTGTATGGAGTGTATGGAGTGTATGGAGTGTATGGAGGTGCCCTCATACATACTGAAGGGGCTTTTCTGAGGAGTCCGCCAGCTTTCTCAGCGTTTCATTTACATCTGAGTGTCAGTCTCTCTCTCTCTCTCTCTCTCTCTCTCTCTCTCTCTCACTCGTCCTGTCTCCCTGTATCTCCAGAGTAGTAGAACAGAATAGTACATATCTTTAGTACACACTTTTTTCTGTTTTTCTCTCACCCTCTCTCGCCTGCCCCCCCCTCCCTTCACTTTCTTCATTCCACTTAGCTTCACAGTTTCTCAGCTTCTTCATTTTCCGTCACTTCTAAGCGCCCCACCTTTGTCTCGCACTCGTCTGTCTCGTTCTCTCTCTCTCTCTCTCTCTCTCTCTCTCTCTCTCTCTCTCTCTCTCTCACAACATGTTTACCGTGTATTTCTGTCTTTCACGCCGTCCTCAAAATCTTTTTGGCGTGAATATTATTACCCCTTCTGCGTCTTTTAAAACACTTTCTTCTTCTTTCACTTGAAGTTGACTCTAGTAAATATCAACTTTCTCACCCACACTCTTCCTCCCTTTCTCTTCATCTTGCTCACTTTCTCCATGTAGTGATGTTCTTATCTCCGTGTACCTTTGCTACCTTGTCTTTCATTTTCTGTTTTGCTCCACTTCTCCTCCCTTATCTTTTTCCTTATCGTACCTCGTCTATACAGCGTCTGTCCTTCCCATGTAGTTTGTTTACTGTCTATTTCTATCCTTCTCGCTTTCTCACCTGCCCCCTCTTTTTCACTTGGCATCCCTCCCTCCTTCATTCCACTTCTCCTTCACACTCACTTTCACCTTCGTTTTTTGTACCTTCCTCTCTCATCTCGCGGCCCCCGCCTTCCTCCCCCTCTCACTACACTTCCGTTTTTTTCCATGTAGTAAATCAGATTTCCTGTACATTTCTGTCTTGCTCTCGCCGGCTCTCTCTTTGGTCTCCATCCATTCAACTACATTTCAAAATTGACATTTTTACATTACATTTACTACATTATTTACTACATCATTTATTACATCACCTGTAGGATTTTGGGGGAAACTTGAGGAAATGATGCTTCTCGTTGATTCATTCTCCCTAGCCAGAGTGAAGGGGCGTGGCCTATAACTACAGGTCAAAATAAGGTGTCGGGTTGGTTTCTGATTGGCCCAGAGGGTGACCGCAACATTCATAGGTGCACGACACGTTTGTTGTTACCTTGTTTTCTATACCCATATTTCTCTTGTATCTTTACTTTGCATATTGTTCCTCTTCAGTACATCTTTTTTTAAGCTCCCCGCTCTCATCTCGCACACCTCCTCACTCTTGTTTTCATTCTTGGTCTTACACTTTCGTTATCTAACATTGTGTTTGCATTTTTTTTTCCCCTCAATCCTCCTCCCCCTCATCCGCCTCCTCCTCAGCTGCTCTTTGTCTCACAGTTCGGTTCGTATAGTTTGTATGCGAGCGTGCATATGTGTGTGTGTGTGTGTGTGTGTGTGTGTGTGTGTGTGTGAGTGTGTGTGTGTGTGTGTGTGTGAGTGTCTATGCAGGGTGAATACTAGACTCTCAGCAAGGCCATTCACTGAGACGTCGCCTTAAGAGGCTTACCTGAGCGTGGATCTCAGCTCACAGCTCATTGGCCGCAGCTGAACACGATCAACCGTCACTTTGTTTACTTCTGGTTCGCGGCCACGGGGGAATTAACGACTGGCATTTACTTCCTCGCCTCTTCGTTTGCTGTTACACCGGGGCGAGTCGCTGATTACTTTCCGTCTTGCGTTTAAAATTGCTCCACCTATTCATTAACCGCCTCTATTGCTTCTGGAAAAGTCGTGGGCAAATTCATCGCTTTCGTGCCAGTACAAGCAACAAAAAAACAACACGGGAACATGAGCAAACTTGTTCTTCACAGGCAAACTGCTGAGGAGGTGGATGTGCTATCTTTACTGAGGCGCTACTTCATAAGGGGAGGCAGACCTGTGCAATGCTAATTGCAGGAAAACACTTCATTGCCATTGTTAACGAGAAGGAACCCGTAGGTTCAGGAGAAGCTCCTGCAGGGAAACTCCATTGACTAACAGTAGGGGAGGCCAACCCAGGGAGGCCCGTGTAATGAGACACACTGGACAGATCCCTGCCGGGCCGTCCCACAGTTCACACCAAGCCATTCCACTAACCCATTTCCATTATGGTAATAGATAGTGTGTGTGTGTGTGTGTGTGTGTGTGTGTGTGTGTGTGTGTGTGTGTGTGTTGGGGGGGGGGGCATGATAACAGTCTGTCATTAAGCCCCTCATTGGTATTCACAGTGAAAGAGGCATGTGGACCGACCACTTCTCCAGGCATGATCATGCTGGACAGCAGGGATGAACAGAGTAGCAGCCTGCCTCAGCAGAAGACCAGAGCCTGTTGAAGGAGACTCAGTATCTCGTACATGTCGCTAAAAGTACATGAGTACAGTAAAGTACATGAGTCTAACAGCCTGACCTGGACGTATAGCGACACCTGCTCGGGTTGCCGAGGTGAAACAGGTTAAACACAGTCTGAGAACATGTAGATAAAGTTACGTCATGCAGAAGGTAGATCAAGCTGTTAAAGGGTTAACGCCCCAAAACGGACTTTTTATGATTGTTATTGTAAAAGTAGATATTTTTATAAAGTTTTGGGAGGATTATATGTGTTTTGACTCATCTATTCGGGATGAAGGAAAGTGCAATTCTATGACATCATCTAATTACTTTGCCTAAAATAGTTGAAAAAAAAAATGACGGCCAGTCAAGTTCCCATGCCTACATTAAATGTTTTCCCCTATCATTTTCCTATATCTCATTTTCGTGCCGCAGAACAGGCTCAGAGCAAATTCTAGCTGGGCTTTGAGGTGAATCTGGTTGTGTTTGTGTGTGTGTACGTGTGTGTGTACGTGCACGTGTGTGTGTGTATAGCCATGCAGGCATCCATGCATGCGTGTTTGTGTGTGTGTCTGTCTGTGAGTTTAAAAGGAAATGTCAGGGGTGAATTGCAGTCGTGTTCCAGTTCATCTTTTACTATTACAGGATGGTATGAAATTAAAGGTCTTCCCATTTGCCTCCCGATAATGTTTTGACATCGCTGCTCACGGTGCGGTGAGAGCTTTCTACCAGAGCAATTTTCTATCGCAATGCAAATGACAATTATCTTGGCAGTCGTCTGTCACCCGGTTATCCTCCCGCCTCGCACAATGAATTTGGACTCTAAAAATGTCATCAAATGGCACGAGAGATATTCATGAATGCAAAGCGAGATTCGGGACGCCCTGTTGGAATAGTACATAGAAAATAGTACATAGAAAATAGTACATAGAAAATGCAACACAGAAAATTCAGAACGGCACATACATGGTGCCTTTCTGAATTTTCTATGTTGCACCTATTGGACAGAAATGTCATATGCAGTTCTTATAAACGTTGAGTATTGAAGTATTTTTTGCATTTATCGAGCACTTTTCCTCCCAGCTGCACTGTCTGGAATCCTGCACCGTGTCAATTATGTAACGCAACAATAAAGGCTTTATGTAAACCACTTGACAAAATGCTTGTGTGGGTGTGTTTTAGAGGTGATTATTCCAAGGTACGAGTGGCTCAGCAGGAAATCAGACCCTGGGTCAGACGGTAAATGCAAATATTGCGTAGCGGTTGCCTCAACCTGCTTGGAGCACCAGTTGAGTGGGATTTGCCGCATCGTGGCAGTTCAGACAGTGTCAATTATTTTAAAAAGTAGACTAAATTGACTTTCAAATACTTTCCTGTGATTGTGTAAACTTTATGCAACTCGTTGTACCGTCTCATGTGGCAAACCCCGATCTAAATTACAGCTATGAAAGCAAAAACAAACCATAAAAGCTGTTAACAAATGTCTCAGGCTCGTATTGAACCTCGTCCACATCAAGAATGCCCTGATTCATTTGACTCTTCCTCATATGGGGATAGGATACCTTTTCAAAATGACAAAATGATGAAGTATTACATTCTGGTTACATCAGGCGCTTATCCTGTATTCTTCCCCTTCTCCCCCTCTTCTTGCTCTTGTTTAATATGGACCAAATCCCCTCAGTCTTTCCTACCCTGTCACATCCCTGAATCTCATCCATGTCTTGAAGCCGATCCTCCTGACTGTATGCTACTAACTGCTTGCCTTCACCATCCGGATCGGTTGCCCTCTTCTCGTTTTATTTACATTTGCTTGTTGGTGTTTGGTGTGTTACCATTGAAAACAGTTACGCTGCTGAGCAGGCACAGCAAATAAAGTGCCATGTCAAGCAGAACTGGGCTGGAAAACCCCTTGTGGTAATATGGCTCACTAGGCTGAACAAGAGGCCTGCTGTCCAGATTACCCATGTCACTGAAACACAAAATGTGAAATGATAATTTACTATGTGACTACATGGAAGCCATTTAAACATTTTACAGCCTCAAAATACACATAAGCCCATGTTTACAGAAGCCACATACTGTCTGTCCTTACAGAAAAGGTCAGAGAATAAATATAAGCTTGAAAATAAAAATCAATCCAAGAAATCGTTCTGTAAACACAGCCAGAGGGTGGCCAACAATTATTCAGCAGAGTGGTGCACTGCAATCGCAGATAAGGGCGCTGAAGGAAAAGAAAAATACAGCTTGGATATAAAAGACCAATGAAGCCAAAACAATGGAATGAATGTGTTTGCATGTAAAACAGAATTCTTCAATTTTACATACAAAAAAGGCAACATTAGATGACAGCAATATGAGTAAATCCCTGGTTTCAATTATTTTCTGAATTTATTTTCTCACAACTTCAAATAGATCTTAATTGAAAACACAGTTAAGTAATAGAGAGAAGGATTTCTGTTGTTTTGTAATGGTAGCTACTGTCAGAAAGTATGATATTATTAGAAATAACTATAATAATCCTATAGTCATTTTGTTGGAGGATGGTATACAAATCATTTGCAAAATTAAAAGTCCCTATAGGAATGTTAGACTGATAGTATGAGGTACTAAAAATACATAGAGTAAGATATGGTGACTATAAAGGACCTATAGGAATATTAAAGGGGCTTAGTGTTGTGTTCAATGTTGTCACTCTGCCTATTCAGATGTGCAGTTGTTATAAGGAGTATAGCAAGTAAACATAACCAGGAATCAACAAAACTCCACGGAGGGCGTGTGAACTTGTGAACGTCTCTCGGACAGCCTTCTTATTGGCTGTCTCCTGGACAGGGGGCGTGGCGGACGGTTGTGGGCGTTTCACAAAACTGACCATCACGCAGTTGAGCGTTTCATTCACTACGGATTTCCCGAGTTGTTCTGAACCTTCGGTCTTTTTATTCTGCAAGAATCTATTTACTTGTGTGTTGTTGTTTTTTCTAGCGGCATCACGTGCACAGAGAAGGCATCTGAGCGTGCAATCTCACCGTGCGCGGAAGCATTCCTTTTTGCAAAGTTTGGTCTGGTTTTTGCACGACCTACCTGAGTTTTTTTTTTTTTTTTCCCCCTGCTCGCCTCCTCTCCTCTCCACCATGGATCTGGTTTGGACTGTGTGCTTCGTTGTGAGTGTCTGCGCCTGGTTTGCGTCTGCGGAGCGGCACAGCGTCTACTGGAATAGCACGAACCCAAAGTAAATAACTTGTTTTGATTTCCTCAGCTCATATAGGATGTTTCCGATTTTGATTCAGTGCCTTAAAAGCCCCTTTGCGCTCTTCTGTCGCCGAGTTGTGTGACATGTTAAACACAAAGTGCAGCTAGTATTTCTCACTGCAGATTAGATTATTATCATCTTTATTGCATGTGAAGTGTTGGCGCTCATGTATATTCAACTGCTGCGTTCAAGTTTGTGACGGAACCAACGGGCTGCTGTTGTCATGATAATGCCAGGCAGTTAAGAGCTCCCCCCTCCTCCCCCTTCACCTCCTCCTCCCCCTCCACCTCCTCCTCTCTCACTCTGCAACTTTCTGGGGTTGAACCTATTATTATTATTACGCTGTTTACCTGTAATTCTTTGCCTAACCTGGGCAGGTTTAATCCGTTTCGCAATCTGTGTACCTGTGCTGCGGGATTAGTGACATCGGGTTATGTCATCTACATTTATCCACGGTAGTATTTTTCCATGGAGCTCACTTTTTTTTTCAGTTTAGGAGCCCGAGAAAGAGATTTTAAGGGCAAGATCTGTGAAAACAAATGGTAACGCCTGTTCTTATTTAGATTCTGTGTTTCTCAATTTGTTTCCAGGAGCATCCACTGTAACATCCATTGGATTAGTTTAACTAATCTAATTACACAGCTAAGAGTTTCAATTAAATGTGTTGCTACCGCAGTGTTTCCATTTAATGGATTAATAACATGATGAAATCCCATAAGGGGAAATTTTAGTATGAGAGTGTGGATGTTTTCGTGTTGATTTTAAAGGTTTGAGTCACAGTACAAGTGTTGAAATATCTGTTGCAATATCCTCCCTGTCTGACGGGGTGTCCTGACCTCATGCGTGTGAAGTGGGAGTTGATCGTATCTCCTCCTAAATCAAGAGATATCACACAGGGGGGGTTTACATGACGGGGCGTTCATATTTCAGGTGGTAAGACGAGTAATAATGGTGTGTGACAGAGACAGAGGAGGTAACCTGAAGCCTGCCCAGTAGGTCACGCTGTGGGAGAGAGATGGATTGCTCAGGGAGGAGAAATTGGAGCTCAAATTGTTGGGGTTAGGGGCCGTTCGGAATAAGTGGGGGTCAATTAGAGTTATGGTTGATGATGGCGGGGTGAAATGGCTGGAGTGTGTAGGAGGGAGGGTTCGTTTTACACACCACAAACACACATTTACACACGCACACACACACACACACACACGGGCAAGCACAAACAGAGACTCTTGGCAGACACACACTCCGTCACACTGACTGACGCCTTCTCAATCAATCACTGTTCGCCGTGCACTCTCACTAGTGTGCAAACACATGTCCTGTCTTGGTTGCAAACACCCACTTGTACAAATTTCCTCTCGCAAAACTTAAAATTCTGCCACCGTTTTTTTTTTTTTTTAAAGATCTCCCTTGTGGTAAATCTGCAGCATTCACTGTTCTCAGACACACAGCAGCAAATCTGCCCCGATAATCTGTTTTGCTGGAAATCAGAGCGAAGTTAACAGTCCCAGATGTAGAGTTGTTTTGGTGCGTCAGTGTGTGTGTGTGTGTGTGTGTGTGGGGTGGGGGGGGGGCACAACAATGATCATTCCTGTTAATATACTGGTAATCCGTCTCTTTGCACTTGCTAAATCTCCTCCTCTGGCTACACTTAATCCCGCGTTCTCGGAAAATCGCGGCGAGTTTGCGGAGATATTTTCACTTGTACTTTTCCTCATTTCCAGCAAAATTTTCCTGCTTTTCCCCTTTCACCTGATTCTTGAAACTGTGTGTTGACATCCATCTCTCTCTCTCTCTCTCTCTCTCTCTCTCTCTCTCTCTCTCTCTCTCTCTCTCTCTCTCTGGAGACGAGCCCTGCTGTAGCCCTAGCCTGGGTGTTCCATCCATCAGCAGCATTGATTACAAAGCTCTTGTTAATCTGATTGATCTCGGATTGATCATTTTGGTCCATGTGGTGGAGCTTAATTTCCTCTTCTCGCTGTGTTTGTTTGGGCTTTAGCAGGCAGACACACACACACACACACACACACACACACATTGCATACACACACAGTTGCCCTGCCTACTGCTACACATTTGTGCATCTGTGTGTGTGTGTGTGTGTGTGTGTGTGTGTGTGCCGTGGGGCATGCTGACTCCCAAGGTCGTGGCTGCCCGTGCGTTAACTACTGCTGCGTTTCAGCATCTCTTACTGACGGTGCCTGAACCTTGTTCGTTAAGTGAACGCAGCCTTGTGTCTGATTAACGGCTTAATCACCAGCACTGGTTTGGTTCCCAGAAGGAGGCTCTCCCCCCCCCCCCCCCCCCCCAGTATGCCCAGTCAGCTTGTGTCTCAGCATGCCTCTGTGTGTACGTGTCTTATGTGAAGGGAGTGTCCAATGCAGGAGGCAGGAACGTGTGTGTGTGTGTGTGTACTCACAAGCCCGTATATATGTGTGTGTGTGTGTGTGTCACCAGATCCAAATCAGTGACTCACAGACTCGCATACACATTAACCCAGTCATCCACACTTTAAAAACACACACACACACACACACACACACACACACACACACACACACACACACACACACACACACACACACACACACACACACACAAGCCACACTGTCTGTGATTGATGTTAACACCGTCCCCCCGAGTCTTCTGGACTCAACAACCCCGATGTGAAGCAATAATCTACTCATTCACTGCTCCTTCTCCTTCAGCCTCTCTCCCCCTTTCCCCCTGCTGACAGAGCATGAGTAGACCCCCCCCCTCCTCCTCCCTCCTCCTCCTCCCTCTCCTCCTCCTCCTCCTCTGCTTTGTACCTGTCTCTCCCTCCCTCCAGCACCTCCCTCCCTCTCGGCTTGGCCAGGTTCCCTTTTCAACTGGGTTCTGTGGTCTCGAGTTCTGCGGGTCTGTTAACTGTTTCATGGCTCCTCCTCTACTCTCATGCATCTGCTTCGTTCTTCTTAGTTCATCACATTTCATACGCTCATACCTGATCGTTTTCTTTTCACGCTCCTCTCTCTCCCGTGGATATTTCCAGCTCTGTGGTGTAATTCCCTTTAAGTGAATATCTCTGAGCTGCGTTGACTCGGAGGAATGTGTTTTTTTTCCTTTTTTTTCCGAGGCATGTTTCACCCACACGAGGATCCTCGCCGTATTTATCCAGTCAATTTGGCTGTTTTTTTTGTTTTTTTGTGTCGCTTCCCATACAAATTGGGGGGAATGCTGTTCACGGCGTGCCACAGAAGGAGAATGGTAACGGGCGTGACTGATCGTGGGGGGGGGGGCGGGGTCACAGGTCAGCGTGTGATGAAGTGGCGTGGGCCTCTATCAACCTGTCAGTCATCCTGTCACGGCGGTGGTCTCTGAATACCCGCCGCCACTCAGGCCCGGTTCTGCCTCTTGGGAAACTGTCTCCGGGTTCCCCCTCCTCTCGCTCCTTCACCAGCTTTTTATCTCAACTTTACAAGCTGCCCCTTTTCAGTCTATTATTTCCTCACCTCCAACTCTGGCTCTCTGAGGAGGGAGGAGGGAGGGAGGAGAGGAGGGAGGGAGGGAGGGAGGGAGGAGGAGGGGGGGAAGCATGCTAAGAGGTGTGGAATTTTTTTATCGGCCTTGGCACCCGTGGAGATCCGTCACCAGGCACTCTGCCCTCTCTCTCTCTCTCTCTCTCTCTCTCTCTCTCTCTCTCTCTCTCTCTCTCTCTCTCTCTCTCTCTCTCTCTCTCTCTCTCTCTCTCTCTCTCTCTCTCTCTCTCTCTCTCTCTCTCTCTCTCTCTCTCTCTCTCTCTCTCTCTCTCTCTCTCTCTCTCTCTCTCTCTCTCTCTCTCTCTCTCTCTCTCTCTCTCTCTCTCTCTCTCTGCTCTTGCAACAACCTTGTTTTATTCTGTTCCTGTTTCTTCTCGTTTGTCTGTCCGTCTGCTTCTCTCTCCCCCCTGCTTGAGTTTCTCGTTGTGGCAGTGTGAGCGGTAGAGCCAGTCTGAGAACTCGAGCCGTGAAAAGGGGACAGGAATGAAATGGAAAATAACAAAGGTGTGTGTGTGTGTGTGTGTGTGTGTGTGTGTGTGTGTCAGATGAGAGAGATAAGACTGGGTAGTGATTAGGCGGAGGCAACAGATAAGGGATTTCTGCATTGTTCAAGTAATCTGAACTGAAGCTACTTTCCACGAAACAAAAAAATCCAGGTTTCCCACTTCACTCCCTAATAACCCCCCCCACCACACACACACACACACACACACACACACACACACACACACACACACACACTTCTCTCCAGTAATTTCCTGAGTCCTGTATCTCTGTCTGTCTCTCTCTCTCCTCTCCCCGCCCTTAATCTGGCCTCGTAATCTGTCTGGCGAATTCAATCTGGGGGAGAAAATGCACCGAGAGATTGCGGGGCCGGATGGTAATCGCCCTCTTATAGGCTCAATGATCATCGCAGTGTGTGTGTGTGTGTGTGTGTGTGTGTGTGGACGTTTTGGTATATTTACAAACTGTAATCGTCTGTAAGAAGACTCATATTGACGAGTCCTCTGGGGGTTTTTCCCCATAAAGCTGATTTCCTTCTCGTCAAACAATCCCGCTTGTTGTCGGCGTGTCGTTTGATTGACTGCAGCAGAAAGTGAATCAGGCCAAAGGTCCTCCCAGTCGGTGTGACCAGAGTCTGCCGTGCCCGCGTGTCTCCGTGCGCGTGTTTCCCTATGAAGTGCTGAACTTCCTGGCCACGTCTTTTCCCGGGAAAACGGCGTTTCCTGTCTGCACAATAAACAATACAGTTCTCACACACTCACACACACGCGAGCCGTAAAGCCTGGACTCTGGCTGCACTTGCAAGTTGATTGAATTTCCCAGGGTCATGTGAGAAACCGGCGCGTTTAAAGTCGGTAGATTAACAACGACTGATAGTGATTAATTGTTTTCTTCGTTAAGGATATGTAACCCTCGACGACGCGGGGCTCCGCCTCCTACTCTGTCTCTCTCGTCTTTGAGGTTCTCTCCCCCGATCGTTGTCTCCCCCCAGTCGACCCCGCGGGTGTTTCTCTGCCCCCGCCGTCCATCCTCATGCCTCTTCCTTATCTACGCAGCAGACTTCCCCTGCCTCTTCCTCCTCCTCCTCCTCCTCCTCCTCCCCCTCCTCCCCCTCTCACGCAGCCTCACAATTGTCTGCAGTGTTTTACAACTGTTTCGATCCCAGACAAAAAGCATTGAGGATGAAAGACTCCTTTTAGTAAATAGATGTACAATTATGATAAACATAGCCTGCACTTTCTCTCTCTTTGTGTGTGGTGTGTGTGTGTGTGTGTGAGAGAGTGTGTGTGTGAGAGTGCGTGTGTGTGTGTGTGTGTGCCTCCAGAATTGTTTGTCCAGTCTTTTGTGAGATTGTCCAACTTATCCAACAGTGTGTGAGAGTGTGTGTGTTTGAAAGAGGACGAATTAGCCTGCAACGGTCAAATATTGTCTCTGAAAATGAGCTGTTGTGTTTGTTTTGTTGTGTTTGCTTTGTTGTGTAAATAAGGGTCGTGGTGGGACTTTTATTTTTTCCTTGTTTTGTTTTGTTCTGGTTGTTGAACGACTGGATTTAGTTTGTAATCTCGTCCCCGCAGCACAAAGTCACGTGCGCTGTCGCCGACCTCTTCCCGTTGCTCCTCTCACTACTACCCCCTAGAGGTCAGCTGTAGCATGACCGCGATCACTATCCTGTATCTGTAAGCAAGAGCTACTCTTGCACCATAACATCCATTTAATAACAGCGGCTGCATAGATTGTAAATTCCCCGTGGAATTCATTAAGCTACAAGCCCAGACTGTGTTTGGACGGGGAGGGGGAAAAAACAGTGAGAATGAAAAGTTTATCTTGTGGAAATCAATCCAGCAAAATTGATTTTCTCGCACAGATATTTGCCTCCTGAGAAATGTGATGTCAGTGGTGACCTTTTTGTTCTGGCCCCTTATAAGATACAAATGGCTCCGGGGACGACGCCAGACAGCTGGAAAGAGCATACGTATTCATCTAAGTCGCCTTAGTTCATTGGGATGAGCCAATTATTTTTCTGCTGGACTTCGGCTTTGTTGCGTTGTTGCGTTTCCTTTGCGTGGCGGAGGAGTTGGGCTCGTTGTGGCCGAGGACGCCGTCAGGATGACCGACGGTCCAGACGAACAAAAGGCTGGATGACAGACGGACGGATGAGAGACGGAGAGACGGATGACCGAAGTCACAAGGCGAAAAAGAAAGACGGGGGGAAAATTGTGTTAAGAGGGAGGAGCCAAAAGAGTTGGACCATATTTGTTTCCATGGCAACACCAACATACCCACGCTGCATTGTGCTAGTTTTTTTTTGTGTTTTTTTTTTGTGCAAACGGTGGGTCAGAAACTTGCATATTTGGAATACCAGCAGGATGGGTTGCAATTGGTTGAGCAAGTGTGAGGGGGTGGGGGGAGGGGGGAGGGGCGGGCTGAGGTTGGTACGCTTATTGAGGGATGAAAGATGGACGGAGAGAGAGAGAGGCTGGGGAGGCCCGACAGTGATGGATGGATGGATGGACAGACGGACGAAAAACAAAGACTTTCATACAACAACAACGTGAACCGACACACCGCAGAGAAGCTCCGACATAAAGTCACTTAACTGCATTAAAATCTCACAGATTCATCCCAGAAAGAAACACGCTTCCTCGAGTTTCATTACTCTGTTAACACCTCTCGCTACCACGAACACACGGGGACACACAAGGACGAGCACACGCACAGTTGGTGTAGCTCTTGTTGAACTCCTAAAGTCCGGGGCGAGGGAGTAATACCCCGTCTCTGTGTGGGAACAATAGCTCCCCCGAGGCCCCGCCCTGCCCCCTCGCTCCTGCCCGGCTCCGGTCCCCCTGCCCTGGGCCTCGGCGGTGACTCTAAGCCCCTGTATTAGGCAGGGTCTGGTGCTGATGAATGGACCCCAGCTCAGCCTCTGCTCCACCCAATAATCCAGGCTTGGACGAGCCGATTAGGGCCGCCCCCGGCATTCCAGCTCACTCATCCGTGACGCAGGCCGGTCACCTCGCGGGTCACATTATAGGGATATTATAACCCCATGGAAAAAAATCACGTTGATGTGGTTAGCGTGATTGTTTGGGCCTCGGTGAGAGAGAGAGACGCCGCGGGACTTGGGCGTCCGAAGACTCGGAGCGGAGAGGGTAGATTTATTACCGCGGTAAGATATGGGTGGTTTTTCATCTGGTGGCCTTTACGGGCCTTTAAACGGATCTGGATCGATCTTTCAAGAGGGCGATTCTCTTCACAGCATCAGTCTGTAGAATTTTAAATGCGCTTCTTGCTGACTGTGTGTGTGTGTGTGTGTGTGTGTGTGTCACACAAGACCCTCCAGTGCTGACTCGGCGATTGCCCGACCTTTGATCCGCGCCGCGGCCCTCCTCGCCTCAGAGCTCCGGCATTCCACAAGGCGATAGAGTGCAGAGATGAGAGGGTGATGGATGGATGAGAGGAGGGGGGGTGGAGGTGGAGAAGAAAGCAAAACGCTGGTCAGAGAGATTAAAGAAGAGAGATTAGACTCCTGCCCCTGAAGAGGCTCCAATAAATCAGGAATTCCTTCTTAAGAGAGACTCAGAAAGTCGGTAGTCTATTTTTTTTTTCTTCGCCGGACCACACACACACACACACACACACACACACACGACCACTTGACATTCCCTGACGGTCCGCTATCATCACCAGTCATTATCACCATTCATTACCCTCCTTATCACAGAAACACACACCCAGATTCCTCAACGCTCAGCAGACGCAACACATGCACACTCGCAAACACGCACATTTATTTATATATATATATATATATATATATATACTCGGGGCTCAGACGGACACACACACACACACACACACACATGCACACGGTCCTGGCGGCATATCTCCCATAGTTCCACAAATCATCCCTAAGTAGAGAATGCGAGAGAGTTCCTCCCCGCAGGTCTTCCTGCTGAACCCCTCAGAGTCTACTGTCATTAACGCAGAGCATCCCTGGACCAACATGGGGGGGGGGGGGGGGGGTAAATCAAACCAGAGGGGGGGGGGTAAATCAAACCAGAGGCCTGGAGGAGGGAAGTAACATGGAACAAATGGAGCAGGAGGAGGAAAGAGAGAGTGAGGCCAACGTGAGGGTGGCATGATCTGACTTTGTTAGCTAAACCCTTTTTAGTTTCCAGGCGGCGGCCGGCTCTCTTTGAAGCGCCTCGTTCCCCCGATCAGTTAATTAAGCCGATAATGTGGACGGTTTCAATGCCGGGGCGGCGGAGGGGGAACAAAAGGCGGCGGGATAATTAAAAGTATTTTCCATTAATAATAGGTGGTGGTGGGGTGGGGGGGGGGGTGTATTCAGCCTCCGCTAAGCGAGGTCTTCCATCAGCAGGAGTGTGAATGGAGCCACTGTATGAAGCAACTGCACATAGAAACACTTACGGGGGGGGGGGGGGGACTTCAAAAGCCATTCCCAACAAGCCCTCTGACCCCCCTACCACCCCACCCCCCTCCAACTCTCAGCCCAAGGGGGGGGGCTTGCATAATTACCCCCCTCCAGGCTAACTTTAATACCCCTTTTTGTGTTTTAATTGCCCGCCCCCCGCCCCCCCACCCCTTTTGACCCCCTTTTGATGAACACATTGGGACCATACTGCAGCCAGTTTGTTATCAGGCCTCGGGGGTAACTGGCTGTTGTGTTTGTTTGTGAGAGTTTGTTTGTTTGTGTGTGTTTGCAGGAGGATGATAACTCTGTCAGGCACAAAGCTGGACAGCCGTGTTTGTTCAATAGCGTTATCGATTCAGCTGGAATTGAAAGTGGCGTGGGGGGGGGGTGGGGTGGGGGGGGGGGGGACACTTTAGCGCCAATCTGGTAAACAGAGCGTGGCGGGGCGAGCTGCAGATAAGCACTGAGCTGTCTGGACCCATGGCAAAATGATGATGATTACTCTCTCTCTCTCTCCTCCCCCCACCAAGTTGGCTGGAGAATCAACAACACAGTTAGATGGAGGTTTCATCAAGCAGACCCCCCCAAAAAAAAAAAAAAAAGGTACTCGCTTTGTAACGGGGCTCTGTGTTGCTGTTGTAGCGGTGTTGCTAGCTAATCTGGTCATCAGTATTGAGGGAATGCAGTCAAGCGAGGAGGGGGAAGGGAGTCGGGGGATGATGGGGAGGGGGGTGGGGGAGTCAGGAGTCAGGACCCGGCGTTTGGAGCCACGGCGTCTATGGTTGTACCAGGGGGGTCTCCCCCGGCAACAAACAACAACACCGGCTAACGAGCAGCGGGGGCCTGTTGCCCGGGCGCTTTGATCGTTAGTCACACATATGGAGCTTGTCACCGAAACACAAACTCCCCTTTGAAAAAAGAAACGACTCCCCCCTAAATGTCATTTCTTGCGTTTAAGGGCTTTTATGAGGAAAAACGCTGCAATTCTCTGAGAAAGATCCAACCGATGTTTCTAATGGCTCCAATGTGAGAGTTTCTTTTTTTTATTGGCTGATGTGTCAATAGCACCCCAAAGGCTTGGTTGAGGACCCCCAGCTCCCTGAGACGTGGAGATGGCAGTCAATATAACACTCACACACACACACACACACACACACTGCCTGGCTCTTTGTGGGCCGCTGAGAGAGAGAGAGAGAGAGAGAGAGAGAGAGAGAGAGAGAGAGAGAGCACGTATTCATTGCAAAGGCAACAAAACCCAATATCAGACACACATTCTAGACGTGTGTTGTGAAAATATTGAAGTCTGGTGAGTTTCATCCATTCTCAGGGACCCCCCCCCCCCGGTGATGCAGAACAGTGGGAGATGGGAAATGGATAGGCACCTCTTGGGTAACTGAAGAGTGTGTGTGTGTGTGTGTGTGTGTGTGTGTGTGTGTGTGTTGGCGAGAGGGGTTGGGGTGTAGGTAGCTACTGCTCTGGGTTGTTGATGGATGGGAATTACTGACAAGTGTGTGTGTGTGTGTGTGTGTGTGTGTTGCTAGCGGCTAGCTACCAGTGCAGGCTGGTGATAGATGGCCACGAGCAGAGAGAGTTAGCCGCGAGCCGCCCTGGGAGGAATCACTCAATCACAGGCGACGGGGGGCCAGACTGAGACCCCTGAGATAAACTCATATCTCCGTAAGAGTCCAGACGGGTTAAACCGCCATTTGTATCGTTAGACGGCACTCGTTGGATCGGTGCATGTGGAGGGAAAAGTACTCCAAGTGGGTGGATTTTGCGCCAACACCGTTCGACTCCCGGGTCTGAGAAAAGAAGGGAGGGAGAGAAATACTGTTTAGTTTACTTAAGGAACGCCGTAAAGAAGAGGAGGAGGAGGAGGAGGAGGAGGGATGGAGGGAGGAATGGAGGAATGGAGGGGAGGCAGACAGCCTGACTGTCTCCGTTCTGTTTCTCTGTGTTAGTAATGAGAGGGCGTGTGGTGGTGGGAGTCGCCAGACGAGTGTTCAGTGTGTGTCTGTGTGTCAGCCTCTCCCCCTGCACACTTAATGAAAGGGTTAAAAAACCTGACCTGTATTTTTATCCCTGCCCCTATTTTGAGTAACTTCAGTGTGTGTGTGTGTGTGTTTTTGTTGAGGTGTGTTTCTCATAACGCATTCAGCCTCTCCATCTGTGTGTGTGTGTGTGTGTGTGTGTGTGTGTGTGTGTGTGTGTGTGTGTGTGTGTGTGTGTGTGTGTGTGTGTGTGTGTGTGTGTGTGTGTGTGTGTGTGTGTGTGTGTGTGTGTGTGTGTGTGTGTGTGTGTGTGTGTGTGTGTGTGTGCAGATGTCGATACCCATCTCCTGCGTCGGCGGGCTAACTGACTGCTAATGTTTCTCTGTAAACATCGTCCAGCTCCCCGGGGGGGGAACGGGATCAATGTGCAGTCGGCGCTACGTCGGCCCCGCCTTCATCCATATTCATGCGCATGTTCACACACACACAAACACACACATGCACAAACACACACTCTCTCAGTCTCTCCCCGTCTCTCACTCCCGGGCCTCTCGAGCGTCCCTCTGATTTCCCCCGTTGTTCGCCGGCACGCGTGACCCGGTCGATATATAATCACAGATTTTGAGGCTTTTATTTATCACCGCTCCGTGGCTATAACCGTGGTTATTCATCTCCCGCCACTTGCCTGACCTCCCTCCTCCTCCTCTCCCTCCTCCTCTCTGCAGGTTTCTGTGGGACAGCTACGCCGTGGAGGTGAAGCTGAACGACTACCTGGACATCGTGTGCCCCCACTACCCGGAGGGCGAGGTCCCGTCGCAGGACGCCGAGCGCTACGTGCTGTACATGGTGGAGCGCGAGGACTACGCCTCCTGCAAGCCCCAGTCCTACGACCAGATGCGCTGGGAGTGCGGCCACCCTTTCGCCCCCCACGCCCCCGAGAAGTTCTCCGAGAAGTTCCAGCGCTTCACCCCGTTCACCCTGGGCAAGGAGTTCCGCCAAGGAGAAAGCTACTACTATATCTGTAAGTGTCTCGCCGGGTCTGAGATGGAAATGTACCTGGGATGTGGGGACACCGGGGCAAAGTTCTGAGGTTGTGACGGCACCCCCGGACCGACGGGGGCCCCGGCTCTTTGAAGCTTTAGGTTGACGTTTAACTGGGTGTCGGCTCAGCCTTGCCAGGTTCAGGCAGCAGCGCTCCTAGAATGAAAACCCGCTAGTACAAGAAACACTGTCACCTTGACCACGGCTGTGATTGACACACAGATGGCTTTCCTGTCTGTCTGTTTCCACGTGTGTGTGTGTGTGTGTGTGTGTGCATGTAGGTGGATGAATGGGTCAGAGGAGGGTAAGTGCATTAGTTAGTCTGTAATTAACGCCTGTGTTGTTTCCTCTCTCTTCCCTGCAGCCAAGCCGTTGCACCACCACGGACAGGAGTGCCTCAGGCTGCGGGTGGACGTCGTAGCTGCCGACGGTACGT
Organism: Hoplostethus mediterraneus; assembly: GCA_034670385.1. Lineage (NCBI taxonomy): Eukaryota > Metazoa > Chordata > Actinopteri > Trachichthyiformes > Trachichthyidae > Hoplostethus > Hoplostethus mediterraneus. The sequence goes on from JAXDDW010000009.1 coordinate 841,812, forward strand.
CTTACCAGCACCAGCACAGTCACCTAATGATGATTGTCGTAAAACTATTGCAAGACTCAAGCGGGGTAATTGATGGGGTTTTTTTTTTTTCTTCTTCTTCTTTCAGGCTCTCAGGAAGCCAGAGTGGCCAAAGGAGGTGGTACAGCTGTGGTTGGAGCCGGAGCTGCAGCTGGAGCTGGGGGTGGGGGTGGCGTTCACAACCCCTCCAACAGACTGCCAGCAGGTATGTTGACCGACCCAGAGTCCAGTCTAATTCCACCCCCTGACCCTAAAACAGCCCCGTGCACGTTTTAAGGTTGTGTTTGGCATTGGTCCAGGTCAAGAGGATTAAGTCGGGGAGTAAGTAGGCGTCACTAATGTGTCTTCTTCATCTCCTGTGTTCCAGCGGACGACCCGGTGGTAATCCAGCCAAAGGTTCAGAAGAGTGTGCGGACAAACTCTGCAGTGACGGCAACGTCCCTCTCCATCCTCTCGCTGCTAGTCCCATTCTCATTACTGCTATTGTTGCACTGAGAGTACATGAAAGAACTGCTATTCCCGGACATTTTTTTTTTTTCAGGGACTACAATGAAGACAGTCTGTGGGGATGAAACCACTGACTCAAAAAGACAGTTTTCCATGCCCAGTGCTGGCCACAGGGAAAGAGACTTTTGAAGCTTGTAAAGTACGGATGGACTCACATGCACTAAATGTGCTGAGTAATTCCATGTTTGAACATTTGAGAGGAAGTATTTGGGCTTAATCTCATTTTTCAAAAGATGACAGTATTTTTTATTTTTTATGTTTTCTCCGAAAGATCAAGCTCTCTTTAATTTTTTGCATTTTTTTTGGGCTCTTTGGAAAAAAAAACGACAAAGAAAATATGAAGAATTTGAAGAGGAACCTACACTGGCTGAAGAACAATCAAGACGAAACGACACATCTATTTGGATTATGTAGAATATACATTTATATTACATAAGCCAGCATTTAATTAACCTTTTTGAGCCAAAGATCAGTCAACTCTCCAACTTGTACACTATTCCACCCTTGAGTATTGAGTACTGTTTGTTGTAATGTTATTGTGATGGTATTGAGTGGCATTGATGTCCCAAGTGATTATTTTCTCTAAATGTAGCATTGACAAAAGCAGGGGCTGTTCTCATGACTACCGTTCCTTCGCAAACTCGACCATGTGCTTATATACTGTAGCACTATACTGCACAGTACAGACAAAACACACACTACACGACGATTGTACATACAGACACACACACCACTGACACTAACACACACACACACCCGATAACACACGGAGACACACTACATGGAATTGACAGGCGTTAGGTGTACATTCTGTGAAGATAATTTATAACGTTTGCAGTTTTTACTGTATATACCACGTGTTCAAGAAATGAAATGTTTACTGTTGCCGATACGGGGAGAGCTTTTCTCTCTCGGAGTGGAGTTAGTACTCGCGTGAAAGGGCGAATGTGTGTGTTGCAGTGAGAGAAAGAGACTGAGCGGAAAGATTGAGTGGAAACAAGAAAAATAAAAAAAAATGTAAAATGAAATGTTATTCTGCCAAAAGCTGACACTGATCTGTTGTGTGTAGCAAGGAGAGGCTGGACTTCTCCGTTTGTTGGATCTTGCCCCTGTATTGGCTAAACTGACCAACACCACAAGCCTGCAGGACCAATCACTGTAGTGTCACGGTGCTTTTCCTTCATGTATCCAACCCAAGCTGCAGACACAAAAACATAAAAAACACAAAAACATAATCATCCTGAGTATTGTTAAATTTGACTGTTCAACTCTCACAGTGAACGTGGTAGTTTTGGACTTGTAGTACTGGCAGAGCGTATATTCTGCTGCTCAACCCGCAACAGACGAGACACGGCATCAACCCTGGTTTGCCAAGCACACCTTCACCTGACAGGCTGGCACGAACAACAAAGCACAACAGCGTATGACTACCATTGAAGTCGATCTTTTTTTGTTATCAGAATTTCTTGTTACCTTATTTTGTACATGTGTAAGTAAGAAAAAGTGTATAATATGTATATATATAGAAGATTATATAAAAAGACCTGTTTGATAAATATGCTAAATGTGAACTTTTCATGTGAAATAAAAAAGATATTTTTGGAAAACCACAACAGTTTCCTTGTGCTTTCTTTTTCCACATGCTCTTCAATACATAATTCTTCCATTCTCAACATAAAAATAACCAAGGCCACGTTTTGCAAAATCAACTTAGCGCTAACATCGCCTTTTTCCATTGGCTTATAATGGAACCAAGGTGATTTTTGGCTCTAAAAGGCTTTTCAGAAAACCCCATTTCTTTCTTTTATTAGACTGGAAAGATTTCCACAGAAGAGCCAATATCAGAGATAATGACTCGCATTTATTAATGCTACAGGAGTCACAGAGAATCAAGGCCAAGGTGGCCGATGATTGGAAAGAGGTACAATACAGAGAGACAAAAGAGAGAGAGAGAGAGAGTGTTTATTATTCCCAGCAGGCTCGCCTTTTGGCAGAGAGACTAAACACACAGGTGTGATCCCTCCGCTGCCTTTATCTCAACCTTCTGGCGAGCCTCCGCCCTGAGCGATCCCGCCCCGTCCAATCATCCCTCGTGATCCTGCGCTGCATTCAGCCACTCCTGTGTTGCATGACAAGCCATTGTTCTCGTCTCTCCTCTTTACGGCCGTGACAGTAAAAACAGCTGTAGCACCAAAAAGCGGTGCCACTGCCACTCAGCTCCCCCCCCCCCCCACCCCACCCTCACCCCACCCCCGTGTTTTCAAAGGGATAGTCGTAAATTACCCCTGGCGGACAGACCCCCTTAACCGCCCGACCCCTGGAAGAGGCTCCACCAAATAGCAGCTCACAGAGGGGAGAGCATTCCTTTTATTTACTCGCTGGTTCGGTGTCCCGGCCTGAGTGAATGTGAACAGCGACGAGGGACAAGTGTAAAAGCTTTAACGCTGTAATAAATGTTAAGGGGGGCGGTCCGGAGATAGCGACAGCAAACACTGAGCACAGAAAACAACATCCCGAGGTCATCTTCAACTGTGGGAAAAATACTCTTCTTGCTTTACGAATCTTTTTTTCCCAGGATGACTTGCAACAGATTCACAGATCACCACCATTACAAGAGCACAAATCAGTTTAACGTTGAACCTACACACTGTTTGTACGGTAATGCAAACATTCCCCAGGAAACCAGTAGAACAGGACAGCAAGCCAGTAACCGTCAGTCACCTGGGTCTAGCTCAGACTTTGGGAAGAAGGCCACGAGACTCAGAGTCGGCTTGGCGTGGCCAGCTGGTCTATCTCCGTGTCCCCGCGCCCCCCCCCCCCCTATCAGCAGGACACCGGTCCCGGGTCTGCGTGCCAGTCTACGCTGATCCAGTCCAGAGGAGCCAGGAGCATCTGCGCTACGGGGCCTTGGGGAGGCTACCTAATGTTATTGTGGTTATTTGTGGCTCTTATTACCTCCCATCCTGGCCTAATATGGGTTAGCCCAGTGACCCACAAGTATCGAATGCAGCTGTTTGTGAGGAACAATAGGCTGTACGGGGACGCTTTATTCTCATGCACGTCATCTTCACGCGATGCTGATGCAGATTACATTTTGCTTTGAATGTCGGTTTGGCCTCGTGTCCGGGAGCCCCTTTATTCCCGCTCCCGCTAATGGTTGGTTTACAAAGGCTTTAGATGGCAGAGAGGCCGGGTCAGGAGGGGGGCTGATGGGAAGGAAGACACCTCGCTCGCTGCCAACACACAAAGCCCAGTTGGAGCCTCTGCACCAATCAGGGCACATCCTGGACCCCTGCCACCGGCCGGCGGTCGGGGTGTGGTCTCCTCTTCCCGAAATGTCCTGTCACACGCTCTCTCTCTCTCTCTCGCCCGTCGCCTCTGCCACGGTCAACGGTCTTGTTTTCCAGCTCATGCTCCGGTTTCCTGACCGTGTCTCTTACTCACTCTCTCCTTTTTGGCCCCTCTCTTTTTCTCATTCTTTACTCATTCTCACTCTCATCTATCTATCTATCTATCTATCTATCTATCTATCTATCTATCTATCTATCTATCTATCTGTCTATCTATCTATCTATCTATCTATCTATCTATCTGTCTGTCTGTCTGTCTGTCTGTCTGTCTGTCTGTCTGTCTGTCTGTCTGTCTGTCTGTCTGTCTGTCTGTCTGTCTGTCTGTCTGTCTATCTGTCTATCTATCTGTCTATCTATCTATCTGTCTGTCTATCTATCTATCTATCTATCTATCTATCTATCTATCTATCTATCTATCTATCTATCTATCTATCTATCTATCTATCTGTCTGTCTGTCTGTCTGTCATTATTGTTGTTCACCCCCGTTTGCGTCTCCACATCTCGCTGTTCCACCAGTTCCCATCTCTTTCTGGCCTCGCAGACGAACTCCATGTCTATTTCTCTCCTCTAGATCTCTAGATGGGTTTGAGGTTTTACTGTGAAATGTGTGGGTGGGAAAAAAAAGTCTTTTCAGTGTAGAAAACGATAACCTATCATTTTTTCAGTCTTGGGTTCTCAGCCTATGTGGATGGATTTGCTCCCAGCAATGTCACCGACTGTCTCTAGCAAAGATGTTTTTATAGTGTCTGAAGGTCTTAGCGGGGCCGAGCTGCGGGCACAACCCCACGGCTCGCTCCTCTCCGTCTCCGTCTCCGTCTCCATTTTTGTTTGTTCCTGTTTTTCCAGCTCTCCTCTCACCTTGCCACCTCGGAGCAGAGGGGTGAAGAACATTCTGTCTGCATCAGTCATCACTCTCAGCCTCCTTGACTGTCAAATCCTCCCCTGCAGGAACCAGACAGACCACTCATGAAACGTTGGCAAACGTCTCTCATACTCCAACGCTCTTTTCAACACCCCAGAAAAGAATACAGGCACCAAAAAAACACAGTTGCAAGATTTTTGGAGTAACCATTATATCACTGAGCGATGACAAATGAGTTTGATGCGTGAAGAAGCGTGCAGAACTGACCACGCGGTGATACCAGAATAACTGAAATCAGCCTCCTATCATCTGGAATGTCAACTTTGCTAAACTTCAGATCAGGTTTATATTTACTGCCTGTACTTCCCAGTGGAGTCTAAGCGTCCACCTGATGACCTCGAATGAAGGAAGTCTAGTATTTGTGTATTTTTGCGATGTCCGTTTCATATCAGGGTTGATGCCCACGCCTACACACATTCATACACTGACTCAGGTAAAGAAACAGTTTGTATAGAGGGTTTTTGAGCAGATTATAAGACTGTGATTTATTGAAGAGGCAGCATTCTTCCACTCTGTAAGTCTGTTAGAGACGAGACCTTCAGACAGATTGCTTTGGACAAATAAAGCCAAGGACCTGTACTCTTGGACAGTCAATGCCAATTTATTTCAAACAAGCAAAAAAAAAAATCAATTTTCTGTTTCATTTTATTCCGCCAACAATATCTGGGGGACAAAGTTGTTCAGAAACAATTGAAGGCCAGTTGCTGCTGCCGCCCTGCTCAAATGATGCACCCTAATAACAGCTCTCAAAAGTTGAGAGCTCCAAATCGGTCAGAAGTCCATTGAAATGCAAAGACGGCGCTCCACAATTTTCCTCTCCGGAGGGGCAAACAACCGCTCACCTCCACAGGCAGAGATACAGAATTATGATGCAATCATTATTATGGATTTTGCACCGTGTTTCAAGTTACTATATCAAGCACATCCTCTCTTGTGAACACCGTCTCTTACCCACCAAACAGTAATGGTGCAGTAATCCCTTTATGTGCTGTAAACAAAAATGCAAGGAGAGTGTGGGAGAGGACATTTCTGATAGGATGGCTTTTATGCAAGTCTCTGTTTGTGCATTGGATTATAGTTGCACTGCTATTGTGTAAATGTTAAAGGATGTGTCTGGGATGATGCTGTTGTTGTTCATGACTGGTTATACTGCATGTTCACATGACAAAGGTAGGTCAAAATGTGTCTATGCACTGTATACGGTCTAACGCGTTAGGCCTACTCTAATTTCTGCTTTTGTCTGTGTATAAATGAATCCAACAGATGGGCATCTTCAAAGTTGGATACAAGGGAGAACGGTGACAAAGAAAAGTGATTAACTATTTCACATGTGGCTATGAGTAAGAACATAACTGCCGACCAAGGGAAGCCTTTGGTGTAATTGCCAAACTAGAAGGTTTTCTGGTAAATCACAGGTTGCCTTTCATCCAGTCTGCTCTCGCAACAGCTTGCAGATATTCATGGGGGGTGACGTTGCAAAGCATGATTGGGCTGCAGCCAAACAGCACAACAGGCAGAGCTTGCACACAGAGAACTGCCAACTATTTTGCATTTGTTCTGAAGTTATGGGAGCTTTTGAAACCCTATAATGATGCCTTTGGCCAGGCTATGCTTTGTTTATGCACAGCAGGAGTCACTGAAAATGAGCATAGGCAGCTTTTTATGGCTGACACAAAGAACTGTACTTGGCAAAATCAGATTAGTTCTGAGCTATATTCTTAGCTTACATATTACGACTCAAAAAAAACCTCTCTAAGGGAAAAGGAAATGCCATATCATGTATATTTCACATTCTTAACTACAAAACTGGACAAAAGAGATCTGTCTCTCGCACAGAGGGAGGCATTGAGCGGTTGATATAAAGCCCCCAGGCCATGTGCTTCATACTCGGGGAGGACGTTATTCATATATGCAGGCACTCATGCACAGGCTCTCATACCACCCGGTCCCACCCAGACCCCCAACCCACACACAGACATTTCCAGAGGAAAATAACCGAGGAAAATAACTGAGGAAAATAGACTCCAATTTATTCAAGTTACAGTGATAGCCTCAGGACACAAGTCTGAAAATCGAACAATGGAATGTGCTTCTTAAAACATAAAATCCAGCCCATACATACTGACAAGCAACAATCTCCAGAAACACACTGCTAGGTCTAATACCCTTTGTGAAATCAGGAGAGCAGAGAGAGCATCTTAGAAACCGAAGCAATCTTGAGTCAGGTTCTGGTCCAGCATGAGCCCTAGGGTTCATGAGTTGGTCTTTCAGTAACCAGCAATTGGTTAGAGAGGACAATTTAGAATGTAGAGAGCATCCTGAAGAGCATCATTGATTTCCTAATGAAAACAAAAAAGGTCCTCGCGTGGTGATGCAAAGGGTACACAGGGTTTTAACTCAGTAACTCATCTAAAGTAAATCATCAATTAGCTTAGAAATGCTCAAGTACAGCTCAATATTAAATTGATAACAGATGTCAGTCAATCTGTCTAAACTCTATAAAGTCACTGCTAAAAAGTTTGTAATGATTTTCAGATGTCTACTGGTAAGAGGTGGGTGTAGATTCAGCGCACAATCACATCCCAAAACATTCACACATCTTCATCATGAAGAGCCTTGTGATTTTTAATAACTTTCCTACATCACAAGACCATGAATTGTTAAGCGTCTGTGATCAGAAACTGGTGTACGTCAGTATTGTGTTTCCTGTCAGTCTCTCAAAAGTCTCTAGCAAGTGCTACTCTAGTTTTACATCTTCAACCCCTTTTTCCTCAAGTCCTCTCTGGCTTCTTTTATCTGTCCCTGAAGTTCTTTGGCTGCCTCTTCACAGTCGTTGAAGGTGGCCACCCTGTAGCCCACCGTGGCCAGGGAGTAGCAGCCAAACGTTACCAGCAGATACAAAGGCATGGGCCAGGCGACCTCCCTGTAAGTCTGTGGTAGGCTTAGGTCCAACAGGTCGAAGCTGACAAGAGCCCAGGCTGCGACCAGTAGCAACACGCCAAACAGCCACTCCAAAAGCTTCGTCATGATGAGGGGGAGAGGACACGGAGAGCAGTCAAACAGTAACCTGTAAGAGAAAGTGAACGGCGATAGTATGAAGTCATATGAAGACGAAAACAAGAAATGTGCAGCCATAGCGACGTTTATAGCTAGCTAGGAGAGCTAATAAAGCGATTAAGAAACGTACTCGCTGTAGATAATATAACGTAATAATATAATAAGTAAATTCCCTATGATGTTAACAACTTTTAGACTTAAATAGTTGAGAGTCCACAAAAAATGACCCGGAGTTGTCCATCCAGGTTCTGAGGGAGATTAGTAACGTCTTCCTGTCAAATTAGACCGATTTAGCTAGCTTAGCTTTAGCTGCAAAACACAGGAAAGTACCGTTAGCTCCCGGTCACAACACACGGGGACCGAACAGGCAGCAACCTGTCAGTGAGGCTATAACAGTTGCATCTAACAAAATACGACACACATTTGATCATTCATTTAAAAGCATCTCAGTAAATCGGTTTTAATAGGAATAATCCGATGTTTTTACCTTCTCCCAAAAGCCAACTCAGCTCTGCGCAGAAATATGACGCGGCAAGCGGAAACGCCTTATGGGAAATGAAGTTTCTCGGCTACTAAACGTAACATACGAGTGGATGAGAAGTAGGGCGCCAGTGGTCAAGAGAATGTCTACTATTTCTATTTCTATCGAGGTATAAAAGTAAAATGTGGGTCTGTTCAATATAATACCTCACACTAAATCTACTCTAATCGACTAAATCTGTCTGTGGATTATAGAAACGTCTCGTGAGATAGGCTGTAAAATACAGCACTGCACTAGACTGTTGACGTATTAACTCGCCAGTAGCCAGTCTGGTGAGAGAAAGAGCCCTTAATGAGGCCCCCAGCCAGGCTTTAACACACATTAGCCCTCTAATTGTTTCTCTATGTCTTAATTTAGAAAGCCATTTTCAAAACTGCATTACCATTACCATTACCACCAGCTAAGAGCCAACTATAAATGTTAATGTTATGTTATGGCAAAGCAAGGAATCCTACAACAGTTGCTGGAATTTCATTAGGGGCCGCTGGGAGCACATTGCCATCAGAGCTCAATGTCTTTAGGTGCTATGGGGTCACATCTGTTCAGTCGGAGCGGTGAACTTGGAGTGGCTGTCAGGGTGCAGAAGGCACTGACCTCTCTGGAGTGTATTCAGGAGGAGTTCAGGAGGAGTGGGAAACGTAAACATCATTCACTTAGCCGGGGCAGGGGAGAAACCAAAGACCCACTGAGACATAAACATCAAAACGGAGGGTTATTCTTGGGCCCTTGGTGTTTATGCTTGTCTGCACCGGTGTTAATAGTGTAAATGACGACGTGCGTGCCATCCAGAGGGGTAAAAGCCTGTTTGTTCTGTTTACGCAGGGTGTAACTTGTAAGGTAAATCCTTATAAATAAATGCACAAATCAACAATTAACTTTGTGAGAGTTTCCAGCGCAGTTCCAGGACACGTTGTATCTTGTGCACGGTTTTGTGGCGCTGTAAAACAGTCAAGCTTATCGGGCGTGATAACACAAGACTATAAATGTCTTTCTGTGTTTATTGCATGAGGTTTTCCCAGCAGTGAACTCTGCATTTGTTTGTACAGACAGGGAAGTAGTGGTAAATTAAAAGGTGGGTAAACTATGAACTCCAGTCCATAAAGCAGATGACCATATAATATATATATAATATTAAACATTAAATCCTCAGAATAGTATTGATTTATGGGGGGTTTTTTCTGACTCGAGACGGTACACATTTCCATCAGGTCATCACGGTGTGTATTCTCCATTTCATCGAGGTGTGTTTACCCTCCACCGCTTCATCAGATCCAGCGTAGTGCCTGCTCCGTCGTGCCTGTGTTGCATCCACATGACTGGCAGCGTGAGCGTGTGCGAGGCTCAGTGGGAACAGTCAAGCTGGCGTTTCTCAGTGTGTCTCCCTGCCAGCTCCTGTTCCGTTCCAGTACTCAGGAAACCTGCGCTCCAGCCGAGAAGGCCTGGCAGACACAACACAACAGCCTGGGACGAGGGAGCGGCACTGAAAAGAGCGAGTGAGAGAGAGAGAGAGAGAGACACAGAACTAGAAGGGAGAGAGAGAGAGAGAGGGGTGAGGCAAAAGGCAGCGGTTACTTCAGATTAAGAGCCAGAGAGAGAGAGAGAGAGAGAGAGAGAGAGGGGGGATTTCACAGCTGACAGGGAGGTAGAAAGAAAGCTGAGAGGGCAGGAATGAAGAGAAAGGGTGACCGACTATGCGAAGGAAACAGGAGAGGGCAAAGGAGGCGGGAGAGGAGGGAGGGAGGGAGGGAGGGAAGGCAGCAGACAGACAGACAGAGGAGAGACGTTTAGGAGGGGGCTGAAATCAGGGGATTTGCAGGTGCAGCTTGAACAACCAGTGACCTTAATGGTGCATTAAATCCAGCTGTTGCTTGTCCAGACTTTTCTTCAATCCCCTAACACCTTCCACAGCGCAACATGCAACTCCTCGGTTCTCAGAGGAGGGAGTTCAGACAGAGATGGAGAGACTGAGGAGAGAGAGAGAGGGGGGGGAGGGGGGGGCAGAGAGAGAGATGGAAGAGATACTGGATACCTCAAGTGCAGAAAGAGGAGTGACTGTGTGCATCCACCCAGAGAGAGAGAGAGGATAAGAGGCGTAGATAAAACAGGAGAAGTTGTAATGGAGGGTCGTGTTGACTCTATCTCTCTGGCTATGTCAATATTAGTGGAGTGAAAGGGCCAGATAAGACTCGGTGGTATTAAAGAGCAAATTGGAGATGGAGATTTGGCTGGATAAGTGGTGTGTAATATCTCAAGTGTGTGTGTGGAGCGAGAGAGACAGAGAGAGAGACATAGACAGAGAGAGAGAGAGAGAGAGACATAGACAGAGAGAGAGAGAGAGAGCATTACACACACAGTCGATAACAATAGAGCTCGGGCTCAAAAACAGGAACCCTCTGTTTCCTGAGTTGGAGACCTTAGCCATGTGTTATGTTGTTGTTGGTGTGTGTGTGTGTTGGTGTGTGTGTGTGTGTGTGTGTGTGTGCGTGTGCTAGAGTGACTAACAGTTTGTCACCATGTCAAGGTTCCAGGGACAGCAAGTGCGGGAAATGGAGGGGGGTCGTCTTTTAGGGGGTCACAAACAAGGGGAGGCCTTTCAGACAGGCGAGGTGATACTGCGCCAAATTGGGTGAGGAGGGGTGAGGAGGGTGAGGACGGGTGAGGAGGGGTGAGGACGGGTGTCACAGCTTGACAGGGGGGGCTTGAAGTCAAGGCTGGCACTCCTTGAACGTCTCTCCATTGACGAGCAGACTGTTCGTGAATATCCTTGAGACAAGATGTCCGGGAGACAGCGAGAGAGAGAGAGAGAGAGAGGCTGTATTAGAGTGTTGACCCGATGTCCGCGGGGCCCCTGCACCCCTGCAGGACGTCGGGGCCTCGCTTAATTGAGTCTGGGGGTGTAAGGTCAGAGTGTGGTCAGCTGTGACCGAGCTCGCACCATGTGAGAATGGCACTCGTCTTGCCCTCGGTGGCCCCCCCCGACTTGAGTCACAACACACACACACACACACACACACACACACACACACACACACACCTGTTTCGGAGGCTGCTGCTGCTGTGACGGGCAACGCCTCCCCCCCCGCCCGCCTCCCCCCTCTCTCTCTCTCTCTCCCCTCTCTTCCATGCTGTCCTAATGAATCTCATCTCTGTGTTTGTCCCGCTTGTGCTTTGTTTGTTGACCTTTATAAGACGTCATTACTGATTATCTTCACGGGTGTATAATTCTGCCCCATAACACTTACACCCTCAAACCACAGCCCCGGCCCTGTGTGTGTGTGTGTGTGTGTGTGTGTGTGTGTGTGTCTGATCAAATGCCTGTTGTCAGTGTAACAGCCATTAACAATGAACAACAGGCATAAGCTTGATGATGTCTCCCTCCCCCCCCCCCTCTCTCCCCTATCCTCTCCTCTCTCCCCCACTAGAACACAATGTCCTTTAGCATTACCATTATTGACAGTGGAACTAATTGGCACATGGTTATGAAAGCCCTCTACACCCCCCAACCCCCCCCTCCCCCCCCGGGCTGTTTTAAATTGGACTGTGCAATTTCCTTCACCATCAGATGCAGGCGAGTCCGTGCGCGGGACCCCGAGGAGGTATCGATTATAAATGGTGAATGTGGGTCGGCGCGGTGGACCTCAGCGATGATGTGGGTTCCGCATGTCTAGACCGGAATGAACCGATCTCATCTTCTGTTTGGATAATGGATGGTAATGGGAGGAGCTTCGGGGGGGAGTGGGGGAGTGGGGGGGGGCTCTGTCTGCTAGTCCAGTCTGCTCACCGGGTCGTCTTCCTGTGATAAATGCGAGCTGAGGTCAGGATGTTAGCAGGAGCCTGCAGGTGGATCTACAATCTAATCTCATCGGTGGCTGTGCGTGCGGTCAGAGACAGGATGCAGGATGCTACAGATTATCTGTCTGCTCTTGCATTGATTTGAATGTAGAGATCGCTAGAGGTTATCGATTCCTTGCGTTGATACAAACGGGGGGGTGGGGGGGGTCCCGGGTTATTCGGAGGAACTGGGGCGTCATTAGAAGCGCAGACGTGCGAGGAAAAAAAAAAAAAAGTACATGCAATTACACAGAAAAAAAACCCCATTAATTCCGGGAGACGGATGTACAAGCATCGCCCGCAGTCACTCATTATGTTGACAATGTCCTTTCTTGTTCCACCAGATTAGGTCTGGTATCGAGGGCTGATGTCATGTCGGGATACCACGAGGACTCAGTCATCTAAGTACACGTCAACATGCTGTCGACTAACTCTGCCGTCTAATTACAGCGAGAGGCTCGTTGTTGTTTGGTAGACGCACGTGCAGCGTAGCAATAGCGTCACTTCACACGTGCGCACAGGAAGTTGAAATATGTAGCGCTACACCGACCGATTGTATAGATGTACATTTGTCACCGGCGTTGACTTCATGTTAAAAAAACGGGAAAGGTCAAGGATTATGGCTTTGCGGTGGGTAGTGGGTAATACCCTGAAAGCTGATTGTGGCGTCTCAGGCAGACTGTCTGTCGTTGCCCCCGCAGATGAAGTTGATTGGACGAGACGGCTGGTCTGCACCGACCTGTCCGTCTCCTGCTCTGGACACTGGCCATATTGTCCTCCCTCCCGGCCCCCCCGACTGCTTGACCTCTCAGAAATCTGACCCACTGGGCTGCTGGAGTGCCCCCTCAGGCACCTGCCAACCTTTGACCCCTTAACTTGGCGAGCATTTGGAAGGTGAGGAGGGATGCAAGGGGGGGAGGGGAGGGGGGGGGGGGGGGTTGACACGGTAACAGATAGGAGTAAGAGTTGTCAAACTTCAGACTGTCAGACTGTTTTTCTCCTTTCACAGATCGTACTATAACAAACTTTCACATCTGTCGTCTGTCTGTCTTTCTGTCTGTCTTTCTCTCTCTACCTCCATATCCACCCATCTCTGTGAACTGCACACACACACACACACACACACACACAGAGACCGTTGGGGCTGTGATGTATGCACAGCTGGTCCTGACAGAGCCGTCCAGGAAACGTGAGGTTTACGGATCCCCTGTTGACTTTCTGATTTGCCTGGGCTTTCTCTTTTCAGGGACCTGGAATTTTAACTGCGCTAGGGGGCCGAGGTCCGACTCAGCATGTTTAACCGAGGTGGAAAACCACTCAAAAAAATATGCACTTGACTGCCTGCCCCGCCCGCCCGTCCGACTGACTGACTGACTGACTGACTGACTTACCGCGTCGATGTGTCACGCGGGCCCTCGCCGAAAAGCTCCATCAAAAATGGCGTTTCCGTCACCGTGGCGATGGCGGGTCTCACACCCACTCTCTCCCACCATGTGTGGCGTTAATGCTGTATCATTACTCTCGCCGAGCGCTATTCCACACCTCAGCTCCGTGGCTATAATAACATCCTAGTTGTTATGAGTTACAGGCGGAGTGTAAAGACATATATCTGAAGTTACAGAGGCCTTAAAGTTACACCCACGGGCCAAAGGCTGTTTAATATAGTTTGATACATCCATTATAGGAGGAGGTCCACACACCGAGCGTTTGCAGACCCCCTGAAGATTGGATTTTAATGACTCAGGCGAGTGAACTCTCTCTGGGTTCAACAAGAAATCATTTTAAAGGATGGGATATCCACATTTTTTTTGGCTTGAGTCTTTAGGCGATGCTTGATCCCACAGGGGGGGGGGAAATTGTTGGAAGTCCCACTTTGCTCTGTATGCTGTTTGATTGCGTGCAATAAACTTTCACTGTGTAACACACGTTGCATCATTAGGTAGGAGGAAACACGGTGCAGCACACAAATCCAATGCAAAAGGATATGCTGGAGTGTAAACGCTGAAGTGAATTAGCCCTGCGCCTCCTCTCACGATTACAGTGCACTGGGTTACAGTATGTGGCCATATGGGCTCTGCCTAGCATTACTGTCACCCCTCATTTATTATAGTGAGGGATGACGGCCCCGCTATGCCCCCTCAAATCCTCTTAGCCAACATTTAGCTGATTGATTTTTTTCCCCCCTTCTACCTCTATTCAGATTATCAATGCGATAGGAGGATGTATATTTTTAATGCTCTTCAGTACCACGGGTGGATGGATGAGAAAGATAAACATGAATGTTTCAGCAGCGGCCTGGAAGAGTAATATCAGGCCGACTGTTATTGAATTTAAAGTTCGATAAAACTGGATAAAAGAAATGAAAAATGTGAACGTGCTGCAATGCGATCGGCCAATAACTTACAATAACCTACACATGAAACGGCGTGTTGCATATAGAGAACGAAGTCAGTAATTCACTTCTCCAATTAAATGGACATTATAGGAGTATGAAGTGTAGGAGTCAGTTATCAAACACTAAAACTGTAAGCATTATATTTTCAAGCATTTCTTCATTTTCACCCCCCAAACCTACTGAATTGTAACTGCAGGCCTCCGTCACAGAGATCCATAACAACGGTTTTGACTCAACGGGATGAGTCCCCGTAAACATGCGCTCCTCTGTGGGCTGTAGATGCTACACGGCCGAGTCAACAAACAAAACCGGGCCTTTCTGAATGTGCGGTTTAGCTCCGTGATATTCAAGACAGTCGGGTTAGAGGATTCCAACAGACTCCACCAGCTCTCCAGATGGCACAGTACACTCTGTCTCCAGCAGATTGTATAGCGCCGAGTCCCTTTAGAAATTGAGATGATTCCCTCCTCCCTCCCCCCCCCTTTCTGAACTATACTAAATGATGATCACAGAGATTATGTATTGGTAATTCCTGCCAGGTCTTAAAAAGAATGCCCATGCTGTGTGCTTAATACTCAGCAGAGGGATTATGTAGACCCCTACATGTGGTGTTGTGGCTGCATACCTCCAGTCAGACTAAACCCAATCTGTTACAGATTTGGACTAAAGAAGAGAGGTGCAGCGAGCGTAAGGGAGGGCAGGGTGGGGGGGGGGTTTACTGTATTCATACTTTACAGTACATTCCACTCCCTCTATATCATGGGGGATCAGAGATAAACCTGCTGGTGGAGGCAGTATTTTTTTTATCTGTGTGTATTAGGACTTTTAAAAGAACCTTGGCTTGCGTCAAGGCTGTGGACTTTATTTATTTTATTTTTTTTGACTCAATTCCGCTTTTTTCTACTTCTTTTATTTTCCCTTTGTGGCTGAGGCAAACCCAAAATCGCCCAAATGGTTTCCCGTTGAATATGGGTCCAATTAAACACATATGTGGATTTTCATATCGAAGCTCATAAAAAGTAAACTGTAGCGATTTACATTACATCTACATGAGGAATGCCGAGCACCCACACATGTAAGGTGTTAATATCTGTATCAAAAGCAGATGGTCGTCGCCATTATTCTCATTCAAGGTGTTTTTCCTTTCGTTAAGCAAGAATCACGCAGTCAAGACGTGATTTGTGGTGCGTGTGCAATTCCAAAAGGGAATCGTTTCCCATCATGCAAAGCCAGAGGGCTCAACGTTCTGGAGTGGGGCTTCATGTATTCGGCCAGCGCCGAGAATACTGTAGTACATATACTGCTTTTAATTGTGGTTAACCAATAGGTGGCGTTCTTTGCTCATTACAGAGATAAACTCATCCACAGTAGTAGTAGTAGTAGTAGTAGTAGTGGTTCTAGTAGTAGTGGTAGTAGTGATTCTATTATTAGTAGTAGTAGTAGTAGTAGTAGTAGTAGTGGTTCTAGTAGTAGTAGTAGTAGTAGTAGTGGTTCTAGTAGTAGTAGTGGTTCTAGTAGTAGTGGTTCTAGTAGTAGTAGTAGTAGTGGTTCTAGTAGTAGTAGTAGTAGTAGTAGTAGTGATTCTATTAGTAGTAGTAGTAGTAGTAGTAGTAGTAGTGGTTCTAGTAATACTAGTAGTAGTAGTAGTAGTAGTAGTAGTGGTTCTAGTAGTAGTAGTGGTTCTAGTAGTAGTAGTAGTAGTGGTTCTAGTAGTAGTAGTAGTGGTAGTAGTGATTCTATTAGTAGTAGTAGTAGTAGTAGTGGTTCTAGTAATACTAGTAGTAGTAGTAGTAGTAGTAGTAGTAGTGGTTCTAGTAGTAGTGGTTCTAGTAGTAGTAATAGTGGTTCTAGTAGTAGTAGTAGTGGTAGTGGCTCTAGTAGTAGTAACAGTAGTGGTTGTGGTAGTGGCTCTAGTAGTAGTAACAGTAGTGGTAGTGGCTCTAGTAGTAGTAACAGTAGTGGTTGTGGTAGTAGTAGTGGTAGTGGCTCTAGTAGTAGTAACAGTAGTGGTTGTGGTAGTGGTAGTGGCTCTAGTAGTAGTAACAGTAGTGGTTGTGGTAGTAGTAGTAGTAGTGGTAGTGGCTCTAGTAGTAGTAACAGTAGTGGTTGTGGTAGTAGTAGTACTAGTAGTAGTGGTAGTGTTACTGGTAGTAGTGGTAGTCAAAGTAGTATTAGTAGTACTTTTCAAAACAGTTTCACAGTTGTGGAGCTTTTCAAAGGAGTAAATAAAATGAAATATCAAAAAGCAATGTCAGCAAAGCAAGAAACATTAACGCAGAGAGGGAAACATTAAAAAGTAAAGCGTAAAAAGGGAGGTCAAACACGTTTAATAACAGGGCCGTAAAAGTACAAGATACATAAAAGCAAGTCTATAAAAGTGAGTTTTAAGAGGCGATTTGAGAGATGATAGTGATTTATCCTCCCTGAACTCATCAGACGGGTCATTCACACACACAGCACTGATAGCACCTTTCAAAGTCCTGGACTGTTAATGGCTCAAATCTTTCATCTCTCCAGATTTACAGCTAATGTTATATACTGGTCAATGTTTCACCCACAGAGCCTCTTAGTGTGTTTCAATTAACGGAATGGGCTCCTGTTGTATCTTGCTGCACCCTAGTGGTCAACGCAGGTACTGACGCTCACCAAGTTTGTTTCTAGGGTTGAAAAAACTTTCACAACGTTGAAGCGGATTGAATATTAACAAAACACAAACAACGAGAAAAGGAAACAGAGAATGTTGTCATAACTTAAACACTTTGCATTTATTCAGAGTTTATTTCTTTAATTCATTTTCTTTTGCAAACATTCTGCCAGCAGGTGAAGCGTACATGGATTCAAATCCGCTAATCATTTCATAAGAAGCGTTGCTCGTTAACTTACAATCAAGCCAGGTTAAACTAATCAAAATTATTGTTTGAGTCAAAACAATTTACCATCAGCCGATGAATCAATGTAGTTATCAGTCAAACCACACACACACACACACACACGCACACGTATGCATGCGCACGTGCACACACACACACATGCGTGCACACAAACACACACACAAATCAGATTCATGTATTTGAAACACAAAATAGCAATAACAAACAGACCCATCGGGAATCAGTGATTAGCTCAGCAGCAGAGGTATAATTGGAGCTTCTAATTACAGTATTGCCTCGTTGTCCTCACTACCTCTAATCTACCACTCAATCACATTTACATCCCGGGGGAAAAAAAACGACGACTTTGGTTGGGATCATAAAGGGTGAATGACTGGGAAGTATCCGCCAACAGTAAGGAGAGCTGGACAGCTCTGTGGTTGAAAGATGTCGTTAGGGTGGTCAAGGCCTGTTTCAGTCACATGTCCATCATGTTCCTCAAATCCGGGCCTCGGGGTCCAGAGTGCTGCTGGTTTTCTTTTGTATTCACCGGGCATCCCAGGTCTTAATCAAGCCCTGATCAGACAGCTAGAATGGAAAGAATAGAAAACCAGCAGTACTCTGGACCCCGAGGCCCGGATTTGAGGACCACTGCTCTAAAACATGAGTGGACAGCCATGAGGACATGATAGGACAGACAGTAAACGTTTCTACAGGAAGGATGACATTGTGTTTAGCTTTATCTACATTAGCTTTATAAATGTATACAATATAGCATGGCTACAAGTGCAAGCATCAAATATATAGTTACGTAGGCATGTGTTGGATATACCACACTCTACTCAAGCGATTCAATAAATCCTGCAAAACGGCGTGTAACAAAAAATGTAAGAAACTTAATTACATTTGCATATTTGTTGCTATAGAAACATTTTCTTGTACAAATGAAATACAAAACAAAATCGCTGAGATGTCTTAACTTTCTCGCTCTAGCTGAGTAAATAGTTCACAATTACCACGACATTCCCTTCTACCGCCACGACCTCGGGTCAGTTATTATCCAAATTGGTGACACGGGGTTGAATAGTTACCCTCCTGACCGGAGTCTGATCCGCGTTGCGATTGGCCACCAGCTCCTGCAGCTGCAGCGCTCCCCCGCCGATGAAGCAGAAGGCCGGGCACACGGGGCCGGAGCAGTCCACGTGGCCCTCCCAGAGGGGTCGCAGGGAGTGGGCGTCGTAGAAGGTGACGCGGCCCTTCTCGAAGTCAAGGCACACCCCGAGCCGGGGCGGCAGGGGGTAGGTGAGGCCCGCGGGCGAGGAGGAGGGACCGTTGGCGACGACGGGGGGGTGGTCTCGGATCCCGTTGCCGTGGTTACCGTGATGGTGGCCGCTGTGCTGGGGCAGGTAGATCTTGCCCATCCCCATGGTGAGGAAGCAGAAGGGCGGGGCGGAGTCCAGCGCGTCCTCCGCCCCGCTGTCGTGGCCGCTGTCCGGGTCGTAGCTGCAGAGAACACGGATGGATGGATGGATGGATGGATGGATGGATGGATAGATCGATGGATGGTTTCTTTACTTTCATCCACTCCTCCATTTCATTTTGATTCGTTACTCCATTTCATATTGTAGCTACTTACCGTGGACTGGCCATGTCCTGTGGAAGGTGGAACCACTCCTGCAGTTTAGACTCCAGACCAACTCCCACCTGTTCAACAGACAGAGAGAAGAGGAACTCAACTGTAATTAACTACATATTTTCGGTAGTAGCAAATCTTCAAACAATCCATCTCTCCCTGTTTTGCCATTTACTGGTATTTGCAGTGTAGGAGTCTCATGGAAAATACCTCGCACCGTAACCCTTGCCATCTAGTTTACTTGCCTTCACCAGGTAAGAGCCAGGCTCCACTGAGCACGCCCAGTAGTGCCGTCCCTGCGTGATGGCCACGTCCCCTACCAGGAGGTCAGAGGTCAGGTGACAGGAAGTGAGGGCGTGGTCAGCGGCCTGCAGCAGAGAGAGGCCGGGGACGCTGCGGGCACAGCGCTGCTCCTTGCTGACCACCAGCCTGTCGGCGTGGAGACCCCAGCGAGAGTCCAGGTAGAAGTTCAGCACTGGGATAGCCAAGGGGGGAGAGAGGGAGAGGAAAAGAGAGAAGGAAGAGAGGAAAAGAGGGGAGAAGAAGAAGGAGGAGAAGCGAGAATAGAAGGAGGACAAGTTGAAACGATAGTAGAAGTTTGGGTGGGTGGCAACAGCAGAGGGGAAGTTAGTGGTACAGATTTACAGTGGGAGAGTAGTAAGGGAAAGAAGAGAAGAATAAGAGAGTAGGAAAGAAGAGAAGAATAAGAGAGTAGGAGAGAGGAACAGACATGCACCTCCTCCAGACAGAGAGAGGCTCAGCACTGGAACAGATAAGGAATATCACACTGATCTATACATGAATGACTCGGGGAGTAGAGGCTTTGCTAGTGGGGAAGGCACCATTACAGAGGAAGCATATACAGTATACAGGAGGGAGAAAAAGTCTCGGGGGGGGGGGAGGGGAGGGGGGGGGGGACACAGGGAAAGCACCGATCACTCAGGACGACGCGACCAGTTAAAAAAAACAACCCTGGATCTGAATCGGATCCACGTTGTTAAGCCTCGCGTCTTAACAAACTGCAAACCTCATCAGCGCTCGGACAGATCTCGTTATCTCGACAGAGGGGTGAGTAGGTGGCTGGATGGGGTGAGAGAACAGAGATGACCGCAGAGAGAGAGAGAGAGAGAGAGAGAGAATGATATGTAATACAGTGGGGGAGAGAGAGGTGGTCAACACATATGGATGCACTTCTTACATTCGGTAGGAGGCGGGTAGGTTGGCAGCGAGGAGAGGATGACGAGTATAGAGCTGTGGTGCGGTGGCGAGACGAAGGAGAAGGGCGGAGGTGGGGACGGTGGGTAAGGAATGGGCAGAGTGAGAGATGGGAAGATGGGAATGGGCAGAAAAAAAGAATATGAATTGTTAGTCACCGTGGTAACCATACTGATGCTATTATTATGACTGATAACAGTAGTTGTGAAGGTGTGTGTGAGAAGTGTCCATGCTCCTGAGGAATATTTATTTTAGGAATCATAGTGAACATACAGTACCAGTCAAAAGTTACAGACACACCTGTTTCTGTTTCTCATGATCTTAAAGACATTTTGATATAAAGGCTTGATGCTTAAATGCTTGAAATTTTCTTAGACAAATAGAGAAGTTGATGCCTGTGTATGAATTTATTTTCAAAACTTACATTTTAATTAAATTGAAATGCACCCCCAACAAGTAGTTTTCATTTAGACTTTAGAGGTGGAGAATGTTGAACCACAATGATTAAATCATCATTTTAAACACTCACATAGTGATTGTGGCCTTTAAAAGTTCATTTGTGGAATTTCTTTGCTTGTTAATGCCAAAGGGTTTCTACTTTGAAGAATCTAAAATATAAGATAGTTTGGATTTTTTTTTTTTTTTTTTTGGTCACTGCATAATTCCTTTTGTGTTATTTCACAGTTTTGATGACTTTACTATTATTCTAAAATAGTGGAAAATTGTAAAAATAAAGAAAACCCCTTTCTACGAGTAAGTGTGTCCAAACCTTTGACTGGTCCTGTATATATATATAACGTGACTATTCATCTGTCAGTATGTTTCATGTGCAGTCATAAAGCCTTGTTTGTGATGACCAGTTTACCACTTGTATTTCCAACTCGGTCGGTTGTTTGGGTGCAACTTCCAAAAGGGCAAAGTCTGTTCAGTCTTATCTTCACCGTTGTTTATGAGGACGACCATAAAAGTGCTATCGGTGTGTCTCCTCACCTGGTGCGGGCGGGGTGTGCAGGTACACCTCCTCGCTGTACTCCCCGTAGCCCGCCTTGTTGCAGCCTCTCACCCTCAGCACGTACACGCTGTCCATCTCCAGCCTGTCGATCACGGCGCTGGTCCCGCTCACTTCGTCCAATCGCTGCCAGCCCCAGCGGGCCGCGGCCAACCCTCCTCTGATCCCGCCCCTGGAGCCTCCCCCCGGCACCACGCCCCGGCGGCGAAACTCCACGGAGAAGTTCCAGGCGGGCGAGGAGTCCTGGGGCAGTCGCCAGCACAGGAAGAGCTGGTCGTAGGCCAGGGTGCGCTGGGTATCGATCACGGGAGCCAGAGGAGCTGGGAAACGTTAAGGGGTTAAATGTGGGATCTTCATTTATTGGTTGAAAGATTAATGGTACTCAGATGTTAGAGGTTTGACATATCATACTTTGACTCCCCCACATTTTCTGGTTATGTATTATTTCATGGCATTTCTGCTTCATTGAACAGTATAAGTGGAGGGTGACTCCACTTATACTGTTCAATGAAATGTGAGGAAGAGCAAGGGGATGACATGCAACAACAGTCGCGAGTCACTGCCACTGTCGCGTCTTCTCCTGCTCCTCTCCTCCACAGTCCATCCCTCCCTCCTTCTCCACCCTTGCCCCGTCTTCCTCCTCTCCCCTCCTCACCCTTGATGAAGTGCAGCTCTGTGAGGAATTTGAGTTCTTTGGAGACGTCCAGCTGGAAATGTCTGAAGGATGGATCGGCGGCCAGAGAGAAACACTGGAGGTGCTCGATGGATTTATTTAACCTGGTGGGGTGGAAGAGAGAGGAAGGTGGGAGGTTGCATGATGCGTTCATCAGTGGGACAGGTTGATGAGGGGCGCCTGATCAGTTTGAGGCTTGTGTTGGTGAATGTAAGCATTTGGCAAAATGAGTTAA
The DNA here is from genome assembly GCA_034670385.1 of Hoplostethus mediterraneus. Classification (NCBI taxonomy): domain Eukaryota; kingdom Metazoa; phylum Chordata; class Actinopteri; order Trachichthyiformes; family Trachichthyidae; genus Hoplostethus; species Hoplostethus mediterraneus. Next base: position 864,069 of record JAXDDW010000009.1, read on the forward strand.
GACAATGAACTGACTAGAAAAGAATTGTCCTCGGGAATCAGGTCAACTATACTTCCACAAGACACTAAGCTAGTCATCAAGTCATCACTCTTACAGCAAGTCCACTAGCCCCATCATGTGGCCATTTAGATATCACAACAAATACAGAGAGGAAAATAACGAATCAAACTATTTTGTACTATTACAAGCCATTTTGTTCTTTGTTTTTTTTACTACATTTATTAGCAAATATTTCTTTTTCAGCATTTTCTTTACATAACACATGGATGGTATGAATATGAACTCTGTATCTTAAAGCATTAAGAAGCTATAGGGGAACCTGTGGTGTAAGTATGACGTTTCTATCATGTATTGTTCTTGACGTACTGTGTTCACAAGAATGTGTCCATATACACAGACAGACAGACAGACAGACAGACAGATAGACCTACATACCATGCACCATGGTGACAGTACTTTTTCTATTATATTTTTGTACTTTTTCTATTATATCTCTTGTGGTTTTTTTTAATTATGTCTGTTGTGTCCTTAGCATTAGCGTTAGGTGTCGGAGAGACACAAGAATTTCATTGCATACTTTTGCTTCTTGTGAACGTTGTGCATATGACAATAAAAACCTTGAACTTGAACTTGAACTTGAGGACTTCAAATATTCAGTAAAGACAAGAGAGCAATGACAAAAGAAAACACAGCACACACCTAAAGATAATAAAGCACTCAGCACTCAGACCTGTTGTGAGTCTGGCGGGCCGCCTGCACAAAGCAGGGTGGGTCTGTTTCTTTCAGCAGCTCCTGGGTGAACGCCATGAGACCCGCGTGCTCCGTCAAGCTCCGTCTCTCTGCCACTTGGGCAGCCAGCGCCTCGCCCCGCTTCTGCCGGGCCGCCTCCAGAGCCTGGGTCAGCGAGGCGTGGCGCTCTGCCAGGGCGGCGGTCAGATCCCTGACACTCTGAGTCAGCTGCTCTCTGGCGGCCACGCTGTTCACCTGGTGGGGGACGACACAGACAAGGTCACCGGTTACACCGATACCAGGTGACGCCACCTTTCAGTTTACTCATGGAGCCTTTTTAATAAACAGAAAACAAAGGGACACAAAAAATGAAAAACGCTGTTAGTTAATTAAAGGGTAATTACGGTATTTTTAAACCTTGGCTCTATTTGTACATATTAGTCATTTATACCGCAAAATAGGTACAAAACGTTTTGGAGTTGCTCCAGGTACATCCTCAGCCCGCAGTTGCGAAACGGGCTACAATGGCTGCAACGTAATCCGTAGGGGCAAGTGCGCCGATCAAAGTACGTCCACTAAATGTGCTTGTTTTTGCCACTGACAGGCTCAGATTGTTATTTGAATATCTGACAATATTACGGAAAGGATCCCTACAGAGATAGACCTTTTTTTAACCAGAAACAGAAGTTTCGCTCAAGGTGAAGTCTCACTCTGAAATCTGAAATATGAGCTGAGATGTTGAGAGGTTAAAAAAAGGTTTCTGGTTAAACAAAGGTCTATCTCTGTAGGGATCCTTTCCGTAATGTTGTCAGACACTTGGAATCAGTTTGATTTGTTGATGGAATCATATGACATATAATCAATTAAGAATGTAAGAAAGAAGACTTAAGTAATACCAATACACACTTAGGAACATGAAAGCATGAATGTTCTGGGGTTTAGGCCACAGTCAGACAGTGAATACAGGCAAGGGATTAAGGAAAAACCTGTAATTAACACTGTGCCACCAATAAACCGATAAACTGTACAACATGTAGCTCTGTACTTGATGATGCTTTGTTATGACTGGTATATTATGAATCATATTTTGTCATTTTTAATTCCTTGCCACGAAGTCCAAATTTCACCAATTCATTTGTAGCAAACACAGCTTGGCTAACGATCAAATAGTCCAGTATTAAACTGACATTAACGTCAGTATTCAGCTGCGTATTGCAGTTACAGACAAAATGTATGGGTGTTTGGCTAATGGCTGGTGTTACTTCCTTGCTCAGCGACATTTTGTCTGTTCACTGTGTTTTAGTCACCTCAGTCTGAGTGATGGCGCTCTCCAGCTGGGTGATCTGAGCCAGAACTGTGTCCTGGTTAGACAGAATGTAGTTCATCTCCTTGGTAATCTTCTCCTGTCAAATAAATAGCACACAAACACAAAACTGTCAGACAGGCTTGATCCCAATTAACTGTGTTAGCCCATTTCACAACTGTACTATTCTTTACTGTGCTATGCTCTGATGTATAGTAGGCTGCTGGATAACATCACACAGTAAAGCACATTTTGTTAGTTATATATTATATATAAAACTACAGTATATGCTATACAGATTATATACTACATAAATTATAGTTTATATATTTAGAATATATATTATATATATTCATAAAGCTTAAATGAATGCATTTCCTCATTGTATGTCTAAAAAATTTCATTCTGAAACTAGATATTGACCCTTACTTACTTAATAGTAACATTTTAGAGGATGTAGTCATCTGTATGTATTTTTTCCTCAAAATGTATACAAGGTGTTTTGGAATGAAAGCCTTCACATCATTCATATGCACCCTGATTTCAGTGTTGCACACCAGAGCTGGGTTTCTCACAACCCTCCTAGGACTGAAATCTTTCACCTGGTCTGTTTTTTTAGAGGAACTTAGTCCAGACGACATCATCAGAGTCCCAGAGTCCTACCTTAAGGGCCTGGTGTGCCTGGGCGACTGGCAGGATCTTATGCCCGGTGTGGACGCGCCGCAGCTTGCAGAGAGGGCACAGCAGCCGCTGACAGGACCTGCAGTAGAACTGAAGTTTCTCCTGGTCGTGCTCCGGACAGGTCAGAACCTGAGTCAGATCAAATCAGTTTAATAATCAATAATTTACACAGACAAGAGAACAGAAGAGAGAAGCAGGAGGGCTTAGTGGTTTTACTGCAAAAATACGTCTGTTGTTTTCCCAGCTCTGTGTCATCTTTTTTGACATTTACAATTCATGTCTGGCATTTCTATTGTTTATCTCATTGTTTTTTTAAAGTTGTTAATGGTTTATTGTCCTGTAAAACACTAACCTGCTTTTATTGTATATGCGGACAGTAAATGCCCGACCCAACAAGGCTCACCTTCGGTCTGAAGTTGAGTGTGGGTTGGACATGTTCATGTTGAGCCCGCGGCGTCCCCCAGGGGTGGTACAGCTTGAAACACTCATTACAGAAACTAGCCCTGCAGTCGGCACAGCCCTTAGTGGCCTCCAGAGCCTGAGGAGGCTTACAGAACTGACACATCACAGCCACACTGCCCAGACTCACTGTGTGTCTGTACCTGAGAGAGAGAGACAGAGACAGACAGACAGACAGACAGACAGACAGACAGACAGACAGACAGACAGACACCGGGGGGGGGAGAGACAGAGGAAGAGAGAGAGAGACAGAGAGACAGAGAGAGAGAGAGAGACAGAGAGACAGACAGAGAGACAGACAGATGGACAGACACAGGGGGAGAGAGAGAGACAGACAGAGAGAGAGAGAGAGAGAAATACAGAGAGAGAGAGAGACAGACAGAGAGAGAGAGAGAGACAGACAGACAGACAGAGAGACAGACAGGCAGACAGACAGAGAGAGAGACAGGCAGACAGACAGAGAGACAGACACACAGAGAGAGAGAGAGAGAGAGAGACAGACACAAAGAGTGAGAGAGAGACAAAGAGAGACAGCGACAGACAGACAGACAGACAGACAGAGAGAGACAGACAGAGAGACAGACACACAGAGAGAGAGAGAGACACAGAGAGAGACAGACACAGAAAGAGTGAGAGAGAGACAAAGAGAGATAGCGACAGACAGACAGAGAGGGAGAGAAAGAGAGAGAGAGAGACAGACAGACAGACAAAGAGAGAGAGCAGAGATAAATTGCAGTAAAACAACAGAAAACTACAAAAATCCAACCAGAATCACAAGAGAGATGAAAGCTGGTGAAAGTTAGACCGACAGCATCAGGGGAAGCAGGACAGGAGAAGACAGACATACAGGAGGAGTATAGACAGAAGGAGAGAGGAGACAGACAGACAGAGAGAGTCAGCAGGTACAGAGGACAGAGCAGCAGTCGTCAGTAGGGTCAACAGACAGGGAGAAGAGGACCAGATCAAAAGGTACGGGGCAGACAGTAAGGTGCAACAGTTACAGGACAAGCTGCAACGCGCAGAGGGTTCACAGGTACAGGGGACAGAGCTGCACGGTCAGTAGGGTAAAGGTAGGAACGAGCTGCACCGAGAGGGTGTAACAGTAAGGGGGACAGGCACCGGACAGAGGGTTAACAGGTTAAGGAGAGAGACAGAAGAGGACGAGACGAGGAAGAGTCAAAGGGTAGACAGGACAAGAGCTGCAGCCCAAGAGGTAAAGTAGGGGAGAGACAGCACAGAGTGGTGTGAACAGTAGGGACACAAGCTACACCGCGAGAGTAGTTAGCAGGGATAGTGACGGTCAACGAGAGTTTAACAGGTTACAGGGGGACAGAGCTGCACCGTCAGTAGGGTGTTAACAGGTTACAGGGGGACAGAGCTGCACCGTCAGTAGGGTGTTAACAGGTTACAGGGGGACAGAGCTGCACCGTCAGTAGGGTGTTAACAGGTTACAGGGGGACAGAGCTGCACCGTCAGTAGGGTGTTAACAGGTTACAGGGGGACAGAGCTGCACCGTCAGTAGGGTGTTAACAGGTTACAGGGGGACAGAGCTGCACCGTCAGTAGGGTGTTAACAGGTTACAGGGGGACAGAGCTGCACCGTCAGTAGGGTGTTAACAGGTTACAGGGGGACAGAGCTGCACCGTCAGTCAGTAGGGTGTTAACAGGTTACAGGGGGACAGAGCTGCACCGTCAGTAGGGTGTTAACAGGTTACAGGGGGACAGAGTTGCACCGTCGGGCCAGTTGCGGTGTTGTTGTTGTACTCTGCTGGATTCCTCAACAGCTACTACTGCTGACTGACTGCAGTCAGCATTTGGACACGTTCCCACACCGGCTGGTTTTCAGGACTACTCATTGAAATGTGGCTGCGAGCATCATGAACGCTGAAGGGCCGTATTGTGTGTGTGTGTGTATGTGTGTGTATGTGTGTGTGTGTGTGTGTGTGTGTGTGTGTGTGTGTGTGTGTGTGTGTGTGTGTGTGTGTGTGTGTGTGTGTGTGTGTGTGGTGCCTACCTCTCCACTATACGTTCCAGGGTGAGGTTGCGTAGACAGTCGGTAAGACCCTTCTCCCCCAGCTCCACGTCTCGGCCACAGGGGACGCAGGGAAACATCATCAGCAGGGGCGGGCCTTCTTTACGCCGTCGCCCCTGGATACGTCCCATATCCTGGAAACCCAGGGGATAGGTGGGGGGGGGGGGGGGTGGATCAGAGTAAAAAAAAAAGAAAAGTCAATAATGAGCAAAGGGAGAGAGGAAATGATAGGAGAGGGATGTCTATTCTTAACATGATCATGACTTGACATTGAAGTCAAGGAGGAAGGGTTTAGTTAACGTGTAGCTAGAGTGACTCAGAGGAAGTGTGACTTACGGAGGCGTAGACATACCCGCCCACCTCCTCTACATATCACACCAATATGGCAGTATGACCAGTAAATCCAAACCTGCCCGCAGCACGCGGTCGATGGGTCGCTGTTCAGCTTTGGGCATGGGCCTGCGCGCCTGGCGGGGTGAGCGCGTGTTGGGCGTGGAGGCCGGGGAGTTGGGCTCCGGGGGGAGCTCCGGAGGCGGGTAGCCACTCGCCACCAGGACCTCCGAGGCACACATGAGGCAGACGCTGTGCTGGCACGGCAGGATCACGGGCTGCTTCACGATCTCCTTGCACACCGGGCAATGCAGTTCACGCTCCATGCTCTTCATGTTAGACTGTGAGAGGCAAGGTTGCAGGTTGGTGGGTTAGCATACTGTCACTTGCAGAGAAAATAATCAGTTGAGCATCCAAGGGTTACCAAGCTAGCATCGATTAAAACTTAAAATGCAAATCCCGATATTGCAAAACAGACGTGTGACATACAGAAAAGAAAGGCAAGCAATATCGATGTGTAAGCAATTAGCCGTGAGAGGAAAGTAAGATTAGAGAAAAATAAAGCATGCAGGAGTATCCAAGAGGTGTATTCATAGAGAGGTGACAGATAAAAGGATGAAAAACGGGATTTTAAAAAGAGGGCAGAATATGGCCAAATACGAAGCTGCCAGGACAGCCAGTATAAATAGCTGTCCCAGACAGGCCATCAGGGGGCGCCGCTCTTGTTAAATATGAATACAGGACCAAGGATCAATTATTCAATCGCTGCACACTGCATGTGCATCCAGGTGGATAAATCACAGCTTCCCATATGAACATGAGCTCTCTGGTCATGGCCACATAGGAGCACTGCTGTGTGCACTGACATCATCCACGAATCAGCCTGGTTGCTATGCTGCTATTTATTCATCGAGCGTACAGAGACTTGGTTCAAAGACATACCGACAACTTCCATAGCAACACAGCACATATTGACACATTGACACACATCTAGAATGGCCACTAACTAAAAGGCCACCTTGCCATCTTTATCATAATGAATGAATGATCCCAATTAGTTCCATTCTCCATTTTCCTGGATTATGTCGCCATAAGCACTCATGTTCATCCCAAGCACTGCAATTGTATCCGATTGTTGCACAGTATATAGCGTTTCTGAGCTGCCGAACAGGCGGTTTTCAGCTAGCCGGGTCAGTCTCTTATGCCTCTGCAGATGCCCTTGACAGAGGGCTTCTGCACAAACTGTTGACCCCTGCAACTGTTGCAGTGTATTTCATCTACGTCACTGACACTACGAGTTAACTTCAAAATCAGGGCAACACAGACAGGCTGGCTGACTTTGCTGCAAAGGGGAATTTGGGAGTTCATCTTTATTATGGGCTGTGACACCAGGAGTGTGTCTATCACAAATGCACCATGAAAAAGTGTTGCATTATCTAAAACTGCAGCTTCTTCTGAAACCGGTGATTCTACATCAGAGAGAATCTTGCCTGCTGGAGAGAGAGAGGAACATGTATGTCTGCATAAGCACACACACACGCACACGCGCACACACGCGCACACGCACGCGCACACACGCACACGCACACGCACACGCACACACACACACACACATACTCACACACACAATTCAATCAGCTGGATCATACAGAAAACCACATAACACACCCAAATTGATAGAATGCCCCCAAGCAGGGAGAAGAATGGCCATGCTGAGAATGACATTCTTCCCTGAGATTTGAGCAACCAATCATAGAACGGCGATGAAAAGTATCTATGGTTGATCATTACATGGTCATTTACAATAAAAAAAAAGCATCTGTCACTTTCCCAGTTGTGACTTAAGAATTAAGTTTGTATTGGAGCACTAGGACAAAAAATAAACAAGCCTAATAAAATCATTCAATTAGTGTAATTCAAGAATTCCCTCAATCCCCCTCAATCTCTGTGTCATTCCCCAATGTCAACTCCGGCCTATCCTCTTTCTGTAGTAAATTAGCCTGTCGCAATTTCAGGAAAGAAATTCCGACGTGCACAGCTAATCACATCCCTGCTGTTTCTTCTCAAATCTCAAATGGTAATCGCGCATTGCTGTGGCCGGCGTGGTGAGCGGAACAGGCGTTGCGACAGCGCATCCTTACCTTCACCTGGAACCTAGGCGCCATGACAGTGGACTACGTGCACATTTCCAGCATAAAGAGAATGATGCTCCTTGAAGAGAGGGGAGGGGTTTCGGGGAGAGGGCGGCAATAGGTGGGCCACAGAGGGAAGTTATAAAGTGACTGATCTACGAATCGAAATTATGACACGATGGTGTATTTCTCCGGACTGTCGCCAGTGCGATCTGGGCTGTAGCCAACACACGTGGCGTGTCTTGCTTCTTGCAGAGCTCTAGTTATAGTCAGTCCACATTATTCAGCCGGCCCATTGTTCTCATCTCTGCAAACAGGGATATTGATGTGTTAATCGTACGGCAGGCGATGCAACGTGCAGCCTTGCAGTACTTTTTTCTTCTCTGCCTCAGCAGCCGAAGGTCCTGATGCGACTGCATCTCGTCTCCATGGAAACGAAGAGCTCACAAAAAACGCCTCAATTTATCGTAGCATCCGCCCCTTTACGTTCCAAATTCAGTGAAATGAACCTACAACCGCGCGACGTTTTTTATTATTATTAAAATGCAATTTAAAAAAAATACCCAGTCTCCCCTCGAAGGCCAGCCATGTCTTGAATTTATTCCAATTCAGAATCCGCATTTAGCCAACCTCAGCCTGGCCCAACACGTTTTAATATTTAGGTCTCGCAGACACGCAGACTGTCTAATACATCAAAACGTATAGAAGCCGTCCCTAAAGAGAAGACCTGGTTTAGGCTATGTGGCATAGGCGGGCTAAATATAAATATTCCGTATAAGGTACAATGTATTTCATTTAAATTCAATATGCTGTAGACTGAATGCAATAAAGTCAAACACGCCTATCTGTCAAGAATGGTCCGACAGGTTTCTCCAGGCTCTATTCAAAATAGACAAATAAGGCGATGTAACGGAAAATCACAGAGACCAGACATCCAGTGGCAACACAAACACAGACGCTGAGGATTTCTACTCACACTGATACGAACCAAAGCATCCATCGTTGATGTGGCCGTTTTCAAATCCAACTCTGCCATTTTAATTGAGATAGAAGCCACTGTTATATCCTCTGGATATCAACCACAATGTAATCAGGCCATGGCACATATGGTACATATTAACTCCAACGTTTGGCCTTCTGGCCAAACAGCAAATTATGCGATCTTTTGCGTAATGAACGTGTAGAAGGCAGCCAGTGGGCATTTTACGCACTAAAATTAAGAGTCTGGACAATATCTGATATATATCAAAGAACAAATAAATGTCTAAATCTCATAAAAACGGCAATGAAACCATCCACGCAGGTTAAAATGCCGGCAGATGCTAGTGGCTTTCTTCCTCGCCCAGACATCCCTCCCCCCACCCTTCCCTGCCCGCACCGAAGCGTACCTTCAAATTATGGCACATAGCTGTCAGGATATTCCCGTTAAAGCCTAGGCAATGCACAATGGCGCTGGAAGGGAGGAATCTGTTTGATTCCTGTGTTGAAGAACAAGTAGTGGATCCCTAATCGATGCGTTGTTTCCCAAAGCACAGGAAGACCATGTTGTCTGTTTAACCTACACGATGGAAAAAATGATCTTAGATCTTCTCAGGAGCATCGGAAAATTACATGGGTAGCTAATTCTGTCTAAAAAATATGAACCAATACACAGGATCTGGCATATCCTATCTAACCCTTGGGCTACGTATCTTGTGTGACCGCCTATAGTTAAAAGAGGGAACCACATCCCCTACTCACTTCTGATATCATATGATATGATATGATATGATATCATCATATCATATGATGTTTGTTCATTCTATTCCAACACAGTTATGATGCCAAGTGAATTTCAACTGAACTCAAAGGTGCTTTAGGGATGGAATAAGAACTTAAGTGCTTATTGCCAAAGCAATGTCAACAAATACAAATTCAGATGTCAGTGGCCAAACTTGATCTTATGTGACAATAGTGACAATAGACAATAAATACACAATAGATATGATATCTATTGTAAAACATATAGCAGATATAAGTAAAACAGATCAATTATCAATCAAAACATTTAAAGTCTGCATTCTCACAAGGTGTTGGTCATGCATTGTTTTTCATATTGTCAGTGGATTTCCTTTCTGAGACTTTGACAATCTGTCTTTGATGGACAAGACTTGCCGTTTGGCCAGATAGAGGCAACCTATGGTTATACCTAAAACCCTGACTCAAAGGTTCCAAGTAGAACCCACAGTAAAAGGTTACATCTGGAACCCTCAAGGTTCTACAAAGAACTCTCACATGTTCTTAAGGTTCTAACAAGGATATCTCATATTCTCGCAAATACTCATAGAAACTTCTGAAACGTCTTGTGACGTCATTTTGCTGGGTTTTTGCCGTTTTTACATTATCTAGCAGTTACCCATAGTCAAACCCAGAAATCTGTTTTATTATGAACCCTGAGCACTGACAGAGAAGATGGAGAGACTCTCTGAAGATGAATGACCTGGATCATAGTGGTACATCCTTTGAAAATGTTCTAAATAAACACAGGAGCAGCAACATAACTGAGTCCACACAAGCTCAGCGCTTCAGGGCGTCCTTGACCTTCTTGTAGTCTGCTCCTAGGTGACATGGATAAGAGAGAGAGAAGTCAGTGACTACGTATAAAGGTCGGGCTTAGTATACCTAGATGAAGTCATCTAACCTCCTATTATGTGTAAACAGTATAAAGAAATTAAAGGGTCTTAGCATGAGTAGTAAAAGGATGTGCACATTATACTGTCTTTTGAGTGTAGAATAACTCAAATCCCCGGAATGAGCCACCACTGGCTCTGGATGATCAAGTGACATAGCTCATTTCTACAAAAAGTAAAAAAACAAATAATAGTTTAAATAAATAAATACTTCCTCTTTCACCACACAACTCTTGAAGAGTAATGCTATTGCAGATTCCACACCCTGAGTGTTTCTCCAGCTCCTAAGCTGCCTGAGAAAGTTGGCACTGTAAGGTCAACTCTCCTCCCTCACCGAGAGTACATGGTGTGTGGGTTGCCAAGCAATGTTCACATGTCACTAAGGAGCACAGTCATCGTTGAGCCCACCACAGCCCGTTCAGCTCCAAGAAACCTCCTTGCAGGGCGAGTTGTTACACCCATGTGGGTAGACCGCTGGGTTCCTGAGAGTCCTGAACCCCACACAGAGCCGTGTGACAGTTGGTTGGCATTTGTTCTTTCAAAAGCTTCACAAACTCTTTGTTGTTCAGTTTCTGCGTTTCTCCAAAACCACCAGCAAAGTCCACAAGTGGTTTCAGCTAGAGAGCTAGAGAGAAATAAATCCTAGGGAACCACTCAGGTAACTGAGTTGAATGAGCATGGGGAACAACTACACTGACAAACAACAAAAGTGTAGGCAGCAGGACAAATCTCTTAAAGTACACATTCAGTTATGTTTAGTGAACACTCTGAGTATTGATTTAAATGTTCACTGCATGTTTATTTATATAAAAATACTAAAACACGCAAGGCAATACAATAATAAATGAATTGGATGCATCTGTGGTTAATGGTAACCTCTTTCAACCGCAGGTGACTGTTCAAAGGAATTCAGCATTAGTTGCAATGCCATTTATGAGCCACAGGAGGGACTCCAATATAAGTGTAACAATTGAGGAGGCAAAAGATAAGAATAATATATAATTTACTACATCCAACAAATCTTTAAAATTTGTTGTGTTGTCACACACTTATTGATAGGCTTACAGTTAATGAGTTCAATCTAACTCGAGTTATTTATCTTGCTCTGTGTTTTGCTTTGTTCCCAAAGTTTAAATGATCAACTTTACCCAGCGATAACATTGACAATTAACAGCAACGAGTTAATTGCATCTAGTTTCGTTATCATCAGGCTCTCTGTCCGATGACCAGAAGTCACTGTGTTGGACTCCTACTAATAATGCATTACTCCTTATTCATTTGAAAAGTAATATTCTTACTTACTTACTCATTATATCCTTACATACGCACGTGAATGAACCAACAAAGGTGATGCTAGTGGTTGTATGTTAAGCCCTGGAACAAAACACAGTATTTGTTGTGTATATCTGCTCAGCACAGCCCTTATTTTGGCATTTTTCAATAAACCCATTCATATTTTCCACAGGGAGACTACTGGGCAGTGGAAAGTATGAGGTTAGGAGGATCACATGAACGTAGCATCACAGTCCTGAAACTAGCGGCTGCATTCTCTTTTACCTTCTAAAATTGCGATAACTCAACTAGCTCTCCTGTAAAAGAGCAGGGGAAGCAAATTGCATCCAATGTGCTGTCGTGTGTTTTTGCTCGATAAAATCAAAGAAACGGTTATTTATTGGTTGGTAAATGTAGTGGGGTTATTGTAATGGACATTAAAAAAACGTTTTACTAGTCGTTGTTGGGAAAAGTAAAGTTAGGCCTGTTACTGTTACGTGATTCATGTCCACTACTGCCATAAACCCATAGTGATCAATCTCTTTCAAACTTGCCACACAGCGCAGCAGCCAGGGCGGCGCCTCACTATAAAATCCCTGCTGCAGTTTTCCGCAACTTCTGAACATCCCCACCTCTCTTTAGCTGCCAGTCCTCCACGGTAAGAGTCAACATAATTGGTCTGTACAGTTCTTGCCTAACTGGTAGGGCTTTGTCGGGGTTATAGCAAACCCTAAAACCCCTCCCGGTCAGTAGTCTGGTATTGATATTGATATTGGTATTGGTAGTAAAGTGTAGTTGGTTTGCGGATTAGTTACCACAGGTTTTTATCTGTAGCAGTGCCAGTTATAGATGTTCTGGGCGTTTTGGTCTGAATGTTGTCTGTTTTACAGTGTGAATTCATGTCATTTCGCTCTTTAGATAAAACTTTTTATGGCTTCTTTTAACAAAAACCCACTATTGTATCGTCGAGACTAACACACTGTAATTACAAGGCTGTTATAGTAGGTCTTTAAACTAATGCACTCAGTAAGGAAATTGTACCACTTTATTTCCTCGAGTCCTAACTCCTTTGATCTGTTAATTACCTTCATTCTTAGACGTATTATTAACAGAGTAAAGTCCACTTATAGGACCACCTGCATAGAGGGTGTGGCTCCCGTTGAAAGAGAGCTGACTGTGGACATGTACACACGTGCGCTCTGCTGAGCTGTTAATGTAATCTCTTTATTTGCTGCTTCAAATCCCGGCCATTTTGGACCACAGCACATTTTCCTCATTCATCTGAAATTTTCCATTCCCTCTCACACAAATGACACACCCTCTGTTTCCTCCTCACTTCTCTTTTTCTGTTGCAACTTTTCAGCACAGCTCTATGTGGAGAATTTATGTGAACAGATTTGTGCTTTTTACCGTTTCGTGTGTAATATTTCAGCCATGTTGTACTGACAACTTTTTAACAGACCTTTTCCAACTCTGATCACTCAGCATTACTCATCAGCAGGCAGTGCCTAGGAGCCAAGCCTCGCTTCGCCTCCGGCCACAATGTGATGCAGCTCTCCTCTTCCCAGGACAAAGTCTCTTCAGAATATCTTTATTTCAGAGGTCCTGCCAGAGTAACGACAGACAAATAGTCACATGACTCCTCTCACAAATAGAGCTTTTCAGGTCTTCCCTCCCTATAACGGATTGTTGATAATTGTCATGTACATGGATAGTAGTTATGTACATGGCTACTGTTTACTCTGGGAGGGGTCAGCATTGTGGGCTCTTCGGCCTCTTGGGCTGGGTGCTGCACGCTTCCTATTGGCCCTTATTAAACTCCCTCAACTGGCATCACTCAAAGTTCACATTCAACAAAGTCAGAAGTATTTAAACTGTTATTTCACTGTCTCCCAGCCCAACCCGTCAGCAGCCATGCCTTCAGAACTGGAGAATGCCATGCAGTCAATGATCACGGTGTTCCACCACTACGCCTCTAAGAACAAGCAAAGCGGCACGCTGAGCCGCAGCTTACTCAGAGAGCTGATGGAGAACGAGCTGTCCGGCTTCCTTAAGGTGAGGGGGGGAAGGCAATACCTCATACACCGCTTTTTGAGTTTTACGTGTTAGGCATTTAGCAGATGGTCTTATCCAGAGCAGCTTGTAATAACTGCAACAGTAGATAGTAGATAACAGATTTTGCTTAAATTCATGTTTCACCAACCTTTAAATTAAATAGTAATCACAAGTACTAGGACCCAGAGAGTTACAATAAGGAAAATAAACATACAAATGTATCAGCTTACAAATTCATTAACCCCTCCTCCCCCCAACATACAGTCCCAGAAGGACCCTGATGCAGTAGACAAGATCATGAAGGACCTGGATGCCAACCGTGATGGGCAGGTGGACTTTGAGGAGTTTGTCTCTCTTGTTGTTGGACTTTCCATTGCCTGTGAGCAGTGCTATCAGTTGCACATGAAGAAGGCGGGAAAGAAGTAAAAGCCAACAGATGAAGAGTGGAAAGACAAAAAGCATTTCAGTATTGTAAAGATTGTAGTATCCATTAAATACGCTTGACGATTTCAAAAACTCAAAAGTTCTGTCTTGTGGTTACTGTGTGGATGAGTATAGTACTGTATGTCTGTATGCGTCTGTGTGTTTTTCTGCAATTGTTCTTTCATATGAATACAAATCCACCTATGTGTGTTTTGTGTGTGTATGAGATAAAGAGATGCCATACTCTATACTGCACCTGTGGTTATGGATGGTGATATGGACAAATAGATGTTTTTAGAATGGACGACAACTTAAGTACAAATGTACCAGCCCCTATCAAACTGCACATGCATTTAGACAGATAGACAGACAGACAGACAGACAGACAGATAGATAGACAGATAGACAGACAGACAGACAGACAGACAGATAGATAGACAGACAGACAGATAGATAGATAGACAGACAGACAGATAGATAGACAGACAGACAGACAGATAGATAGATAGACAGATAGATAGACAGACAGACAGATAGATAGATAGACAGACAGATAGATAGATAGATAGACAGACAGACAGACAGACAGACAGATAGATAGATAGATAGACAGACAGACAGACAGATAGATAGATAGATAGATAGATACTTTATTGACAAACAATGTACAAAATATAAAGCCTAAATGCTAAATACTGGTAATGGTAATGGCTGAATGAATGTGAAAGGGAATGAAGAGTGGCTGGCGTGTCTAAAGTGCAAGGTAATGAATAACTGAAAGGGAATGAATAAAGTGCAGGCTAGTGGATTTGGCCGGTTGCTGGTGGCTTTTGGTCGGTGTTGATTTCACACTCTGGCAACACTCCATCCACTGTGCCTGTGTCAGTGTCATTATGTGCTCCCTCAGCAGCTGCACCAGGGGTCCTGGCCGTGGTGAGGTAACTCCCACCTGTGTTCTAAACTCCACCAGGTCTCAGGGTGCAGCGGAGCCTCTCCCTATCTGCCTGATAAAGTCCCACTTATCACTGCTCTGAGGAATCCTCAGAATGTTCTGGCAGAGGACTCGCCCCGCCATCTAGCTGATGGTGTTGCAACTCTACCAGTCTGATTCACTAACTAAACATATGACTTCTGTTATATGAATGGCTTGCCCTGTGTTATCTAGCGCAGTGTGGATTTGATTTGATCATAAGTAACAGGCATGTCAGCTCAGGGCAGTCTGAATAAGCATGACGGGGCTGAGTCACAGGACCCAGCGTATCAGAAGAGGATTTTCATATCGCTGTTTTTCCACAAGGCCGTTTTTCATTGTGTTTCATGGTCTGGTGGGTGTTGAATAACAACAGAGGGAGGAAGAGGATGGACCTCCTATCCCTTGTATCCTTGGGCAGGGCCTAAGTTTGTGGCCTACCAATGTTACTGGTTACAAGGCAAACATGGAGGTTGCTAGGTTACAGCAGTGTGTGCATAGTTTGTGTTTAACTCTGGGTTTGCATGAGGACCACGCCCATGTGATCCACAGCACAGCCTTAGAGCAAGGAATTCCCACTGTGGTGACTTTCTCAATCGCCTCTTTGCAACGTTGATGTGTTTTCCGCTTGAAACGGAAATATCATCCAATTAAAGTATTCTTTCTTTATTTGTTTATTTAGGACAGTCCGATCAGTATCTGTGAACACAAATAACTCTCTGCCAAAGCAGGGAAAAAAGAGGCCAGACTCTAATCTGTGAGGCCACACCAATGTACATTCTGGAGTTGCTCTGTTAAGTCTTCAGACTGTGGACTGAACATACATTATTTGTTGACTTTTACAGCCACGTGATTTCGTAATATGGCAGTGCTATCACTAATAGTTATCTGTATTGTTATATACAATCATAAACTCTTTTTTTCTATTGAACAATCCATTTGTAACAAGGGAGGGAAGTCGAAAGGCTGCAAACAACCACTCTAAGGCTATCGGTCTCTTTTCTACTCTGTTTTCCGCGTTCTTCTGCTTGGCCACTAGATGGCAGAAGAGTATAACATTAGTCATCATGTTATGCGCATGTAAAAATATAACTACTCCGGCGTTATTACTGCTGCCAATATATAGCAAATACTATCATAAGAAAGAAAGAAAGAAAGAAAGAAAGAAAGAAAGAAGAAGAAGAAGAAGTGGGCGTTGAAAGAAAGCAGCGTCCATGGATTCTTTCTCCCTTATTTGTTTCCAGATTTGAATGAGGAAGTTGGAGGTCAAGAAAAAAATTAAAGAGTGACTAATTTGTTCCATACTGGGAGAGAGGATAGTACCCACTACTGATCTAAAATGTACAAACACGCCTTAAATTGAGTTTCCATGGTAAATTAAACCAAAGAAGATATAATTAGAGACAAATGCCAGGAAACAGATAGCAGAAAAGTATAGTTAAGTGCAATTCAAAAACAATGGCGTGCCTCTACCATAAAGAAGAGGCAGACAAACGTGTGAGCCAGGCAGACAACACACGCACACGCACACGCACACACACACACACACACACACACACAATTAGACACATATCCTTACATTACATTTTTGGTGTGAGGGTGTGGTCATACAAAATAGTAGAGAACCTAACTCAAAGTGATACAAAGGAGTATTATTCGCTCATGCACACACACACACACACACACACACACACACACATATACATACACATAACGTTGCCATGGTGGACATTTACGTCTCTGATTCTGTCTGAGGTTCCTGACGTTTTTGAGTCACCAGCTCAGGGCCATCGGGCCATGATGAGTCACAACCTCCACCACAAACAAATCCAGAGGAAGAGAGGACCCACACAATACCACAACACTCAACGCTCAGTGAGTCAGTGAGGGACGTTTTATTTACTTATGATAGCAACGAATGTATTATGCACACACACACACACACACACACACACACACACACACACACACACTAAGGTAACGATTACACATTATTTATATTATATTATATTATATTATATTATATTATATTATATTACATACATACAATTTCCCATATTACTATATTTTTATAGTGCTCCTGTAAATATTGTGTTGTTTTTTTATATAGAGCTCTTATAGTAATACTGTAAATATTGTGTTGGTTTTTTATTGTAAATAGTGTGAACTTGTTGCCCTTTGCACATTCCTGTTGAGCATTGCCACTTTTTCATTTCACTGCACACCCTGTGTGTGTATGTGACAAATAAAGTTCTTGAATCTTGAATCTTGAATCTTTTATATAGCACCTTTCTTTACTTTACTTCTCTCTTTCTTTTCAAAACGGTGTTACAAAGTGCATTTCAAATGATAAAACAAATATAAACAGGCAAAAGGAACTTATATTTAAAGCCAGTTTGTGAAAGTGTGTTCTGATAAGTGATTAAAAAGTGATTTTCCTCAGGTAGCACATTCCAGTAGCCGCCCAGTCACCTTGGGTCTTCAGCCCACACATCAGAGTGTCCAGGAAGATCAAAACTCGTAGGGCTTGGATGCATCAAACACTGTCAGGTGAAAGTGGAATTGAAGGAAGTTAACAAACCCAGCAGCAATGTATGCTAGCCTGCAGGCACTACTGTGAATGTGTGTGTATGTGTATGTGTAGGCAGAGGGAAACATACTACTCTACTCTGCAAGAAACTCTAAGCTAATTAAATCAAATATTCATTAAATCAAATACTTATGGCACCAGTTATTGTCCGGGAATAACAAGGAGACCAATATGCAACATAATATCTCTGAACCTTTCAATGCTTTTGCACACAATGCCATTAAAAGTTGCTTTTTCAGACAGATACATGGACTGTTTGTGCTCGGGATGACTCTAATAAACAAGCGAGGAGAAGTACCAAACACCCGAGTTCTCTGGAAGGGAAGTGAATAAAAGAAACAGCAAACTGCCACACTACCTCCCTCACATTGTCTGCACTGTTAATCATTAGGTGCACATGAGATCATAACGCAAGATGCCAGTTTTCTGATAAAAGATGCCAATTCACAAAATGGCGGTTAAGCATTTTGAAGCCAAATCATTTCCAAATGCAGCATACACAACACTCATCAGGCTGTAAAACATTTCAGACATCAAGTGTAAAATTGCATCAGATCAGGCTCTCTTGTTTATTGATGATCTGTTGCGTGCCACTGTCTGGTCAACTGACAATACCAAACTCCAGTGTTCACCAACGGTTAACGGCTGGGAACGACAGCGGAAGAGAGGGAAACGAAAAGGGAGGCGTGTTCGTGGATGAAAGGAGCATGGTGGAGGGAGGGATGAAGGGTGTGGTGATGTATAAAACATTCATTGTGTTTTTCCATAACTATCTACGGTTCCTCTCTCCGTCTCATCAAGTCTCCAAGACAGACTCTTTACTCTCACTCTTCCTCAAGTCCCAACAACTTGGTGAGTAGAAAATTGCAATCTTGTGAATCTGGTTTCATTTACTGACTTCAGGAAATAGCAGGAAAAACTTTCTCACAGGTTAAATTCTTTTTAACTCTTGTGCAATTTTCAGTTTAATTTCAGTGAGCTTCATCATTCCTCACCAAGAAGCTTAAATAAGGACACAATAACTCTCTATTTTCTATGCATTGTTTATTGGTGGATAACAAAGAACAGTACTCATCAACATAGTCTAATATATCATACTTTTTCAGTGTTTGTTGCTTGATTTGTGCAGAGTATGATTGAAAATTTCTTTCCACATTTCTTTCCATTTCTTTCTCATAATTGCTTGTGAGACTTAATAATGTCGTGACTTAATGACGTTTTGCTGCGATGCCAATCATTTCCTCTATTTACCAAAGTCTCAACTGGGTACATATCCCTCACCACAAATCCTACCACACCCTAGGGTGGGCTCACACCACGTGATTCAGAATCTGCTGTAACCTGAAGAGACTCTCAGGGGTGTGTCCAATTATTCAATGGAAAAAAATGTAGAAGGTGTGCAGTATCTCCGATGGGGGTTTATTCAGGTCTTAACCTGCGTCTTTACCTAGTTCAGACTGAATTACCTGGAGAGAAGAAGCTGTTGCCATAACAATCCCTTCTTGCGACATTCAGCAGATGGCTTGTAGAGACTGGTGACAGGGGTAGAGAGCTGAGGCCAGTTGGGCCCTGGTGGAAACCCGGGGTTTATTTTTATCCAGCTCCATGGAAAATTAAGGGAAAAACATTGGCAGACAAAAGCAATGATGTCAACAACTGCTTCCTGTTAAAGTACTTTTCCACCAATAACATTCTTTTGCCAAGGATTCGTCTTATTTGCCATGAAAATTGACACAGCGTATATTGTATATATATGAATTAGCCGCCATTAAACACAATTAGTCTTGTACAGGAAGAAACAATAGACCGATACTGACACAACGGTAGTCTTAAGGCTGCAGAAGTGGGCTTATGACTGGAATGTCGCTACTTTGAATCACAAGACCAGCTTTAAATGAGCAACGCTCACAAACTGACGACAGCTACCCTTAACTGCCAACTAACTCAGAAGAGCTGTTCAGTTGCCAGTTGTGCCAGACTGCGGTTGCACTGTTCATTCCAGAGCATGCGTGAAAGCGTGTTACCCTTCCTTCCCGTGCAATTACCCCCCGCCCCCCACCCACCCCCCGCCCAGGAAGTCAATTATTTTGTTCTTTGTTCTACATTGGTTTTTTTCTCTCTGTCCTCTCTAGCCAGCCATCATCATGTCTGACGTCCAGAAGGCCATGGAGCTCCTCATCAAAGCTTTCCACAAGTACTCTGGGAAGGAGGGGGACAAGTTCACCCTGAGCAACGTCGAGCTGAAGGACCTGCTTAAGAATGAACTGGGAGGTATGCTGGGGGTGAGTGACCTCTGACCTCTCTCTTGCCCAGTCCTGCATAACCACGCAGCCCAAAAGGATGAACTAGTACATCGGCTAACAGTACCTGTGTTTCATAGTGCCTATGATTTTACCTATCTAGTGGATAGAGAGGAACGCTTCTGGTAGAGCTACACAGCGTCATCACAGTCTGATTTACTTCCTGGCCATCATCAGTGACTGTCAGACCCTCAACTAAACTACAATAAATGTCCTTAATCTAAATAACCACTTATAAATAGAATATTAGTAGTAGTAGTAGTAGTAGTATTCTTTGTCTGTATTTTCTGTATATCATATCTACATTTTTGTTAACCCATTTGATCCACACTCTTCACTCTCAAAGAAAACCACTGACCAGAAAGCAGTGGATAAAATCTTCAAAGACCTGGACGTGAACCAAGACAACAGTGTGGACTTCAAGGAGTTTGTCATCCTGGTCTCCTGCCTCACTGTGCTTTGCAACGAGTTCTTCATGACCCAGAAATAGCGCACAAGCGCCACCTTGAGGCCGGCATAGGGGCCAACCTGTGAAAATAAAGAAAGTGTCTCTTGGAAATGTTTACTTTTGTTGAAAGGCACGAACACAAAAACGGATCAAAACTTACCACAATTCATTATACTGTAAGGCAACTGCAGCAATAAACTTTTTGATGTTTTAATTATCACACTAGTATACTTTGTGTGTCGGTGTCACTTTGTGCGTCAGTGTATTGTTAGCGGGTGGAATTTGTTTTGTTTCCTGCTACTTTAATCAGCATTCATTCAAGTCTAACATGTTGAACTGTTGCCCACTGAAACACTGATAAGCTTTTACATCAAAACACCTCTATCAACGGGTCTGGATGGGTCACTCATGATATCATCAAACCAAGCACAATAATATCAGTATTGGACATCAGTTTTGAAATCATGTGTGTGGTCTCCTTAAGAGAGAGATAGAGAGATGGAAACAGAGTGTCCTCCATTATATACAAAAACAAACCTGTGTGTGGCATGCCTTGTGTGAGAGAAAGGAGGAGTGGGGGGGAGAGAGAGAAACAAAAAGAAGTCAGGTAAAAAGCTGTTATCTTCCATTAGAAGTTTTAAAAAAAGAAAAACTAAAACAATGAGCTATCTGTGTCAGACAGACAGATATTTAAGTGGTTAGGTCCACTGCCTTTGGAGCCACTTTCACTCCTCTGTCTCACTCTGCTTTCCATCTGCCTAAATAAAATACACTACAGGTGAGAGGAGTGCGAACATATGAACGTGCCCTGTCTTGCTAGAGAGCTATATACATTGCCCACTCTGGTTTTGAAGTTGTATTCCCACACTTTTTCATGTGAAGAAGCTCCGTGTAGATACGTACTAGTCGATGGATCACCATTTGAGAAGATTTTTTGTTATTACATATGAATTGGTACATAATTATATAACAGAGAGATAACAGTAGGAAAAGTTAAAACTAAAATCAAAATCATTCTTTTACATTCTCACATTGTGTTAACTACTAGCAAGTGAACGCC
Organism: Hoplostethus mediterraneus; assembly: GCA_034670385.1. Taxonomy (NCBI): domain Eukaryota; kingdom Metazoa; phylum Chordata; class Actinopteri; order Trachichthyiformes; family Trachichthyidae; genus Hoplostethus; species Hoplostethus mediterraneus. The sequence continues at coordinate 885,521 of JAXDDW010000009.1, forward strand.
CCTGGAGGTCCCCAGACTCCAGTGGTTTGGGAACCACTGATTTACACTGGGTTCCTACGCGTTTTCATGTCAAAGACCCTCAGGCAGACACATATTTGGCCATGGACCCCAGTTGATAGGATTTTGTTCCAGGCGCCTCCACACGGGACGGTTTTTGTTGTTGATTTAGTTTTGATTAGTGTCACTGTCTACACTGTAGGAGGGGAGGTAATAGTGGTATGAGTGAAATTTATTATTTTGCTGAGGACCCCCTGGAACCCTTCCCACGGACCCTTGGAGGTCCCCGGACCCCTGATTCAGACGACCAGTAGACCTCCTGTGTTCCCGCGATGCCTCCGGTTGTTAACGTTGTGTCAGTGAGCAGCGGTGTCTCGTGATGCGACCAAGGGGCGGGTTAACAACAACGGAGTCGGTCTGTAGGAGCTACTGAGGGACAGAGAGCGTGTGTTGTTTTGAATTTGCTAGAAGACACCGTCTGGAGGGGGGTAGGGCCTGTGTATAAGATGGCGGATGTAGAAGGCGATGAAACTCGGTCGGCTCTCCCTTCGGCATCCCGTAATGGACCCGTCGTCGATTCGGTGGTCGGTACCGCAGGCCAGAACGCAACCACGGTGACGTCAGGTCCAAGGATGGTGAGGATTGTCAAGTCGGAGTCGGGCTACGGCTTCAATGTTCGCGGTCAAGTTAGCGAAGGAGGACAACTGCGGAGCATCAATGGGGAATTGTACGCTCCTCTTCAGCATGTCAGCGCTGTGCTGCCCGGAGGAGCGGCGGACCGAGCTGGCATAGCCAAGGGTGACAGGATCCTTGAGGTGTAAGTCAGCTTTCAGCATTACATGTCAGCTAGCAGATAGCTAGCTAGTTTAGCACCGCGTCAAGCCTCTGCAATTACAAACATGTTAGCCATTTTAATACAAACGTCACCTGTCTGATATAGCAACAAAAATAGCCAGTGTCTGCCTAGTTAGACAGATTTGCCGAACGAGCTGACGCCGACTAGTTAGTTGATGTTATTATTGTGTCTAGTGAGCTAATCAGCTTGCATAAGTTGGACAACAGGCTGTGCATGCTGATTAGCGTTAGCTGCTTTACCTAGCTAGGTAGCTAACGTGTTGTTTAGCTAGCCCCATTTGCGCAGTGACTGCTCCCAGCATAGTTGTGACGACGTAACGTTACCTTAAAATATGTATTTGTTATTGATATTAAGGTGTCCTTTGCACATAGTTAGGATGCGTCTTTTGACCCTGCCCGAAGACATGACTTTGTTTCTGTGTGCTTCTAGTCTCTGTGTGCTTCTAGTCTTGACAGAGTGGTATTGGAGTCAGGCGTGCTGTTTAAATGTGACAGTTTTTAGTGCTGTCCATTGTTTATGCCCTTTTTCTTATCAATGTGTTTGGGTGGGTGTTGACAGGCATGGCTGGGCCCTGGAGACATGGCATTAAAGTACTTAGTGGCAAACCTAGTAGCTCATGCCAGGAAAAGCCTATTTTAATCAAACCCCCTCAGGGAGAAAATGAACTTTTGTTACCTTTCTAGCCTTTAACTCTTAGCAGACATGTAGCATGTAATTAAAAAAAAAAAAAAGGTATGTCCACATAGCCTCTTTCAGTTCATATTTGCAGACCGGTAAACCCTGAAGAATGCCACATTCTTAACAGGTAATTGTCTAAATTGTCAAAGATTCCACCATGGTCGGGATTGTAATTTCTTTGGGTTAAGCCTTGAAGTCAGAGCAAATACTGGACAGCACACAAAGTGCTAAATATTAACACTTCTTAGATTTTTCCAATACGTCCAGGTGTATTTTGGGCCTAGCTTAAGTCTTGAAGTCAGGGTGAAGATAAAACAGTGAGCACAGGGCATGTTGTTATCGTGAAAATGACAGCTGAGTAAGGGAGAAGAGAAAGAGAGAACTAGGAACATTGCTCTTGGCATCAACTTGCTGAGGCATCAAAAAACGTTTTATGGTAACCTGTGTTCTCCATTTGAAGTGCTAAACATCTCTGGTCATATGACCAGTAGTTTCCATGTGACTTATTAACCAGCATGACCATTTCTCTAAAGCTCAAGACTCATAACAAAAAACTTAAGTGTTGTCCGGTTAGGTCTTTCACAGGTGTCAGCATTTTGAGTAAGAGAAAACCGAACAAACGCAGCTTGATCGGTGATGATAACTAGCTAGACTATGCTATTTCTTGCTGATTTAAGTTACGATTGATTGTCAATATTGATTACTGTCGAGAGTGTGGTGTCTGTGTAGAACTGCTTGTTAACAGACGCACCTTGAGTAAAATTTGGTATGAAATGAAAGTGATGTATTCTCATGAATTTACAGGAGACACATTTTGTGGGGTTTTGTGAGGCTTCGGTGTTGATGCTTTGTCATTTTGTCCTAGCCATATTCATTGTCCACTAGCCTCCTTTGTTGCTGAATGGCAACTGAGACGGCATTCTGGCAGAGATCCCTCTTTTTGGTTTTGGCTAAGAGGAGGATGATGAGCAATGATGTCATTATCTCCACCTTTCTCTTCACCCCCCACCTCATATTCAGTTTAATAACCTAGAGCCATGCCCTCATGTCACCCTCTGTCCTCATGGTACACAAGCCCCCCATATCTTTCTCCCACTTTCTTTCATTGTTGACTTTACTTTCTTCCACCCTCTCTTCACCTGTTTGTCTCGCTCTTGTGTTTGGGATTACGCTGATATGAATTAATAAATAATGATGGAAACATGCCGTATGGCAGACAAACCCTTGCTTGCACTCTTGCTCCCTCCCTCCTTTCCTCCCTCTGTTCCCTTGGTCCTCAGAGGAAGATTAGCAGAGACACCTGATGCTGATGCCATCTGGCCTCAGCAAAGTAAGCTAAGGAGGGAGACAACTCACAGCACCAAAGCAAAGACTGTTGTGGTCAGATAGAGGCATTAGAACTGTCCTTGTTGCAAACTCAGTATAGTGTCGGGTTTGTCAATGAGTGGAAAAATGTGCCCACATCACCACACACCATACTAGGAATCTAGAAATCTGGCCTGTATGTTGGACCCTGAAAAAAATGACGCTCGACGCCTCTAAATCTCTTCCAGTGGGTGTAGCTGGCTGTAGAAGGCTGGCTCTGTACTGGGTCTCAGGCTGGAGACTTTTGAGACCGTGGTGGAGAGGAGAACGCTGAACAAACTGTTATCCATCATGGACAATGATCAGCACCCTCTCCATCACACAGTAGACAGACAGCGGAGTACCTTCTCTCACAGGCTGCTCCAGCTCCGCTGTCGAAGGGACAGATACAGGAAATCTTTCCTGCCACATGCCATCACACTGTACAATAACAGCTAAAACTCTGGTCATAACATACAGTCACTATGCACTTTATATGTTTTTACACAACTCTGTTCACTGCACCTTATATTTTATATTTTATTTTGCACTACAATAAAAATGCTTATTTATACATTTTTATATTGCATTCTATATTGCCATTTTGATATGTCTAGGTTGTTCTCTTTTTATTTTTTATTTTTTATTCATTGTGTTGTTGTTATTGTCTCTGTGTGTAATGCTGCTGCTGCACTGCAATTTCCCAGCTTGGGATTAATAAAGTACATCTATCTATCTATCTATCTATCTAGCCAATCACGGCTGTGCCACTGTCGTATAGCTGTTGTAAGTTGTTTAACCAGAAGATAAGTAGTCGGCTGGCAAATCCATCAGAGACGACATGCTCAAACAAACAACCCCCGGAGGCTTTCCCTAAAACATACACGCTTCTTTAAAACAAATACGCTTTTGATTTCAAACATGAATTTCAAAGCTGAGTTTCTCTCTTTCTCTCTCCTCACCTCCTCCCTCACCCTTCTCTTGCTCTCCCCCCCCCCCTCCTTCCAGTAATGGGGTGAGCGTGGAGGGTGCCACCCATAAGCAGGTGGTGGACCTGATCCGGGCCGGGGAGAGGGAGCTGGTCCTGGCCGTGCTGTCTGTGCCGCCCCAGGAGACTGATGGCTTGGAGGGAGGGGATGATGGCTCGGTCCATCCCAGCTACGACTACAGCGACAAGCAGGCCGTGCCCATCTCCGTCCCGACCTACAAACACGTCGAACAGCACTCCGAGAGGTTTGTGGTGAGTACTGAGATGACGACTTGGGTTACTTCCCCCCCCCACACACATATTTTCGAGGATCAAAGTATTCCTTCGTATATGCAAGCTCACCTCGCCCACACACACTCTCATTCTCTCTATCTGTTCTGACTCACTAGTGGTATCTTTGTTCTGTTTCTGCGTCCGTGGCCACAGGTGTACAATGTGTACATGTCGGGCAGGCAGCTGTGCTCAAAGCGCTACCGGGAGTTTGCTATCCTGCACCAGAACCTGAAGAGAGAGTTTTCCACCTACAGCTTCCCCAAGCTGCCCGGCAAATGGCCCTTCTCTCTTTCTGAACAGCAGCTGGATGCTCGGCGTAGAGGCCTGGAGGAGTACCTTGAGAGAGGTAGGCTGATTTGAAAGTGTCACTAGCCTGCAGCCCCCTGGTTGCAGTATGCAGATGTCTATGCTATGCTAGGGAAATAAGGGGGGAGGAGTGGTTGAGGAGGGGGAGGGGAATGTTTGAGGTTGGGGGAAAAATGGAATAGGAGTATAATGTGAAGGAGACAGGATTATATGGAGATCAAAATGTAGAAGATGATCAAGTTTCTATGAGATGGGAGAAATGTTGGAAGCCAGGGGTTGGAGAGTAGGCAATGGTCTTTCATGGCAGGATGTGACGGACACCCTCAAAGACACTCGAGCACCACAGCCTGTTTAAGTTCATCAAAATCCATGACGTCATTGTATAACGAAAGGATAAATAGTTTAATGTATTGGTACACAAGTCACGTAGAGGCTTATTTAACCGTGGCATGTTTTTAATGTTGAGTGAGTAGTGGAGAAGAGACCATGTACTGGTTTTGATCGTCCGTAGTGCATGTGGAAGAACATAAATCTCAGTTTGGAGAAGTGAGACACCAAGTATGTCACAACCATCCGGGGAGGAGGGGGGTTATCTCTGCAATATCTGAGTGTACTGCACTGTCTGGGAAAAACTGCACATCCTGTCAGCACACAAAACTGTGCGCTCTTTTCTTTATATCTTTTTATTTTTTTGACCTCTCTCTCTCTCTCTCTCTCTCTCTCTCTCTCTCTCTCTCTCTCTGCCTCTCTCTCTGCCTCTCTCTCTGCCTCTCTCTCTCTCTCTGCCTCTCTAGTGTGTTCTGTGCGGGTGATTGGGGAGAGCGACATCATGCAGGAGTTCCTCTCCGAATCAGATGAGGTACGCTTGTCGTCTGATTAGTTCACCATCCTAGGACTGCGCAATATTATCATTTGTAAAATAACTACTGCTCTTGGAATGTGGGTTGTAATAGATTTGGATGCAGCTAGTGTCTCCAAGACTTGGAACATTTTCTTGAAAGTGCACCTTGATTTTAATAGTGAGGGTGTTTCCACATATAGTTCTCTGTCAATGAGCCTGAGAGGTCCTGACACAGCATCTCAGTTGGATTTAGGTTAAGACTGACTTGGCCAATCCAAAACACTAAACTTCCTCCTGAGCCATTCTTGCTCGACTGCTTAGGATCACTGTCTTGTTGAACAAACACTTTCGGGCCAAGCTTTAGCTCTCAGACTGCTGGCCTGTCTTTCTGCTCATGAATCCTCTGGTATCCCTTAGAAGTCACGGTTCCCTTAATGATGTCGAGTCCTCCAGGTCCACAGGAAGAGAAACAGTCCCAGACCATGACACTACCACCATCATGCTATTTAGGTCGTGCACATTTTGGGGTTGGGTGTCTCACCTGTATTTGTTGGAGTGCCACATAAACTCCTCCCAAAGATCTGACCTTTTGATTGGTGAACTTCATACGCAATTATTTACTCACCTGATCCGACTGACCTACTTGATTTAGTTAATGCAATGGTTCACTTATTTTTGCACCTGTACTTATTCTCTATTTTCATTGTACTACACACATTTACCTCTAAAAACATATGAAATTGCTTTATATAGATCCTTTATTTCAGGCTAAATTTGATTAAATAATGATTGCATGGTAAAAACTCAAAGTTTGTTCACAAACTTTCAAGCATGACTGCATCTTGTATAATGGGTTATCCGATGGGTCATATGAACTTATACCTGGGTTAAAACAGGTCTCCAACTGTTAATCGTTGTCATCATCATTGTGTTTTGTTTTACTGTGCAGAACTACAATGGGGTGACAGATGTAGAACTGCGGATAGCCCTGCCAGACAAGACCACCATCTCTGTCAGAGTCCGCAAGAACAGCACCACTGACCAAGTCTATCAGGTACCACATGAAAGACACTACCCCCAACAGTTTGTACTACAGTCTACTGGGAATGTATTCTCATACAAGTAGCCGATATATTCTTCTACTTCTACTCTTTCCTTTGACATCTGGATTGGACCTTTTGTTTGAATTATGGCACAAAGGATTACAACATCAAATGCTGTGTTTTGATAAACGCATGCTCTCAAGAGTAAAAAAAAATTGTTTGTGCTGAAAGAAAGAAATCCAATAAAAGTAATAGAGAATGTTTAAAATAATGAAGTTCTTTTACACAATGATGCAATAGAAACTCCTAACCTCTGTCATTTCCTAATCAACTCCGCTGTACTAATCTATACTCCTCTTCTGCAGGCATTAGTGATGAAGGTTGGAATGGACAGTATTATGGCAAGCTACTTTGCCCTCTTTGAAGTCATTGACCACTCCTTTGGTAAGAACTGTATGTTTGTCTGTTTTTGGGAGCTTCTCACATGCTGTCACATGAGTGACTCCTAAGCACATGATCAGTATCAGTCTAAACAAAGACCGTTGTCAGCTGCAGTGGTGTGTTTAGTGTGTTTGAGTTGAGGGCAGATCATTTGAACACAGTGACTGGTTTTGAGTTAATAACTAAAAACGGATACCCCCCCTTCTCTTCCTCCCCCTCCTCATCTTTCTCCTCCCTGCTTTTCTCTTGTCCAGTTCGTAAGCTGGCACCTAATGAGTTCCCCCACAAGTTGTATGTGCAGAACTACACGTCGGCGGTCCCGGGGACCTGCCTGGCACTCCGCAAGTGGCTGTTCAGCTCCCAGGAGGAGGAGCTGCTCAGAGACAACCCGCTGGCCCTCCACTACTGCTTCCACCAGGTAATGACAACGATGGGTTCCCACTTGGCAAGATCTGGAATATTATGTTGGTCATGGAAATGCCATAGTCAGGTCCAATGTAAAGCTATTACTACACATTAGATGCATTATTGCCATGCGTTATTGCCATTGCCACACTCATGTTGCTTAGCCACCTGCCAAACTAATGTATTGCCGTCACTCTGAGATAAATGTTCATGGTATTCCAACAGAAATCAAAGCAATACAACCTGATTTCTGCCTTTTTCAAACAGAAAGGTGTTGAATTGACTCGGCCGTTGAATACTTAATTGATCCCATAATGGAATTTATATGGAATTCATAATGAAAAGTACAATGCAACACACAGTTGCAAAACAATGTTACACTTCACAATAAGACATTATTGACAAAAGCTTGGGAATTGAATCATTGTAATATCTAACTGCAGATGATAAGAATGATTTAATCAAAGCTTTCACTGGCATTAAATCAGGGACAAGGTGATAACTGAAAAGAGGGTGGTCCCCATTGTTTGTAGTGGTGTGTGTTATCATGCCCTCTGTCACGACCTCCAGAGAGTCTGGGGTTACACCACAGATAGTGTGTTAGAGATGACCGAAACAAAGTTAACAATTGTTCTATGACATTAAAGCGATGTGAAAACGTGCTTAGTGCTAGTTACATGCTTTCCAGCAGTGAGTGTCTACAAATACTGTGCAGTGAGTGCAAATAATGTAACAAGAGTTTTTCTATGACAGTCATGGACACAGACAGCACCTTTTGTAGTATAACATTTTAACAGGGGCCTACTACAGGTAACATCACATTTTACACCCTTAACAAACAAAGGAGTCCAACAAACACCATCCAAACCTAAATCAAACAATTAAATGTTGTAAAATGACACAACCAGAGATGAAAATGCTTCGACAAGCAGTTTGAATTTGTACTGGAAAAAGCAATCTTCTAATGCATGTACTAAAAAACGACCATAGCAGCAGCCATTACCTACAGGCCATCAGCTGGCCTATAAAGGTTACTACCACAGGCATGTGCAGTTCAAGAAGGAGTTAATGAAAATAATGTCTCTTAAAGGAAAATTCCACCCTAAAAACAGTTTTTGGCGATGTTCCTTGTACGGGTCCATTTTGTTTGGTGTATTTTTCATATTCCCATGACTAACTGGCCAAGCGTAGATGACGTGATGTCACTGTGAGATATTTCCAGTGCAGCTACAATGGAGTTTAATTGGAGAAAACAATCTAAAATATCAACGGTAAATGTCAGATTTTAGTCACTCTAGACTCAAAGAGCAAGGGCTTTTTCTAGACTCACCATTTTGCACCAATGTTCAATAACAACAATCATACAGGGGGAAATCCTAGAAGAGGCAGAGATGCCAATTTCTCTACCGATGGCAGCCACACAGCTCAATGGAGCAAGTTCATGCCCGTTCTCTGGGGCTTGTCAAAAGGCTAACTGAGGATACGGTAGACACGGTAGGCTGAGGGAAAGGGGGTACTCCTGGAATGTATCGAACATCCCAGATTGAGGATATATATATCAGTGTAAGAGTATATGAGGGTGGAATTTTCCTTTTAACATCGGCACTCGTAGATGCTTGACCAGCCGGAGAGCCAGCCAGAATACTAAGAAGATATCTTTCTTTTAAATCTCTTTCATGGATACGTTTATTTATTTTATTTCAATCATGTTTGTTCAAAAGGTAGAAGTGTGCATTGTTTGTTGAAGGTAATGGTTCAGATCTCTACTTGGTATAGTTTAGTTCTCTGTATCTCTGTAAAATGTGGTATTGGTTCATCCCTACATGCCATCATCCCGTCCCCCCTCTCCGTCTGTCCAGGCATTGGATGATGTGAAGAAGGGATTCATAAAAACGGAGGACAAATCCTACCAGCTGCAGAAACTGGCAGAGCAGCGCAAGATGGCCACGGTCAGTCCCACAGTCCAGTCTTTGTTCAGGCAGGGGATTGGGATGACTGCTCTTTTAGCCTCTCTGCCAGAGCCATCACCAATACATTGAATAAAAACGGATAAAATAACCAGAAAGCCTTTTACATATCAGAATAAAGACACTCTGTTGTATGAAGTAAGATGAATCTGCAGCATTAGACTGATCAACTGAACGTGGTGTGTGTAATGTGTGTATATGTGTGTATGTGTGTATATGTGTGTGTACGTGTGTGTACGTGTGTGTACGTGTGTGTACGTGTGTGTACGTGCCTCCACACTATTCTGTCTCTTAGTACCTGAGCCTGCTGCGGTCATGTGAGGGCTACAATGAGGTGATGTTCCCCCACTGCTCCTGCGACTCCAGGAGGAAGGGACACGTCATCACAGCTATCAGCATACATCACTTCAAGCTGCATGCCTGCACAGAGGACGGCACGCTGGAGGTGTGTGTGTGTGTGTGTGTGTGTTTGCGTGTATGCTTGTGTGAGAGAAATTGCAAAAAGTACGTGAATGCATGCATGTTGATAAGGAAGAACTGAAAAAACGGTGATTAAGAAATGGATGCAAGTGTCCATAAAAACCCCCAGAGGAATCACATCCATAGTTAATACACTGAGTAGACGAGGGCTTGAACCTGCAAGACAGCTAGCTGGTGTGAGAGGGGGAGGGAGGAACATGCTCAGACCTGTGTATGTTTCAGTCCAGTGAGGCATGTAGGTGATTGTTTATCTTTTTTTGTACGACACGTGCCTGTTGTCACCTGTGCACCCTCAGAACCAGGTGATCGTGTTTGAGTGGGGGGAGATGCAGCGCTGGGACACCGACGAGGAGGGCATGGCCTTCTGCTTCGAGTACGCCAGGGGAGAGAAGAAACCTCGCTGGGTCAAGATCTTCACCCCCTATGTGAGTCTGCGCACACCTCCTACACTGTCGTCTGATCAATGTTTTGCAGCGTGTTTATCATTTTTTTTATTAAATTGTTTGTTTTTCATCGTCTGTTCTGTTTTTTAAATGACGTATTTTGTCTTGTACTCCAGGCATGAATTAGTAAAGTCGACACACGTATTACAATTACATGATATTAAAGCAGGAGTAAGAGGAAACAAAAGGCCGTAGAGTGCGTAGAGGCATGCTGTATTGTAGGTCTTATGTTTTTGTTTGCTTTCCCCCCCCAGTTTAACTACATGCATGAGTGCTTTGAGCGGGTCTTTTGTGAGCTGAAGTGGAGGAAACAGGTACAGACCACACCTTTCCTTTTCCATTCTTGGAGCTCATGAAACCAAGCCAAGTTTGAAATTCCAAACCGAGCCCAATAGGTCTCGCTTTTCAAACGCAATAAAGCCACAGTTTTCTTCAGTTTTATCATTCCAATGTATTAATTTCTCCTCTTTCTATCACATATCAAGGTTGAGGAAGAGGCATCTGACAAAGACAACAAGAACTGCAGTAACAATGGTAAGCAGCAAGCGCTACGAGTTTTTTTTTGTCCTTTATAAAAACAATGACCTGTAACACGATGGGTAGAACAGAGACCAGCATTGCCAGTGTTTGGGGTGTGATTTCAATTTGGGCAACTCACACTGACAACAATTTATTTAGTCAAGGTACTGTACAGTGCTTTAGATAAAAGCATCCACCAAATTCCATCTATTATGAGGAGTTTCCCATATGTGACATAGCCAAAGAGGATTTCAAGGTAATCTGTGCAAAAGACAGAAATGAAGCTATTACTGCTTCATAAGTGACCTGTGCCCACAGTATACTAAATATAACAGGACTGAGTAAATCCTCTTCCAAGGCCAGCAGTATGAGATCTGTGAGAGGACAGCTGTGTTTGTGCCGTAACAATACAGTACAAAAGCAACCACAACAAAAGCATGTGTAGACATGTGACTCGCTATCAAGGCCATTTCCAGTAGACTTGCACTCAGAAACGGAGTTATTTGCCGCACGCCGTGACACACCACGAGAACAGTAGAAGCAAGTGAAAAAAATACCTGCAAGGCATGAGAATGACTGACCAACCTTGAGAGTCACAGAAACGGCAATGGCATCATGTACGCACAAGGACATAATCTCACATAACGTTCAAAGGAACAGTGCAAAACACACTATGGGTAGTAGACTACGTTCTCCATATGTCGGTGTAGAACCAGACAACATGTTTAAAACACCATGTCATTTTCGTAAGCCACATAACATGCAAAGAGGGTAGGCCATTCAGTTCATTTCCTGAACCCTCTGTGTTCCAGACTACCTGCCTCCGCTGGAGACACAGCAGAAGGGATGGCGCCACCTAGGGGGCGAGATCGCAACCTCCTAAAAAAAAAAAAAACCTCGGTAATCATCCTAACTAGATTTGGTCCACTCACATCATCACAGCCCCAGAGAGTGCCCATCGACAAACACAGGACTGAGTGACTGACTGAGGCGATCCATGCCTCAGAAACAAACTGGAAGCAACCAATTTGGGAAATATGGGGAAGTCCCACACACCAAACCCAGGGATACACACAGCAGGAAAAAAGCAATGAAGGAAAAGAAACAAAAGCAAAATTTCATGTCATTTACTAGATATCCATAGCGCGTCTACTGTTTTCTTCCATGCATCAGCCCTCAGATGTGGGACAGGACACTAGCGAAATTCTGTGACCCTATCGGTTGACGTAAACAATACATCGTGTGATCGGTCAAGGTCACGGCAGCGCTGTGACACCGTTTGCACAAAGGGAGGAGCACCTTGATGACGCGACCAGCCAATAAAACGCCACCTGGTGAAGGAGCCGACATCTGCTGCGCGATTGTGACGGCCGGTTCTGCAACGCGATAAGTTCGGGCCAAAACGCTCTTCGATGTGCCTCGGGTCTACCGGACTGAGATGAGATGCTGGAGATGAGGAGAAGAGGGGTGGGGAGGGGTAAAAAAAAAAAAAAAAAAAATGAAAATGGGGGTTTTCACTACTTTCACAGGCATTGATATAGAGAGAAAGCAAAATCGTGCTTTCCACTGATGCTGGACATGAACAGAGAGGTTGTGTTTTCTGTTCAGAAGTATTCTGTCTGTCAAAAAGCATAGGCAACACACGTGTCACTTTCTGGAGACGGATAAGGGGAACATGTGTTCATAATTATGTCTGTGTTTAGCAGTCTTACTCATGATATTGTAGAGGTTAATATAAGAGCTATAATAATTGTTTTCTTGATCTAACAGAATGAAACGCTAACTGAGTTGTGTTCAGGCTGCTCTATCCGCTCTCCATTTTTCACCTCGTCTTACTGATCTAACACACACACACTATAGTCCAGACTGACAGATGACTGTTGGCAGTCTTATCACCAACAGTATGGATATGTATTCCTTTTGGAAATGTTTTATTGTGGGGATTCAGCAGAGCTCAGGAGTTAGAGAGGAAAAACGGGTGATCTCCGTCGAAGCGCTGTCTTCCATCAGCTCCATGTGTGGGATGACCTCTCGAACAAAAAGGATGGTTGGGGCGAGGCGTTGATGTCCCCGAAACGTCTCGCGTTCACTATGGGCTGCTTTGACAGACGGGTTGCAAAATGCTATGAGGACAAGAGAGGTTTATGTGTACGTCTATTGATCTGCAGTTCTCAGAGCAGGCAACAGAGGGCAGTAGAGTGTAAGAGACCTTTTTAATTGTAAGTATAGAGCAGGAAGCGAGGGATCTTTTTAGGAGCCTCTTGCAGAGTGCTCCCCCGGGCTCTGTAACTCACCCACCAAGTACCACTCCTCTGCACTTTGTCTATTAACCGTGTCAGGAGGACAGATGGTATTGCGTGCATGTGTGTCTGTGCGTGTGTGTGTGTGTATGTGTGTGTTGTGTACAGAGGAGACAGTGCATTAACTTGCGTGACTGCGACCACAGCCGGCAGCATGGATGCAGGTAGCTGTTTGTCCCTCGCTGAACATAAACGGATACAGTATTGGGTGTGTGGATGCGTGTGTGTGTGTGTGTGTGTGTGTGACAGGGTTGTGATGGTTTTAAGATTTACACTAGTTTTTGTCTCTGATTTACATTTCATTAATTTTCCGTTATTTTTTATTTTGTCACAGAAAAGTGGGTTTAGTTATTTTTTTATTTTTTTTGCTTTTTTATTTTAGATGTTATTCTCAGTTTAAGTTTTGGTATTTCATCGGTCAGGCTTGTGTGGAGTGTATTAGTGTACCAGGTTTGTGCCGGCCTATATACTGAAAGACAAATTGTCTCCGGGTGGATGTCGTTTATGTAAATGTATTAAGAATTCATTTTAATTTAATTTATTTATCCCACGAGGGGCTATTAGCTTATCACCGCCGATTCATTATTATCTCGTATTTCACTCATTCTGGCAATGACCAAAAACTGAGAATAAGTCAGGTTCATTTTTTTTTACTTACATCAGTTTTGGAAGCTCAGCCGTTTCATTACAGTCAGAATATTTGTTTTTCTCCATATAGTTGGGTTTTCAGTTAAATGCAATATTTTTTTCATGCCTCGGTTTAGTCACAGTTTTATTTTGAGTCAATTATAATAACCTTGGAGTATGCTGGTATGTTTGTGTGTCCTCCGTGTTTATCCTTGACATTGCTGATAAGGTGTTAGACTCTGATTGGACATGTCTGATGAGCTGTCAGTGTGAGAGCCAGCAGATGAAGATGGGCCTCCGTGCTCGTGTGGCAGTGGAGACAGTGGACAGATGGAGATAAATGGGAGACATTTCCCTTTTCTCTAGCTAACATTCACAGCCTCTCACATGCTCTTTTAGCATAGCACTCACCCCTCCCTCACTCACTCCCTCCCTCCCTCCTCCTGTCTTCTCTCCCCGTGGCACAGGGGGTGTGGTTTGAGGGGATATTACAAGATATTTTGTTATTCATCATCGATTGTTTCCGCTGAGGAAAAGCCTCAGGCAGACAATATAGCAATACATACAATACAGTAGCATGTTGTCCGTTTCACACACACATCAGATAGCTGTGCAAGATGCGCTGTTTGTGCAGTTGGATAGCTGTATGGCCGTTCTGACAGCCAAAGTAATAGCCAATTTAGAGATGGATGACATAAGAATTGGAGGTGCTCAACCACGACATTTTTTTATTATTATTTTTTTTTGTGAGTCATCGTGATAAAGACAGTGAGCGAGAGAGATAGTGTTTTGTGCGTGTGTTGGCGTGGCTATCCTCTGCTCTTACTCCAGGTTGGTCTCCCGTCATCACAAGGGGGATGCGGTTGCCGTGGCAGCATCACGTCGGCTGAACATGCTCAGTACAGCCTCTGTTCCCTGTCCTGTCTGCCAACTGACTCACTCCTAATAAAGTATTCAAAGCAGTGTTTTTACTATTTGATGTTTGTTTTCTGTCCCTGTGGCTTGTGCTGCTGTGAATAGGCTTTTAGAGAGCTTTTTTTTTTTTGTTTTTTTTTTGTACGTCCCTTGTCTGTAGCAGGTGCCATCGTTAGGCTCACTCTCATCAACAGTCACAGCAGGCAGGTGCGTATACTGTCAGGTGTGGACCGTCCCAGTCATCGGGGTGGGGGGGGGGGGGGGGGTTAATGTCAGAGTGGCAACAACAATTGGTACAACCAGAGAGATGACAGGGACGTTGAGCGTGTCGGTGTACGCTGCTGTCGCACCTGCGCCTGTGTTGGAGATGCTGTGCTGCAGCCTAGGCTTGTAAGCGAATGACGTTTTCCGAAAAGAATGTATTTCAAAAAGGCTTCGGCGTTCACGAGGCCGGTCGGTCAGTCTCTTTTCCACCGAGAGCAGTTTTGACTGTTGATCCAGTCAGCCACTACATTAACCTCGACGCTTTTGTGTAGACTTGATGTTCGTCGACCTCTTCAACGCACATCCAGCTTGAAGGGCATTACTGACCAGCTTTCCCGTTTGCGCTGATGCGGCGTACATGACTAACATGGAGGGTGGATGTTAAGTGCTGTTTTAAAAAGTGTTAGCCTTTGTATAGATATATAATTAATTTCTGTTCCTTGCTCCGAGGCGCAGGGCTTTTCCATGGCAAGTAGGCAGTGATGTTGATTAAAAACCTAAGCCTTGTTTGTCTGTCTTCAGCATAACTTGTAAATTATTGTTAAAAAAAAAATGAATATATACTTTGGACAAAATGCACTCTTGTTTCTCTGACTCAAAACTTTAATTTATTTCAGCA
This sequence comes from Hoplostethus mediterraneus, assembly GCA_034670385.1. Classification (NCBI taxonomy): domain Eukaryota; kingdom Metazoa; phylum Chordata; class Actinopteri; order Trachichthyiformes; family Trachichthyidae; genus Hoplostethus; species Hoplostethus mediterraneus. Next base: position 900,827 of record JAXDDW010000009.1, read on the forward strand.
GAAATTATAAAGATAGGGGAAATTTTAGCATAGTGCCCTAGGGCCACTGTCAATCATTAATTTAGTGGGTGGGGAACGGCTGTATGGGGAAGGATTAGCTAACTACACATTGAGACGAGCTAAATAAGAGAAGCAGTGTCGCATTTACTCAACAGTCTAAAGACATGAATTAACAACCGATGCAGAACTACAAAATGGAGAGTTTTATATCTGAAAAACAAATGAAGGTTTACTAACCAATGTAAGAAAAAGGAAAAAAAGGTTTGAAAATGTGTAGAGTAATAAATTGTAACATTATTTTAAATAAAGTTATATATTGGGAAAAATGCTCTTGGTCACGTTGTCGTGTCTGCCTGTGTTTCTTCTCCCCCAGGACATCAAATGAACTGTGGACTCACTCTTTTTTCCTTCTGATATCGAAGTTGGCCATCATCTCAATTAGCTTTTAGAGGGCTTGTTACCAGCTGTCATACTGATAAAGCACTCAGGCGGTGCTTATCAATGTATGGATCCTGCTGCTGTCCAGTGGGACCAGGCTGGTGTCAGGACTGTCCTCCTTCTAAAGACTAGTGATAAAGCAGTAGCAGCGCTTATCCAGTTTAACCCTTTAAAGGAGAGAGAAAACCAAATAGTAAATAGGCTTTTAATGTTTGTTTTTTAAATGAGTCATAACTATGGTGAATGAATAGTTTTTATTAGTGATGTATTGTGTGATCACTGGCTGCCAAACAAGCCGACATCCCAAGATTTACATGCCCCCTTCCCTTTGGAGAGACGGGTTTTCCTGCTGGTAAATCAGTTGCACACATGTGGGATGCATTTTTTTTGCAAATGCAACTCCTAACAAGTCACTGGGGGTAAAGTAAAAGGTAATGCTGAGTCCAAAGCGAGGCACATAACTGGGTTAAGTGGTGGAAGTCGGGCTGTCAATCATTCTTTCAAATGATTTCAACACTTTTCTATTTACGCTGTGCAGGCGGCTCGATGGGAAGTGAAGGAGAGCTGATGGTGATGAGCAACAGATGTGACAGTTTGCTGGCAGCAAAGATTTCAATATTTCTTCAGTTAATAGTGGAGAGAGCCAGGAAACATTGGGTGAGAGAGAGCAGGGGTGACACGCGACAAAGGGCCCTGGTCGGATTCGAACCCCAGGATGCCCATTCTTCCTCACCAGCTTGAAAATGTCTGAGAGGAATAGAAAACGTGCAACTCTCTTGGGGATTTCTTGGAATTACAAGCAGACAGAGCAGACTGGAACAGACCAAAGAGAGACTGCTCCATAACGTATTTATGGATGGCTGCATTGCACTGCTGGTCCTGATCAGTTGCTGCCCATGCTCTTTTCAAAAACTCGGATTGCCTTAAAGGGTAATTCCGGGATTTTTCAACCTGGCCTCTATGTCCACAAAATCGCTTTTCATACCTTCAAGTAGATCCCAAAGGTTTCTGAGTTTCTCCGGTCCATCGGCTCAACCGTCAGTCGCGTAACGGCAGCTCTATGGCGGCAACGTAATCCGTAAAGGCATACTCGGCCGGTCAAAGTACGTCCACTAAAAGTGCTTGTTTTTGTCACGGACGGGCTCAGATTGTTATTCGTGTTATTATCCAAATGTCTGACAACATTATGGAAAGGGTCGCTACAGAAACAGCTCGGAAAACGACGGTGAAAAGGATACAAAGATAGTTTATGGAAGCGAGAGGGTGAACCAGCTGCTGCAAGTTCTAGCAGTTCCTCTACGTAAACTCAAAACTCTTCTCTAACCGTCAACCGTCCTCTTCCTGCAACAACTCAACCCTCTCAACCCTAAACTATCTTCGTATCCTTTTCACCGTCCTCGGGCTGTGACCCTTTCCATAATGTTGTCAGACATTTGGATAATAACACGAATAACAATCTGAGCCCGTCCGTGACAAAAACAAGCACTTTTAGTGGACGTACTTTAACCGGCCGAGTATGCCTTTACGGATTACATTGCCGCCATTGAGCCGCCGTTACTCGACTGCCGGTTGAGCCGATGGACCGGAGAAACTCAGAAACGTTTGGGATCTACTTAAAGGTATGAAAAGCGATTTTTGTGGACATAGAGGCCAGGTTGAAAGATCCCATAATTACCCTTTAAAACACTCCCAGGTCTGTAGGAAAGGGAAGAGTTCATTAAAGGCAGGGAGCACATAAAAGATCCTCAGGCTCATTTATCTACCAGCATCACGGGCATAATGAGGTTTTGATGGTCACATGCTGCACAGACCTTTATATTGTCCACTGTGCTCAACCCCCCGCAACTCAACAGGAGCGAGTGCAAACGGTGAGAAACACAAGGCCTCTTAATGCAGCCCGTGGAACCAAGCCCATAAAACGTTGTGTGCATTGGCACTACTGAGGTGAAAATGCTCATCTTGGTTAGAGCTGTCCCACGTGGTCACGCTGTGCTGACTGCAGGTTGCCATCCTGACTTCACCACTTCCCCTCCGCTCCCATCGCTGTACAACTCATCAGTCTTATGATGCTTTTTGTGTACTTTAGAGAAAGTACAGGGAGTTGTCGGTTCTATAGCTATTGGTTTTATATCTAGTTTGACGTGTTGTGGCACAAGGGAAGAGAAAGTGTAGGCTAAAGATGTGACCTATTTTAACCAGCCAGGTTGGAGTGCTGCCCTCAGACTCTCAGAGAAGCTGAAAACGTTGATACAAACTAGGCCACATGGTTTGTGGATTCAGTGAAAACAATGTCTGTCTGTAATGTTTCCAGTTTCACACAGAGGCAACTGTGGTCTTTTCTGATGGTTTGAGAACAGAAATACCGGTCAACAATTTTGAATAATGTCAAAACACTCTTCGTTCTGGCACCCTGTGTTGATGCATACAAGCCCTGGATTGCCTGAACGTGGTTCATCTGGTTTTCTCATTTTTGTTTACCCATTTGAAACCTCACGAAACCTGAAAGAAATGGAAATTGTGTCTCACGTGTTTCAAAATATGTCCCCAAAACTGTTGAATAACCTGAAATGTACCTTTTACCTGAATGTACCGTGACACCGATGCTAAACAAAACAAAGCGCGGTTGTACCTTACACGGCTGCGGTTCGTGCAACATGTTTCTGTCTTTTTCATTTTTCAGTTGCAGGGTTTCGATTTAATTTGAGCGACATAGATGGTGAAGACAGCAAGTGTAATCCATCTCCAGATAGGACAAGCTGCATGACTTTGCAATTCATCACTTGGATTCACCAGTGACAGCAGAACAAGAAACAAAAGTGTAATAAAGGCAAAGGTAACACAAATGATTGCCTTTGTGAAAGCCCGGTGTAGGACTCTGAGGATGTAGAAATGAATAAAACAGGTTTCAGTAACAGGGCAGAGCAAGAAACAAAACATAACACGAGATAAGATGAAACTTTAATGATCGTCTAGCGTTGGAAATTGAAACCTCACGTGTGAAATGCCTGAGTCAACATGAATTCATGCATGTGTGGATGCCTGTTGATTTACCTTGAGTAGATATTTGGTGATATTTGGAAAAATGTCACACATGAACTTTTGTCTACCAACAATTCGATGCATTTCATCCCAATTTTTTTTACTGGCCAAATATCAAATCAGACCAAACTCGGGGGGGTGAAGTCAGCTGGCCAGAAGCACTGCCACCAGCCACCCTTGACTCATCGGTTGTGTTGCTCAGGGAAAACGCCTCATGTCCACTTAACCTTGTGGCCACGGCAGCCCGGGCCGGTTAAACGGCGGTCGGTACAGTGACTGGATGTGGCTTGGCAGGCTTAATCAAGCCTAACAACACACCCCTAGGTAGGCCTGCCTGGAGGAGAGGGCATCAATCATCGTCTGGAGCATCTCTCTCTCTCTCTCTCTCTCTCTCTCTTGTTGTCTCTCTCTCTCTCTCTCTGCTTCTCGTCAGCTGTATCGACCAGTGCTAGGGGCTGCTGGTAATTAAAAGGCATTGATCGTCTTCAGCCGCAGAATGTTGTGGATATGATCGCACAGTACAGCACTGAGACCCTTAGAGAGGTCTGCCTGCATGTGGGTCTGTCTATGTTGAGATATTTTTTTTGGGCATTTTCGCTTTTATTTGACAGTCACAGTGGAGAGGCACAGGAAGCTGCAGGGATGACGGGCCGGATTTGAACCCGGGACTGAGCCACCAGGACGCCCAAAAGCTCTTTATCTGAAGTTGCAGGTCTCTTTATGTTTCATTTGCAGGCTTTGCAGTGACATGTTGCCGTCCTGTTCACACACACACACACACACACACACACACACACACTCCAGCTGTGTGAGGGGCTGATGTGCCTCCAGTCGGGGTTGAGTTGATTTACCCATCTGATGATCTGTCTGAGGTCGTGGAGAAGGCTTTAGGTCCTCGCCCACTTAAGTGAGAATGAGGGGAGGGGAGGAAACGGATTGATTCTATGCATACACAGAGGCACATCTTCCTCACACACACACACACACACACACACACACACATTCACACACACACTTTTCTTTTATTCCATCTGAGTGAACACAGTAAATCTGAGTGCTGCTAGATTGCTAGCGCTGCACATTTCCCGACCTCGAGAGAGAGAGAGAGAGAGAGAGAGAGAGAGAGAGAGAGAGAGAGAGAGAGAGAGAGAGAGAGAGAGAGAGAGAGAGAGAGAGAGAGAGAGAGAGAGAGAGAGAGAGAGAGAGAGAGAGAGAGAGAGAGAGAGAGAGAGAGAGAGAGAGAGAGAGAGAGAGAGAGAGAGAGAGAGAGAGAGAGAGAGAGAGAGAGAGAGAGAGAGAGAGAGAGAGAGAGAGAGAGAGACTCAAACAGGGAGGCTTGCCTTGGCTGAACAAGGAACAGCACATTACTATAAATACGACCCGCCTCTTTACTAGTCTGACACACTGACTGAGTGACACAGTGAGGATCACACACAGACCAGAACAATCCACCGATGCAACATATCCAATACAGGAATGGATCCGTCTCTAAATTCTGTTTATTTCTAGTATTTATTTCCGTTGTGGCGTGATGCAGTGCAGTGGCCTTTTGCATGATGTCTGTGACTGAGTTATGTTTGTCTGAGCACCCATCTCCCTGCCTCTGTCTCTCATAAATCCAATGAATTACCCAGCATGCCCCCTCTCTCTCCTCCATTAACCCCCCCTCCTCTCCCTCCTCCTCCTCCTCCCCCCCCTCCTCCTTCCTGAACGAGTGATCAATTAAGCCCCTGTCCAGCTCACGCTGCGCATCAGCACTTTCTCTGCCTCTCCTATCCCCCTTGCTCTGTCATTTTTCTCGTCTTTTCAGGTGTCGGCCCGGGGGAGAGATACGCAGCAAGACAAGAAGTGGTAAAAAAAATAAAATAATAATAATAAAAGAGGAGAACCCTTTATTTTCAGGAAGAGAAATGCTTTGTACAGATATGTGTTTACGTGACAGTATGTGCTGCAGGAACATCCTTCTGCAACCCCCCACCACCCAACACACCGCAACAAGTTTTCATTCCACCACTGAGGAGACTTTACTTTAGCGAGGACGATAGAGAGAGGTGAAATACTCCCACAGCTCCCTCCACCCTCTCTAGCAATTCACGATGGGATGAATGTGTTTCCAGGAACAGTGAAGGGTAAACCAACCTCAGCCTGAGATAAATTCATAGTAAACATCATAATAAGCAATATCAGCTTGATATAAGGTTTGTTTGTTTTAAGGAACATGTTGCCGAATGGTGATCACTGACGGGAGCAGATTCGTGAAAATCGCATCGACTGAATGGATCTGACAGAGAATTGATGTGATGTCGATATTTAATATTTATAAGACTTTGATCTCACAGCTGAGATGAGCCCAGTGAGACCAGTTAGTCTGTCAGGATACACCGGGTTCAGAGACATAACGGCTCCGCGAGTCCTTATCAGTTCAGACCCCCGCTGTAATGCAGCCGCTGGCCATCGCCCCGTTGATTACTGGTTCATTACTGGTTCATTACTGGTTCATTACTGGTTCATACAGTCTCCCGGTGCCTGTAAGCAGGCTACACTGGGCCGGCCGCTTCTGATCTCTGCTGATTGTTACAGATTGGCAATCCTCTCAGAGCGATAAGGCCTTGGAAATGTAAAGCGGTCTGCCAGGAGAGAAAGGACTTCCATCTTTTAAAAGCTTGTTAGTCTGAAAGGTTATTCAAGGCCTTCCAGTTTGAGTCATTAGACTGATGTGATGGTGATAGATGAGATTATTTTTGTTCCTCTCTTTCCTGATCTTCAGTCCCACTTTGTGTATCTGCGCACCTCCACCCACTGAATAAGTGTGTTAAGTCTGAGCAAGATGTGTCTCCATTTCTGTTTGCGCCGCCATACTCTATCTTTGTTAGCGGGGACAAACTCTGCTCTCTCCTCTTTGTTGTCGATCCTTGTAAAAGTATTTCTCGTCTCACCCGTCCTCCCTCTCCTACCCACGTCACTTTAAATGATGCAGTCTTTTCTCAGCCTGCTTTGGGGTTGTGGGAGTGAAGAGGTACCTTCCCTCTTCCAGGAAATAAAGCAGTCTTATGGCTGTCTTATTTATCTATCTCTATCTACCCACCTGTCTCTTTCCTCATCTCACTCACTCAATCTCTCCTGCTGGAAGAGTTTCTTTATCTGATGTCGAACTGTACCGAGCTCTTCTCTTCTTATTACCTCTCTCACCCGTCTTC